>CM038144.1:321878182-322436796 GCA_021437245.1 Aegilops speltoides | reverse complement strand
GAGGGTTGCTCTTTGTCGGCGTTTTGGGAACGGGGGTCCCTAGACTTGCCTGCCTGCGGCCTGCGGTGTGGCTCAAGCGGTGGCCTAGTACGACCCATCTTCACCAACCCAAGTACAAGACCCTCGCGAGGGGCCAAGCCTCGCGGGGCGGACGGTGCAAGGCTTCCTCAAGGGCGGTGAGGGAGTCCTGGACTAGGGGGTGTCCGGACAGCCGGACTATCAATATCCGCCGGACTCCCATACTACGAAGATAGAAGATTGAAGACTCCGGATCGTGTCCGGAAGGTACTTTCCTTGGCGTGGAGGGCAAGCTTGGCAATACGGATATGTAGATCTCCTACCATTGTAACCGACTCTGTGTAACCCTAGCCTCTCCGGTGTCTATATAAACCGGAGGGCCTTAGTCCGTAGGACAAACATGACATCTCAACAATCATACCATAGGCTAGCTTCTACGGTTTAGCCTCCTTGATCTCGTGGTAGATCTACTCTTGTACTACCCATATCATCAATATTAATCAAGCGGACGTGGGGTTTTACCTCCATCGAGAGGGCCCGAACACAGGTAAAACATTGTGTCCCTCGTCTCCTGTTACCATCCACCTAGGCGCATAGTTGGGACCCCCTACCGAGATCCGCGGTTTGACACCGACATTGGTGCTTTCATTGAGAGTTCCTCGTGTGCGTCACCGATAGGCTCGATGGCATCTTCAACCATCAACGCTGTCCAGGTGAGACTTTTCTCCCGGACGGATATTATATCGGCGGCTTTGCTGCGGGCAATTCTCTTGGCCATCCCGGAGCGAATCGAAAGCTATGCCCTGGCCGTCAGTCGGTTGGAAGCTTAAACTTCACGGCCGATGACGCGGAGACTTGATCTTGACGGACTCGAGCCACAACCAAAGCGCGCGCCTTTGTGGCGATGGGCATGATCTAGCTCTGCCCGCGGGACGGTGCTTTGGTGGCCCTTTTCGGATCCGCCGGCTACTGGCGGAGCAGCCCATGCTCGAGGCGGTGGATAAGCGCGCCGCCGGGGCAACACCCACGGCGATGGGCGAATACCAATCTTGTCCCTGCGAAACTTCGTGATCCGGCGCGGACTCCTCGCGGACTCCGAGCCTCCGCGCCCTACCAATTAATCCGGATCGGGCGCCGGTTATGGAATTCACCGCGCGGACATCTTCCGGCACTTCGCCTTTTGGCGATATCTGGAATTCCTGAAGCATCTCTCGCGTCGAGAGAGTCTGGCGGACTACGGCGGGATGGTTGGAGACCAGACGACGAAGAAATTGAGCCCACCCACCACCCACTTCGTAGCCAGCATAGCCGAGTTTAACCGACATGCTAGACTACGACTCGATGACATCGGCGCCATGGGCGGCGATGCAGAGGCGAAGCGAGAACCAGCGCCTCGAGAGCCTTGGAAGGCCACCTCGTCATGTGGCGTATACATGGTGGATACCCGAAAGAAGGGAGGGCAAAAAGCGCGGAGGGCGAGACTCTCTAAAAGCAGCCCAAGCGCCCGGCGTCGTGGCGCCGCTCAAATCTCGCCCGGCAAGAATGAAGATTCGGCACGGAGACAATAACACTCAGGAGAGTGCGAAGACAATCCTCTCTGCCCGACTCGGCGCGGGAGGATCGCGAAAGCAAGCCCCACGAGAGGCGACAAGCGAAGGGTCGAGGATGATAACTACATGCCTCCTCCGAAGACTAAGCAAGCCTCAGCGATGACGAATTTATCGTGCACGAGGACCACGTCGAACAAGGCGCTTCAAGCGCGGGCTTATCGCCACGGCAAACAGCCTAAAGAAAAGCAGCAACAGCTTCAAGCTGATCGGGACCTGGCTGCGGTCGATGGACCGAGGTCCTTGCGGCGAAAAGTACAAACTCGAGCGTCCCTCAAAAAGTTACCCAAGGCATAAGCTGCTCCCGATTAGAGGAGGAAGCATACATACCCTCATCACGGCGCATGACATGGCTGACCGACCACCCGTGGTCGCGGCGAAGACATTGACCCCCAGCCAAGGCTGTACCCGCACCGCTCCAAGTCTGAAGCCAAAAGCGGAACGCGCCGGACTTGCGAGACATATTGGAGGACAAAGCAAGACAATCTAGATCCATCTATGGATCACGTGGCGCCCTCGACCCCACGGCGAACACCGTCGCGCGGACATGCGCCGGCGGGCCGAACATAGCGAGCGGCGCTCCCTCGAGCTGTGTCGCGATATTGCTCATCTGAGCGCCGCACACCCGTTATGCTTCAGCGACGAAGTAATGGATCATCGGATCCCGAAGGTTTAAACCGTAAATATCGAATCTTACTGATGGTACAACAGACCCAGCGGTGTGGATCGAAGATTATCTTCTCCACATCCATATGGCCCATGGCGATGATCTCCACGCCATCAAATATCTCCCTCAAGCTTAAAGGACCAGCCCGGCATTGGCTTAACAGCTGCTTGCAGTCGATTGGGTGTTGGGAGGACACGGAGGCAGCGTTCCTTGATAACTTCCAAGGCACATATGTGCGACCACGGACGCCGATGACCTAAGCCACATTATTCAGCGGCCAGACGAATCGGCGGACAATTCAGACACGGTTCTTGACGAAGAAGAATCAAATCGTCATTGTCGCGGATCACGGAGGCCCTTGCAGCCTTCAAACATAACATCCGGGATGAATGGCTAGCCCGGCACAGAGGCGGAGAAGCGAAATCCATGGCAGCCCTCGCCGCTAATGACCGGCTTTTGTGCGGAGAGGACAGGCAGCTAGCTCGCGGTAACAACCTCCGTAAAACTCGGCGGTCCGGATACTAAGAACAACAACGGCGAGTCACGCGAATTAAAAACAAAGCGCCCGCGTGCGGCGGCGATAAGGAGATCTGACGGTCAATGCAGTTCGAGGCTCCAAACCCGTCGTGGAAGAAGCCATTCAAAAGAACCACTCCGGGTCCGTCAATCTGGACGAATACTCGACCGCTCATGCGGATACATGGCACCTCCGAAATGCCACTAATCGCACCAATAGAGATTGTTGGGTGTTCAAGCAGGCGGCAAGTTAATTGCGAAAACAATGACAAGGGGCTAAATAGCGGCGACGAGGAAGAGACCGCCAGCCCGAACAATAGAGGACGGAAGGGCTTCCCCCACAAGTGCGGACGGTGAATATGATATCTGCGACCCATATACTCAAGAGGGAGAGGAAGCGCGCACTACGGGGCGTCTACGCTGGAGCGATCGCCCAGTTCAATCCATGGTCCTCTGTCCGATCACTTTCGATCGAAGAGACCATCCGACCAGCATCGCCATGGCGGATTCGCTGCATTGGTCTTAGACCCAATCGTCGATGGATTTCACCTCACAAGAGTCTGATGGATGGCGGCAGCAACTGAACTGCTTTATCGAGGATCACGGTCGCCAAAATGGGCATAGACCCATCCGAGATCAAACCTACAAAGACAACCTTTAAAGGTGTCATCCGAGTGAAAGCCAAGCTATGCGAGCTCGGTCCACTAGAAGTGGTCTTGGATCCCGGATAATTTCGAAGCGAAATCTTGATATAGTCCCGTTCAATGGCGGCTATCATGCCTTGCTTTCGGACGAACGCGTTACAAAATTCAACACGGTGCCGCGTTATGCATACCTAAAGCTCAAAATGCGGGCCCTCGCGAGTCATTACGGTCGATAGGAATCTGGCGCTCCCTCCGGACGGAGAAGCATCTGTGGCCTTCATGCGTAAATCTGAGCAGCCTTCTAAGGCAATTCTCAAGTCGGCAACTAAAAGCGGACACAAGGCACAGCGCCGGAGCAATGCCAACTTTGTAGATCGAGCACGCCGTAGCAATCGGGCTAACCCTCGCCAAGCGCATGATCACAAGAATAACACTCGCGTACATCATTCGCTTTGGAGATACCATGGGCCTGAGGGCAGTGGCACAAGGAACCAAGAGTGCGGCTTGCCACACGAGGGCTCACCACGCCCCCCCTTGTTTTTATTTTTATCTTTTCTTCTTTTTGTATACTGAGGACTCCATTAACGGAAGCCTGTCCAATGGCGAACTTCGCCGAACTCACGATGCAACAGATCGAGGATTAAAAAAAAGCTGCGGCGAACACTCGGTGGTCTCAATTCGAGCATTAAATTCAATTACATACACCAAGTCTGCGGCTCATCCACGGAGGGACATGTTAACTTAGTCCAAATCACTTGCTTATCACTATTTGTATCAGTCCGCTTTATTAGCGACCTTCTTTCATAAATAACGCAGCACTTCCTTTTGCAAGTACATTACCTTTTCATTACAATTGCGTTATCTTTTACATATGATTCATTATATGACATCTTGCACCCGTATACTTTGGTACGGCCAAACACGCCAGGGCCTTTTTTTCCCCAGATTATGGTGTGATCAAGTCCGAACACTTTCACAAGTGGGGCACCCCGAACTTATAGCATTATATGAATCAGCTCCGAATCATGTCTTGGGTCAATAGTTGGGTTTGCCCGGCTCCCATGTTTTGGTGCCTTACGTTCCGTTCCGTCGGCTAAGGTAGCACTTGGAGAACCACTGCGATTGCGCCCGGTTGAGCAGGTTAACGCCTCGATGGAAAGCTAAAACGGCCGCATGATAAGGCGGCGGTATTTGTTCGAGAGGTTCTTCGGGTCATAAAGGCTCACGCCGCTTCGAAGTTCGGATGATGTCCGAGCGGCGTGGATAAGCGCCCGTTCGGTCTTCGAATACCGGGGCTTCATATAATTAAAATTATAGAATTCTATGGCTAAGTGAGAGTGTTTAAGCATTATAAGTCCGGTTGCCTTGTTACGTCGTGTTGGCGCCTCCCTAGATGGACCCAATAATGGGAACAAGAGTGCTCAAGTTTATCACCGAACACCCGCAGCACTTGTGGCTCGAAATGAAGCCAACGACTTGCCATCTCTCGGATTTTATAAGCGGCCGCAGAAGGTAATATTTTAAATTAAACATGAGTTGCTCATAGGCGCATATGAAGCAAGTTTCCGGCGCCCAGGATAAAAATACAGCGAGTTCATTCAAAAATTACATTTGGGGCACTCATCTGCAATATCGCGAGCTCCCTTGGAACAACTTTATAATATCGCTCCGTGCGATGCTCCTTGCCGTGGTGGATCCGTGAAAGCCTCTCGCATCCGGTTTGCCCCATTGCACCTTTATGCGGGCAAGGGCCCGACAGCGCCTTCAATACAGGCGGGGCGCTTGAGTCACATCAGCTGGGCATGCATCCACCAGCCGCCGCACTGGAAAGGCCAAAGTAGCTACAGGCATGGCCTGTCGAGGCATAGCGAACTATGAGGCCCTTCATGGCCTCCTCGGCTACCTTGTGGAGTTAGACTAGGCTGCTTGACTAGTCGCTTAGAAACACGGATGGCCGGCCTCGGCATCTTGAGACGAGAGGACCTTCTCCGTCGAGCTCCCTCCTCGCCCACGATAGAATCGGCGGCAGGCGGCCTACTGCAGCAGATCTGCAAATGCCCCCAGAGAGCTCGGGTTCGGGTAAGTATCCGGTAATTTACATTAGTGCTGCACTTTGCATGAAAAAGGCCTTACCGCGCTATCTTCTTCATGTCCTCTACCTCTGAAGGGCCTTGGGCCTCGGCCTTGGCGGACTTGGCACCTTGAGGCGAGGCAAGCTCGGACTCTCGAGTCTTGGAGTCACGCTCCAAACTCTCATGCTTTTCCATGAGCACGGAGCTCTTGCGAACTTCCGCCACCGGTGCCGCTTGCTTTTCTCGCTCAGCCCGTTCTGTAGCGCATTGCGTTCGGCAGCGGACCACGGCATCCTTGAGGCTGCCACCTCGTTAGTGGCCCCTACATTACACATATTATCCTTATTAATTTTGTTTGCAGCCAAACCCTTTTACGTAAGTACTTATTTCAAGTGGTGTTATTCACCTTCTTTTCCTCAGCTGCCTCTTGGCTTGGCGAGCTCTTGCTCCGACCGCTCGGCGTCCTTCTTCAGCGCCTCGACCTCCGCCCGTTAATGCGGCGAGGTCAACAGCCTGCAAACCCATATTGACATATTTTTAGAAACCCTGCGTATAACTTGTTAGATCCTTAGTCCGGCTTTTCTTTCCGAACACCAAACTACGCATCAGGGGCTACTGTCTATGTGGTATTACATTGCATAATTTTAAACTTCTTACCTCAAAGCTTTGTTAGAAGGCTGTGCGAACTCGGTCGGCCCGCCCTTGGCGAACTAGACCTTCTCAATCACCGCACTCATAAGAGTGCGGTGTTCTTCGATGAGCGCCTTTAAGCGCCTCCGGCAGTTATCCGGCGCCTCGGTTGGGCGGAGGCGCGGGCGTCACGATCTGCCCTTCTTTGAAGGGCGCTTGCCGGACTCTGGAACGCTATGGGTTCGAGGTAGAGTCGGCACGAAGTCGAGGCTGCGGCGGCACCTTGAGCCTTCTCTGACGGGTCCCTCTGTGGGATTCCGCCTCGTCGTCCTCGTCGTAGCGTGGGGTAAAGGCGATCGGGATGGAATTTACATCCGGCGGCGCCAAAGACCCGCTCATCGAGTCGGGAAAGATCGTCAGCGGCCGGATGCCGGCGAGAATGCGGCGTTAGAAGGACACTACATGACATACAATGTGCGGCATATAAATGATCCGAATACTTACGATCTGCGGACGCTTTGGCCCTTGGAGGCCACTCATCCTCGCATGCGCTGATGTTGGCGAAACTATCCGAGGATAGTTCTCCCCCTCTTGGACCCTTCGGCCACCCCGATTGGAGAAGCCTTCCTCTTCTTCTCTCCCTCCTCCGGGAGAGAGTATTCCTCCTCCTCGTCGTCTTCGGGGGAGGAGTCCTCGTCGTCGTCGAGGCCTTTGATTCTGAGGAACTCTTTGGTCCCGTGGCCACCTTCTTGGCCTTCTTCTCGGCACCACGTGCGGTGCGGAACCAGCAAGCTGCTAAGCGGGCGTCCTTGGTTCTTCGGCATGGGAGCCAGTGATGAGCAACTTGGCCTTCTCCATCCATTCTGTCAAAGGAAGTGGCAGATTAAAACCTCTCTAGAGTTAATCTAATCATCACAAGTGTCCCGTAACGGGTGAATCACTTACCTCGTCGATTGGAGGCTGCGAGGCTGAATCTGCGATCTTGATCGCGGATCGCGAACCAGCGCCTTGAGCAGCACCCTCCGGCACCTTCCGTGTGTTGTATCGAAGAGCCGCTCAATGTCGGTGCTGTTCGGATTAAACTCCACAGTTAAATGCCCGTCCTTGGCATGGGAGAATCGCCCGGAGGAGCATGACTGGACCACGTCGGCAGGCGGAGCCTATTGCTCACCGGCTTCTTGATGCAGGCTCGAAGTCCGTCACCTCCTTGAATCACCCCACTGCAAGCCCTTCTCTTGCGGGAGGTGAGCTGCGTGGGGATTCGAGATCTAAATTCGGGGCGCCGCCCATGTAGGCTTGCGGCTCGGTGATGTAGAACCACCCGATTGCCACCTTGCGGAATCCACAAAGGTCCCTTCTAGCCAAGGGGCGTTGGGCGGCTGCCCAACATGGCGGCGTCCGCATTCGCTTGCGTCCCTTCACAACCTTGACAGCGTTGAAGGTCTTGAGCCCGCGAGCGAAGTGGGGCGGATGCGAAAAAGGCCTCGCACACGGCGATAAACGCCGAGATGTTGAGGATAAAGTTGGCGCCGGATCGTGGGAAATCCGGGCCGTAGTAAAACATGAGCCCCGGACGAATGGATGGAAGCGGAAAGCCCGATCCAGCGGAGGAAGTGGGGAGGAAAGCGACCCTCGTGAGGCCACTGGGTAGGGATGAGCTGCCCGCGTCGGGCGGTGATCTGTGATATCGCTGAAATATATCGGCGTCGCGCAGCTTGGTGATATCCTCCTCCTTAGCGGTGGAGGCCATCCATTACCTCCCGCTCGGACATATTCGGAGAGGGTCGGCGAATCTGTGAGCTTGGGCGTTGGAGCTTGAGTTCGCGGGGTGGATGAGCAAAGGAGGAAGAAGGCGTGGGTGAGAAGGTAAATCCTTATCCCTTATATATGGGCGGACTAAACTATCGTCCCCCACCGCTGGTAGAACCGCTTATCTCCCAAGCGCCACCATCAATGGCGCGGTTGGGTTCTGCCTTGCGTATTAATGAGAATCCGGAATAAGGGGAACACGATCTCGCTTGACAAGGCGTGCCAAGGAAACCGCCGCTAAGCGTCTTTGAGGTGGTATGGTAATTCAAGCGAAGGCTTGGCTGCGGTGTGATGTCACGCCGCATAATCGTCGTGATTGAGCTAAGTGTATATTTTATTCTCTACGTTGGAATGTGGAATTTATTTTGCGAGCGGACACTATCACGGTGTTCATTACCTTCTCGGATTATTCAAGGAGGAACCCGCCTTGCAATGCGAACATTATGCACGTCGGACTTATCGTCATTGAAGATTGGTTAGAGACTCTTGAGGAGTCTTGGACTAGGGGTGTCGGACAGCGGACTATCAATATCCGCGGAGTCCCATACTACGAAGATAGAAGATTGAAGACTCGGCTCGTGTCCGGAAGGTACTTTCCTTGGCGTGGAGGCAAGCTTGGCAATCTCTGGATATGTAGATCTCCTACCATTGTAACCGACTCTGTGTAACCCTAGCCTCTCGGTGTCTATATAAACCGGAGGGTCTTAGTCCGTGGGACAAACATGACATCTCAACAATCATACCATAGGCTAGCTTCTGGGTTTAGCCTCCTTGATCTCGTGGTAGATCTACTCTTGTACTACCCATATCATCAATATTAATCAAGCAGGACGTAGGGTTTTACCTCCATCAAGAGGGCCCGAACCTTGGTAAAAACATTGTGTCCCTCGTCTCCTGTTACCATCCGCCTAGACGCACAGTTCGGGACCCCCTACCCGAGATCCGCCAGTTTTGACACCGACAAGCGGCCTCACCAGGCAGGCTCGCAAGGAGGAGGAGAGATCAAGGCAAGGAGTACCTCGCGAGGTGCTCATGACGCAAGCCATGACGATCGAGATCAGGCGGGCGCCAGCCTGTGCAGTGTCCTCATTTCCTCTTTGGTGCAAAGGGCAAGCCTTGACCGTAGCTTAATGCGAGCATCAAGCAAAGGTTACCATATTGGTGCAATGAGACCAAGACCAGCGGTCTTGGCGGGATGGAGGTCACCGTGGAGCCCAAGACGGCGTCATCGCCAGTGCCTTTGGCAGTCGAAGACCAACTTTAGTCAGGATAACTTGTACTAGTTATTCCCCTTCAAAATGGCCGTTGTTCGCTTCCTTCCCGCTCAATATTTGGGAAGAGGACCAGGGCCCCTATAAATAGAGATAGCCACCACCATACAGAGGGCATCTCACATCAGCATCTTGTCGGTGGGAAACAACACCTATGGGATCACTGGAATCCCTACTACGGTTGTGGGGCGCTGGATCGTGAGAAGAGCGGCACTAGTAGACAACACAAAGGGGATTTACCCAGGTTCGGGCCGCAAAGATGCGTAAAACCCTACGATCCTACTTTGGTGGATGTATTTAGTGTTCTTGAGCTCTTGAACTAGCTCTGGGTGTTGCCAGGTTCGAAAGAGCCAAATCCTTCTCCCTTGCGCCATGGGCCTCCTTTTATGGGCGAAAGGGCTGCCTGATGGCACAGGGGAGGTGGAAAGTGCTCTGTTATTGTGAGCTTATCGCTGGTATTACAGGACAAAGCGCATTTAATCACGAGCCTTAGGTGTCCCTTCATTTTATCGGGGCGGGGCGAGGCCCGTCCGTCGTCGCCGCTCCTCCTCGCCGACATGCGCCTTGGCCAAGCGTGCATGCGGTGCCATGTAAGGCAAGCGGCGGTGAGGTGGCGCGGTGGTGGAACCTCCACGAAGGCTGCATGTTGCCAGCAGTGCCTACCAGCTGGTTGGGTCGGTAGCTACATCTGCGAGCAGTGGCGAACTTACTTTGCACGGACTGGCGGTGGCCTGATGGCGAGCTTGGCGAGGGCCTTGCCGGGTGGCGGCAAGGGTCTTCCGTGGCGCTCAGCGTCCCGGCAAGGATCTTCTTTGGGGTCTTCGGTTCTCCTTGAGGATCTCAGTGAGGATTGTTGCCTTCTTATCCTCATTTGATCCTGACTGTTCTTTGTCTTCACGAAGATCTGCATGCCACCATGGAGGTGCCTCTCGAGCCTCATCCCAATGCGTTTGTCTAGCATTTGGGGGGCTCAAAGGTGGCTCACTCAGCTGGTGTGGGCGAGCTCCCCCGGCAAGGGTCTTGCCAGGGCCGCTGAGGCTGCCCTGGCAAGGGTGCTTGCCGGGGGAACCTGCTTCGTCCATCCGATCCTTGTGGCATTGGTCCTTGTCGTTGCTTTGTTTGTCTTGTGCCTTCGGCTTCTCTTCGGCTTCCCTTTCTTGCCCTGTTATGCATGGCCGTGGCGGGTGGCTCTGACTGCCCGTGCACAAGTAAATGGGTCAAAAGGAGGGCCCCTACTTTTGTACACCGACAGGAGCCCCCGGGCCTGGGCCATACATAAGCGCAACACGTTGTTGGGACAGGCCCAGAACGGTGTGCGGGCAGTTGGGGCGGATGTTACCGCGGTAACCGTTCCGTCCGCTGCACTTCTCCATGACCCGCGTTGAGCAGCGATGTAGAAGTCGTGCGGCGCGCATGGCGGAAGCATCTTTGGCGTCACCGTGGTGGACGATAAAAGCGGCTTGCGTGTCTCTTTGAGACCGCGGGGCTGCTGCTCATTCTTGCCCTCGCTTGGAACCGTTGCTCCATCGTCCCCGCTGCGCCTATCCCTCGCGCCATGTTCGCTGCATGCGATGCGAGGCGAATAACGGTAGCGGGATGTGAAAGTTATCTTGCGCGTCGTGGGTGATTCCCAGCGCCTTCAATGGGCGAGGAGGCGGTCGGCGGCCCTCTTGCTGTCACTTCAACGGGCCGGATTGGCCGAGAGGGGGCGGCCGAGCCTCGCCCCTGCCCCTTTATAAAGAGGGAGCGGAAGGAACGGTGCCTCTCAACCCTTCGCCACCTGCCTCTCCCCATTCCTGCTTCCTCCTTTCTTGTGCCATGGCGAGAGGGCGTGGCGACGCTTCATCGGTGGCGGCGAGGGTTTTGGCCAGACATCGCATCGCTCCTCCCCAATAGCTCGTAGCAGCGGAGCCGGCCGCTAGAGGAAGGGGAGGCGAGTCGAGCCATCGTGGCGCTTCGAGGAGAGGAGGAGGCGGCAGATCGGCCGCCTCCGCCCGGCCCCTTCCCGATGGAGGCCACGTTGGGGACAACCCTTACGAGTTCTTCATCAGGCTGCGCCAGTCACCACGTCATCGTCTTCGCCTCCCGACTCCGTTTGCACGGGAGATGGAGCTGGATCCGCCGCAGGCGTTGCGGCTGCATATGAGGGGTTGTGGGAACAGTGGCACATGGGGCCAACGTCGAGTTCCCCGCCCCTCACGTCATGTATCTCCACCGAGGGTGGAAGAACTTCGCTCGCATCCACAGCTTGACGGAGGGGCTCACTCTCCATTTCAAGATAATGGAGGGTGGCCTTCTCTCCATCAAGATCTTCAGGCACCTCGGGACTGTGCGAGGTGCTGCATGGAGAGCTCCTCTAACGATGAAGATTCCTCCTCGAGCGAGGGTGACGAGCAGGACAATGGCAGCGACGTTGAGGGCAGCGGGCGGCAGGATGACGGGTCCGACTAGGCGTCGGGCGCCACTCTGGGTGGCACCAACGACCCCATCATCCGTGTCGTCGGCTCCTTGTACTTCTCGGGGTCGCCTCCTTGGGCGGCTGGCGTGGGGAGGCTGCATAAGAGGAAGAGGGCGGGCGGCAAGGCTATCAAGTCGGAGTACGCTGGCACCGATGCCATCGTCGTGTATTGGCGTCATGTCGCCTCGTCTTCGAGCTCTGCCTCCGGCTCCGCCATCACCATCCAGCCTTTGGACGGCCGCCGAGATGTTCTCTTGGTGTCTTCTGCCACTCGTAGCTCGCCTAGGCGCCCCTTTTGCCCTTCTGCTTTCTTGTTCCATTTCCTGAGGAGAGGGCCAAGAAAGAGATTACGGGCACCTTATCTCTTTTTAGTCTTGTAAGCCTTCGGGCCTTTGTTAATTTTAGAACTTGTAATCCCCTTGCTCATGTTTTTTATTTCGTATGAACTGTACTTGTACGGGATGTTTTTTAATGAAAAAGGGATGTTTGCCGGGTTTCTCATTCGCAGGTGGAACCCACGACAAGGAGTGAATCCTGGTTATCTTTAGGATAAACGTTTTTCCGCCCGACAACAGGCCTTGCCGTCCCCCCACTTCGCTCGACCTTTCTCACACACTTGGCAGAGGCAGGGATGAGGTGGGCTTAGGCTCCTCATTTCATTTCCTTGCTGCCGCGACTACGACCAAACTCGGCCCCAATAGATGAGTCCTAGGGTATGGAATGAGGGGAGAACGGTAGCCTAAGGATAAAACGAGGTTTCACATACCTCAGTCCATAACGAAATGCATGATAGAGGATAGAAGACTTATCTGGATCTGCAGCCCCCGGCAACGTTGGCTTGCCGCGGATGGATCCTTGCTTTTGTAGCCCCCGGCAACTTTGGCTTGCCGGGGCTTGGACGCTGGTCCGTCTCTTTCCTTCCAAAATAACTCGGCAAGGATATTTATGTGCCCTGCGAACCAAAGACGACAAAGAAGAACAGAGAGACACGCACTCGACCTCTAAGCTAGGGGTTAGCCACCGCTGAGCACTATCAACCCTAACCAAGGAAGAGACTCAATCTAGCATGCATGCTATAACTTAGGGTGCCAGCGCTTCATTTATTTATGCTCAGGGTCTGCGCCTGGCTTTGTACAAAGGGTTACATGCCTTGCCGGCAAGGCTTGTACAAAAGGTGCCTTCTTTGGGAGGCCCGCAGCAGCATTTATGGGTAAAACTTATGGAGATGCTCGATGTTCCAAGAGTTTCTCCTTGGGCAGCATCTTGGTCTCCAACCGATCTGCGCGGGCCGGTGACTCGTGTTACCCGATAAGGGTCTTCCCACTTTGGCATCAACTTGTTGGAATTCTTGGCCGACTGAATGTGCCGAAGAACAAGGTCGCCTTCCTGAAAGCTCCGGGCACGAACCTTGCGGCTATGGTAGCGGCGCAAGGCTTGCTGGTAGCATGCTGCTCTCATAGCCGCCCGGAGACGATCTTCCTCAAGGAGCATCGCGTCATCTTGCCGCAATCGCTCTTGCTCAAGCTCATCATAAGAGAGCACTCGAGGTGACCCGTATATGAGTTCTGTGGGGAGAACTGCTTCTGCCCCATAAACCAGGGCAAAGGGTGTCTGGCCGGTGGCTCGATTTGGTGTCGTTCTGATCGACCAAAGAACCGCCGGCAACTCATCAATCTAGCGCCTTCCACTCTTGCGCAGCCTGTCAAAAGACTTCGTTCTTAAGCCTGACAGGACTTCAGCATTTGCTCGCTCCGCTTGGCCGTTGCTCCATGGATGTGCCACGGAAGCAAAACAGACCCTGCTGCCGAGATCCTTAATGTACTGCATGAAGGCATGGCTTGCGAACTGTGTGCCATTGTCGGTGATGATCTTGTTGGGCACCCCAAAACGTCACACTAGTCCTTTGAAGAACTTGATGGCTGACTGCGCTGTCACCTTCCTCACTGCTTCCACCTTTGGCCACTTTGTGAACTTGTCGATTGAGACGTACAAGTACTCAAAGCCCCCGACAGCACGGGGGAAAGGGCCCAATATGTTGAGCCCCCAGACCGAGAAGGGCCAGGAGAGAGGTATAGTTTGAAGGGCTTGAGCTGGTTGATGGAGCTTCTTTGAATGGAACTGGCACGCTTCACACTTGGTTACTAGTGTCGTCGCATCCTGGAGGGCGGTTGGCCAGAAGAAACCTTGCCGGAAAGCCTTGCCGGCAAGGGCCCTCGACCCTATGTGGGAGCCACATATGCCTCCATGTATTTCTGCCAACAGCTTTAGTCCTTCCTCCCGGGAGATGCACTTCAGTTTCACCCCATTCGGTCTTTTTCTGTACAATAAGTTATCAACGAATTGGTACAGAGCAGACCGGCGGGCTATTCTTTCGGCCTCCTTAGGAAGCTCTCCTTTTTGAAGGAATCAGACGGTAGGCTGCGTCCATGCCGGAGCCTGTGGCTCGACGACAAGGACCAAAGGCGTCTTTTCTGCCACGGGAGCGGCCGCCTCCACGGCCATGACCTGAGGTCCTACCGGAGTCGGTTGCCCCGCGGCAGGATCGGCATGCACGGCAACATCTTCGCCGGTGGCCCCGGGGAGCTCGGTGGGGAAGTACTTGCCGGGGCCTAGATTCCTCCGTTTGCTTTGCCCGATCGACGGCTCAACGGATGGTTGAGTTAACTGAAGCACAAAAGTACCTGGTTCCATAGGTAGCTTGAGGGCAGCGCGCTTTGATAGGTAGTCAGCAATGTCGTTCTCCGCTCGAGGGACATGCTCCGCTTGTATACCGTCAAAGCGCTCCTCCAGTTTCCTCACCTCATCTACGTAAGCTTCCATCAACGGGCTTTGATAATATTTGTTGATCTGCCTGACGACGAGCTGTGAGTCGCCCCTGACGATGAGCTTTTTAACTCCAAGGTCTGCCGTGATCCTGAGATCGGCAAGCAAGCCCTCGTACTCGGCGATGTTGTTGGTTGACATCTCCCGGGGGAAGTGCATCTGGATGACATACTTGAGGTGCTCTCCAGTGGGTGCGACAAGCAAAGACACAAAGGCACCGGCGCCTTGCGATGAAGGCACCATCAAAGTACATGATCCAGTTGCTCGTTTCCTTGCCGGGGAGAGTGGTCTCCTGTACCTCTTCATCAGGCGTCGAGGTCCATTCTGCAACAAACTCAACCAAGACTCTGCTCTGAACCGTCGAGGTACTTTCGAACTTCAAACAAAAACTTGACAGCTCCAGGGCCCATTCCACGATCCTCCTCGTTGCATCTAGGTTATGCAGTATCCGTTGCAATGGGAGGCGGGTGACCACCGTGATCTCGTGCGCTTGGAAGTAATGGCGCAGCTTCCTTGAAGCCATAAGGAGGTCGAAGAGCAGCTTTTGCACACCTTAGTACCTCGACCTAGCCCCCTGCAAGAGGGAGCTGACGAAGTAAACTGAGTGTTGCATCATTTTCTTCTTCTGCGCCTCTTCACCCGGTCGTGCGAGTCCTGTTGTACTGGCGCCAGTCTTGCCGGGACCGAGCCCTGCCGGGGACTCAGTCTTGCCGGGACCGAGCCCTGCCGGGGAGGGTTCTGGCCCGCCAACCGTTGACTCTTCGCTGCTGCTGTCTCTTCATCGACCTCTCTCTGCGCCACTAGTGCGGCGCTAACCACCTAATTTGTTGCCGCTAGATAAAGCAGCAACGGTTCTTGCGGTTTGGGCGCAACCAGCACTGGGGTAGAGGAGAGGTATTTCTTCAAATCTTGTAGCGCTAGCTCGGCCTCTGGGGTCCACTCCACTGGCCCTGCCTTCTTCAAGATCTTGAAGAAAGGAAGGGCATGCTCCACGGACTTGGAGATGAACCGGCTCATGGCAGCAACGCAGCCAGTGAGCCGACACATGTCCTTGATCCATTTGAGTGCCTCGATCTGCTCGATGGCCTTGATGTTATCAGGGTTTGCTTCAATCCCGTGCTGGGACACAAAGAACCCGAGAAGCTTGCTAGACGGGACACCGAAAACACACTTCTCAGGGTTCAATTTGAGGTTGATCTTGCGCAGGTTTGCAAATGTTTCCTCCAGATCTTGCACAAGGGTTGCTTTGTCCATGGTTTTGACCACTATGTCATCCATATAAGCTTCCATATTTCTATGCAGCTGGGGCTCAAAACCAATTTGGACTGCTCTTTCAAAGGTTGAGCCAGCACTCTTCAACCCGAAAGGCATCCGTAAAAAGCAATACGTACCACATGGGGTGATGAATGCTGTCTTTTCCTCGTCTTCTTTTGTCATGAAGATTTGGTGGTATCCCGAGTAGGCGTCAAGGAATGATAACAGGTCACACCCAGCCGTGGAGTCAACAATCTGGTCGATGCATGGTAACAGGAAGGGATCCTTTGGATAGGCCTTATTGATGTCTGTGTAGTCAATACACAGCCTCCACTTCCCATTTGCCTTGTGCACCACTACCAGATTGGCCAACCACGTCGGATGGAGTACTCCTCTCACCAAGCCTGCCGCCTCTAGCGTTCTGATTTCCTCCGTGATGAACTCCTGCCTCTCCAGAGCTTGCTTCCTGACCTTCTGCTTGACGGGCCGCGCATGAGGACAGACAGCAAGGTGGTGCTCAATCACCTCCCTTGGAATGCCGGGGATGTCGGAGGCTTGCCATGCAAACACATCGACATTTGCCCGCAGGAAGGTGACGAGCTCGCTTTCCTATTTGCCGTCGAGGGTGGAGCTTATGGTAAAAGCTCCTCCTCATGCCGTCCTCCTTGACGGGCACCTTCTTGGTCTCCGGTGGTGTGGCTCTGGACTTCTTGCTCTTGCCGGCGGAGCTCTCCGGCACGTTCTCAACGGAAGCGCAACACCCCGAAGAGGTGCGCTTGCCGGAGTGGGTGCGAGGGGTCTCGCCAATCTTCTCCCCCCCCCCCCGGGGCTCCGTCGGCAGGAGTAGGTGCCTTAGCGGCAGCTGCTGCCACTGATTCCCGGTAGAGTTGGTCGACGCAGATCAGCGCATCATTCTTGTCGAAGGGGACGGTGATGATGTTCATCCTCCCGGGCATCTTCAGCATGTTGTAGGCGTAGTACGAAGCCGCCATGAACTTTGCTAGTGCCGGGCGACCGAGGATCCCGTTGTAAGGCAAGGGGATCTCGGCTACATCAAAAAATTTCCTTTCCATCCCGTGGTTCAGCTCGCCTCTGAATGTCACGGGTAGCGTGACCTTTCCCTTTGGCTGGCTCCTCCCCGGGTTAACCCCTTGGAACGTGCCCGTCTCCTCGAGGTCTCCATCGGGGATCTGCAGCCTTTTGACCACAACAGGCAAGATCAAGTTCAGGCCGACCCGCCGTCAACCAACATCTTTGTCACCTTGAGGTTGCGGATTGTTGGTGAAACCAACAATGGCAAGCACCCGACCGCAGTAGTGCGGTCAGGGTGGTCCTTGGTGTCGAAGATGATGGGCGTGCTGGACCATTTCAGCGGCTTCCGTGCGTCGAACGATGGCTCCACCATCGTGATCTCACGTGCCCACTGCTTGAGTTGGCAGTGGGACGTATGCAGCGAGGCGGCACCCTCGACGCACATGGCCTCTGTGGCTTTTTGAAACTTGTGGTCGCCGGACTCGTCGTCCTCGTCATGATCATTGTCTTCCTGCTTCTTGTCGCGCCCCCGGACAGGCCTCTCCTGCTGATTATCCTTGCCGCGGCGGCCTCCCTGGCCGCCATGTTTCTTGCCGGATCCCTCGGCACCATCTAGGCCTTTCTCCTTGTCCCGCTGCTCATACTCAGCTATCTGCTACTCGGCGAGCAGCTCTACCTGCCGGCAGTATTGGAGGTCATGGCCCTTGGTGCGGTGGATCTTGCAATACTGCTTGTCGGAGCCCCCTGGCTTATCGACAGCCGCCAAGGCCCGGCAAGCGGCACACCCGGCAACCTCCTTGCCGGGGTTACTTGCCTTGGGTTTCTTGGTGGCGCCGGTATCGTCGGATCCCTTGACGGCAAGCACGGTCTTGCTCCTGCGCTTCCTGTTACGGCGCCGACCCTTCTTCGCCGGGGTGGCGGTGTCATCCGTGGAGTCGGTTTCCGCACTGGCATCCTTGTCGGGGTACTTCCTTCCCTCTTCAGCACGAGCGCACTGATCGGCTAGAACATAAAGTTCGGCCACATCTCTGACCTTGTTCATCGCCAACTCTTCACGCATCTTACGATTGCGCACATTCTGATGGAATGCACTTATCACGGCGGCAGGATGAACGTCGGGATGTTGTACTGCACTCGGCTGAACCTCTGGATGTACTTGCGCAAGTTCTCCCCTTCCTTCTGGGGGATGATGTGTAAATCACTCACCTGGCCATGAGCCTGGTGACCTCCGGTAAAGGCACCAACAAACTCATGGCATAGATCCGCCCAAGAAGAGTTGGAATCCACCGGCAAGTGCATCAACCATGACATAACATTAGGCTTGAGTGCCAACGGGAAGTAGTTGGCAAGCACCTTATCATCACGGGCCCCAGCAGCTTGCATCGCGATGGTGTAGATGCTGAGGAATTCCGACGGGTGAGTCTTGTCATTGTACTTCTCGCCAACGTCAGGCTTGAACGTACGATGGGAGGGACACTGGAACTGCCGCAGCTTACGGGTGAAAGCCGGACAACCCACCTCGTAGGGTAGGCCACCGTAGCCTCCCGGCGATGGGTGGTCCGTAGCAGGCCCTGCCCGCCTGTATGACTGGTGGCACGCGTCACGTTGGCGCTCGATCGTAGTTCGAGCATCCTCATGAACCCACTCCCGAACGACTTGACACTGATCGTGGTTGGTTCGCGGGTCGGACGACGCGATGGAGATATCGTCTCGAGCGTTGTCACGATGAACCGACGCTGGAGGTGGCCAGGTTGGAGGAGGGGAGTGCACCATGGCTGCATCGCCCCCAACACGGTCTCTGCTGGCATGTGGTGGCCCGATGGAGCGACGGCCTACGGGTCCTGCCGGCTGCAACTCATTGTTGTTGGCAATGCCGACGAGGCTTCGGACGGTGGCCCTCCATTCGTCGAGCTACTCCGCAGCGGGAGGAAAATCGAGGAGCAGTTGCACGCGCGCTAGGGCTTCCGCTGGCATGGGTGGTGGCGAGAGCTGGGTGGACAGCGATGCGCCTCGACTTCTAACCACGTTAGAAGGAGCTGCGTCATGGCCCCGCAGCCGTTCGCCATCTCCGTCAGCACCTCGGCGCGCATGCTGGCCCTCCTCATCATGTGATGGGCGCACGGGACTCTTCCCAGGGTAGCGCGCAGGTTCACCAGTAGGGTGACGCTGCTCATCACGCACAACCTGGGAAGAGTGCGCCGTGGGCGCCAGAGTTGGTGTCTTGGAGGCCGCCGTGCCGCCGTCTGACAGGATGGCGGTGCCCTTGGAGGGCCCCGCGCCGCCTGCGGGGGGTCTGACTCCGTCTCTGGAGCCCGCGACTAGTGGCTCGTCGCCTGGCGTGCGAACGATGCCACTCCCCAGGACCGGACCGCCAGGGTGTTGTGGATGTTCGCGGGCCGCGCCACGGGTTCTCTTCGCGACTGTCCCGCTATTGGTCCGCACCGGTACTGGCAACCCGGTCCCGGACGAACCGATCGCCGTGGTCGTCTTCTTCTTAGGAGCCATGGTGATGAAGAACAACTAGGTCAACTGCTAGACCAGATACTCACAATTGCGCTCCCCCTAACTGGCATGCCAAAGATGTCGGTGGGAAACGACACCTATGGGATCACTGGAATCCCTACTACGGTTCCGGGGCGCTGGATCGTGAGAAGAGCAGGACTAGTAGACAGCACAAAGGGGATTTACCCAGGTCCGGGCCGCAAATATGCGTAAAACCCTACGATCCTGCTTTGGTGGATGTATTTAGTGTTCTTGAGCTCTTGAACTAGCTCTGGGTGTTGCCAGGTTCGAAAGAGCCGAATCGTTCTCCCGTGCACCATGGGCCTCCTTTTATAGGCGAAAGGGGCTGCCACAGTGGCACACAAGAGGTGGAAAGTGAAAGAAATATGCCCTAGAGGCAATAATAAAGTTATTATTTATTTCCTCATATCATGATAAATATTTATTATTCATGCTAGAATTGTATTACCCTGAAACATAATACATGTGTGAATACGTAGACAAACATAGTGTCACTAGTATGCCTCTACTTGACTAGCTCGTAAATCAAAGATGGTTAAGTTTCCTAACCATAGACATGAGTTGTCATTTGATTAACGGGATCACATCATTAGGAGAATGATATGATTGACTTGACCCATTCCGTTAGCTTAGCACTTGATCGTTTAGTATGTTGCTATTGCTTTCTTCATGACTTATACATGTTCCTATGACTATGAGAATATGTAACTCCCATTTATCGGAGGAACACTTTGTGTGCTACCAAACGTCACAACGTAACTGGGTGATTATAAAGGTGCTCTACAGGTGTCTCCAAAGGTATTTGTTAAGTTGACGTATTTCGAGACACTAGTAGAAAAAGGGTCAAATGTGAGACACATTAGTCCCGGTTTGTAACAGAACCGGCACTAATGTGTCCATTAGTGCTGGTTCCAACGGCTAGGCGGGAGGAGCTCTTTATTACCGGTTCGTGCCACGAACCGGTACTAAAGAAAGTGGTGGCAGGATGTTGTCGAGTGGGGCCCTTCAGAACCTTTAGTACCGGTTCGTGTAGCACGAACGGTACTAAAATAAATCCTATATAAACCCTTCGTCCACCCTTTTCTGTTCTTCCCCCTTTCCTATCTCCCTCTCCTCTGTTCTTCCCTTCTTCCTCTCGAGTTCATCACAAAATTTGCCCCAAATTTGTCAAGATTTGCAGGCCCTCATCCATTCAAATGATCACCAAGGTTAGCAACTTTGTCCTTTCATCTGTCATTGCTAGATTAGCTCTTGCAATGCCTTATATAGTGATTAATTGTGGGTTTTAGTAATTTGGGAGGAATTATATGTGGTAGTATTTGATTTATATGTAATTTGAGGTCAAAATAACACTTAGTTTGCATATGTCGGTGTGGTTTACTTAGTGCCTTCTAAATCTCTGTCGTAACCACCGTCGATCGCCCGCACCGTCCCATCGCCGGCACCACCTTGTGGTAAGCCTCTTGTTCATGAAATTTTATATAAAAAATTGATGTTTGTGTGATTTGGATATATAGTTACTCGTATAATAATTATCTTACCCATACGTTGTTTGTTATACATAGTGCCATGGTTTTGATATCCGTCCCCGTCGGCCCTCGTCCTTGTTATGATTCGGATGTGGTATATTCTCTTTTAAAACTATTTGTTGCATTTCGTGTTTATGACAAATTATGCCCATCAAGTTGACATAGATATTTTTATCTAGGAGGTATGTGAACGGAAATTCCAACCGACCCTATTGTCGAGAGGTTAAATTTAGTTGAAAGAAAGCGAGTACTTGAAAGAAAAATTGAAAAGAATTGAGGGGAGAAGATGGAATTGGAGTTGAATGTTGCGATGTAAATCGATGATCACAAGATCAAGATGGAGAAAATGCGCTTGAAGATTAGAAAGATTAGAAAATATGCCATCGATAGTGAGGCTTGGTATCATTATCTTGTTGGATCAATTGTTACCTTAGTTGCGATCTTGATCGCATTTGTTGTTGCATTTAAATGCTTTAGCTAGAGAGTTATTTGTTTGTTGCATTTAAGTGTTGTATGAACTTTATGTATGAACTTGTATTAATTTGGTCTATTGATTGTTGTGTAATGAAGATGAGCCGACAATGGATGTCTGATGACGATGCTCTCCCGATTCGTTGAGGCGTGCATACTTTTACGCTTCTTGGTGAGGCAAACAAGCGGGCGGATGGTTTTATGCCTTGTCCATGTGTTGGCTGTAAGAATGGTCATAATTACTCTCGTCAAGAACCATTCACGTCCACTGTTTGAGTCGGTTTCATGCCCCACTATAATGTTTGGACCAAGCACGGAGAAAGAGGGGTTAGGATGGAGGACAATGAAGAAGAAGAGGACGACGGCAGCTATCCCGCCATGGGTTCCCTGAATACGATGATACAACAATGGGGAAGAAGCTGAGTCGGTAATCGGGGAAGAAGCTGAGCGGCAATGCGGGAAGAAGCTAAAGAAGAGGCATCGGATGAGCCGTTGATGATCTAGGTCGGGCCATTGCCGATGCAAAGAGAAAGCTAGCAAGTGATTTGGAGAAGAAGAAGTTGCGATTGCATGTTAGAGGATCACAAAAATTGTTGTACCCGAGTTGCGTGGGTGACAAGAAAAAGCTGGGCACCACTGCTGGAATTGCTGCAATGGAAGGCGAGAGAATGGTGTATCGACAAGGGATTTGGAAAGTTCTTTGGTAATGATAAAGGATATGCTTCCAAAGGACAACGAATTGCCCGAAATCGTCTGAAGCAAAGAAGGCTATCGCCCTCTAGGGTTAGAGGTCACGAAGATACATGCATGCCCTAATGATTGCATCCTCTACATGGTGAGTCTGAGGATTTGAGCGCTTGCCGGTATGTGGTGCATTGCGCTATAAGATCGATCGCGATGAGCATGGTGATGTCGGGGCGGCGCCCGGAAGAAGATTCCTGCCAAGGTGATGTGGTATTCTCCTATAATACCATGGTTGAAATGTTTGTTCCAAAACAAAGAGCATGCCAAAGCGTCGCGATGGCACGAAGAAGACCGTAAGAAAGGCGGAAAGTTGAGAGTACCCCGACGGGTCGCGGTGGAGAAAAATCGAAAGAAATGCGGGAAGGAGTTTGTAGATGGCGCAAGGAGCATATGGTTTGGTCTAAGCGCGAGATGGCATTAATCCTTTTGGGGAAGCGAGCGGTAACCATAGCACCTGGTGCAGTGACTCTATGTTTGTATAACCTTCCTCCTTGGTTGTGCATGAAGCGGAAGTTCATTATGATGCGGTGCTCATCCAAGGCCCTAAACAACCCGGCAGCGACATTGATGTGTACCTAAGGCCATTAGTTGAAGAACTCTTACAACTGTGGAATGGAACAGGTGTACGTGCGTGGGATGAGTACATGGGGGAAGAATTTGACCTAAAGGCATTGCTGTTCGTGACCATCAATGATTGGCCTGCTCTCAGTAACCTTTTAGGACAGACAAACAAGGGATACCGCGGATGCACGCACTATTTGGATGGTATCGATAGTATATATTTGAATAGTTGTAAGAAGAATGTGTACCTGGGACATCGTCGATTTCTTCGGCGAGGCATCCCATAAGAAAGAAAGGCAAGCATTTCAAAGGTGAGGCGGATCACGGACGAAGCCTCGCCACCGTCTTGGTCTTGATGTACATGATATGGTCAAGGATTTGAAGGTGATATTTGGAAAGGGTCTGGCGGACAACCTTGTTCGAAGGGCCTTGACGGAGACGCACCCATGTGGAAGAAGAAATCTATATTTTGGGACCTACCATATTTGAAAGAACTAGAGGTCCGCTCCGCAATTGACGTGATGCGTGACGAAGAATCTTTGCATGGCCTGCTTGGCTTCTTGGGCGTGTATGGGAAGACAAAAGATACACGAGACGCAGGAGGACCAACAGCGTATGCACGGAGAAGGCGGCATACATCGAGGTCATGCAAGCTACGCTCTTACCAAAGAAGAAAGAAATCTTCTTTGAATGCACTTTCGATATTAAGGTACCGTCGGCTTCTAAATCGAATATAAAGGGAATAATAAACATGAGAGAAAAAGTTCGAACCTAAAGTCTCATGAGCGCCACATGATTATGATGCAACTGCTTCCGGTTGCATTGAGGGGCTTCTACCGAAAAGCGTTTGATTAGCCATTGTGAAGCTATGTGCATTTCTCAATGCAATCTCTCGAAGGTGTCGATCCGAAATCATACCAAGGTTCTGAGAATGATTTGGTGCAATGTCTTGTCGGTTTCGAGTTGGTGTTCCCACCATCCTTCTTCAACATCATGGCCTGCGTCCTAGTTCACCTATCTTGAAGAGATTAACGTTTTGGGTCTGTATTTCTACACAATATGTTCCCCTTTGAGAGGTTCATGGGAGTCTTAAAGAAATATGTTCATAACCGTGCTAGGCGAAAGGAAGCATCTCCAAGGGCCATCAAAATGAGGAGGTCATTGAGTTTTGTATTGACTTTATTCTTGACCTTAAGCGATTGGTGTTCTGAATCGCGGCATAAGGGCGGCATGGATGGAAAAACACGCTAGGAGGAACAAATAATATGTATGGACGGACATTCTCTCCTTTGAAGCACACTACAGTTCTCAGAATTCCACCTTGGTAGCTCCGTATATGGATGAACACAAGAATTTGCTACGCTCCAAACACGGGCGGTCGATGGTTGGATTACATGTGAACAAACCAGGAGTTTAGCCCACTGGTTCTGAACCGTACCATGCATGACACCTCTATTGAAGATGACACATACTTGCTGTCCCGATTACCATCTTAGAATATAATGACTTTCAAAGTGCGAGATAAATGGTAATCGTTTTACGATCGCCCAAGATAAGAAGAGCACCAACCAAAACAGTGGTGTCCGCTTTGATCAGAAAACCAAGGCGGAAAGGAAACATATTATGGTTATATACGGGACATATGGGAACTTGACTATCAGCGTGGTTTAAAGGTCCCTTTGTTTGGGTGCAAATGGGTCGATATGACACGAGGCGGGGTAACGGAAGACCCGCGATGCGGAATGACAACAATGGATCTCAACAATCTTGCGTATGCGAGCGAACCATTCGTCCTAGCCAATGATGTGGCACGGTTTTCTATGTGAAGGACATGTCTACCAAGCCAAGAAAAAGAAAAGATAAGGAAGCGAATGCATCGTGCGATGATGAGCAAAAGTGGCACATAGTTCTTTACGGGAAGAGAAACATAGTGGGAGTGGATGACAAAGACAGACAAGTCGGAAGATTATGAAAAGTTTGATGAAATTGCTCCATTCACGGTGAATATTGACCCGAGCATCCCGTTAAATGATGAAGATTTTCCATGGTTCTGGCGCAAAGGGACACCGCCTTGAAAAAAAGTTTCACACCCAAAGATGCAGGATGTGATCGGCTTCACTATCATCACTTTCTTCATGTTTCACACCCGGAGGAATGTCTGTAATAGTTAGGGTAGTTATGTGTTTTGGCATTTGAAGCGAAGAAATTTTATGTGCAAACAAATTCTTTTCATGCATTTACCGATTTTTTCCATTAAATGACCCTGAAATTGAAAAGCATTTCAAATGAACTCATAAAAGGTTGAAAGTTGGCATGGTATCATAATTTCATACAAATAGCATGTGCAAGAAAGTAGAGAGGGTTACGGCAAAAACTGGATGCACTTCGTGTACAAAATGGTGATTCACACTAATTTGAATAAACTAGTGATTCACACTGATTTCAAATAATTCAAAATTTAAACTATTTAATTTTGAAAACTACGGGCACTAACAGAAAGTTTGTAATTTTTTGTACCTAAAGAAAAAATATTCACAAAGAAACTCTAAATACACAAAAACAACACAAAAATAAATAAAGCAAAAAAATAAAAAAATAATGCGAGAAAAAAAAAAAATTATAAAAAAAATGTTGGGGCGCAGCCGGTGGGCTGCCAGACCTAGGGTGTGCAAATGCAGGCCGGAAGGGCCAGCAGGCTCACAGGCGGCCACGCCTAGTTAGGCCCGAAGCCTGCTATATAGAGGAGTTCGAAAGGCACCGCAGTGGGTTTATAAACCAGTCTGGTGCCCTTCACTCGGCGAGTGGGACTAAACATAGCGCACATGAGTGGTAGCGCATAGCCATTAGTACCGGTTGGTGGCTCGAACCGGTACTAAAGAGGCCTTTAGTACGGTTGGTGCCACGACCGGTACTAAAGGTGCGTTCCGCCGCTTGGCTCGGCAAAAGCAGGCCTTTAGTACGGTTGGTGGCTCCAACCGGTACTAAAATTGCCCTCTATATATACAATCGTCCGAAAATTTTGTTTTCCCTCTCTGTTTGTTCCTCTGTTTCCGTCTCCGTCATTTCGCCGCCCGTCCCGTCGCCGCCGCTGCCCCCGTCGCCGCCCTTCCCGTCGCCGCCCTCGTCTCCGTCGCCGCCCGACCCGTCCCGTCGCGTCGTCCCGTCCCCGTCGCGCCGTCCCCGCCGTCGCCGCCCCGGCCGTCGCCTCGCCGTCGCCGTCACCCTGCTGTGAGCTCTCCCCCTCTAACCCCTCTCCCTCGCCCCCGGCGGCCACCATGGGCGCCGCCCCTCCCTGAGCCCATACACACACACACAAGCATGCATGATGAACACACACACACACACACACGTACATATGTATGAATTAATATATGTATATATTAGTATATACATATTTTGTATGTTTAATTAGTTTAGATTATTTAGATTATTATTTTTTCACTATTATATATGCATGAATGCATGTTAGATGGATATAATTAGTGTTTAATTAGTATGGAAATTTTTTATATAATGTTGTTTTTCAGTTTTTTAATGGATGTATAGAAGTTGTGTTTTCTGTTTTTAGTGTTAGATGCTTAATTAGTATGAAATAGTACATAGATTTTTGACACATGCAATGATAGCATAATTAGTGTTATATAGAAATGTTAGAAATTTTAGTTATCAAAAATCCAATCATTAAAAAAATGTTACTTTTTGCGGGCATATAGCTAGTATTTGTTCTCGACCATGCTCGACCTGCATCCTCGCCGTCGACCGTCATGACGACGTCCAGCCGACCCATGTCCGGATTTGGCTCCTTGGGGCTGCGGGGAGGTGCTTTGGAGAAGCGCGCGCTTGATGAGAACCCGGCCCGGTCCGTCGTCGACCTGATCTCGTTTGGTGGCGTTCGCGTGGGCGATTTCGGTCTGGAGGACCCGGCCCGCCGGAGGTGGTAGGTCGCCGTGTCGGGGAGGAGGGCGAAACACGTCCATCGCTACATGGTTGCGTTAGAGGCGACAGTTTTCCAATACAGGCGGTTTCTTTGGGGATCTCACTTCAGCTATGATCCCGTGAGGTTCCTTCTCTTTGGGTGTCCACCTCCCGTGCCGCGAGAAACATGAGTGTCCTAGATTCTTCGTAGTATTCGATCTTTATTAGCTACCTAGCCGTGATGTACTATTCAATATTATATATTATTGAGGCGATGTATTCGAGATTATATCTATTATTCTAGGCGATGTATTGAGATTATATCTATTATTCGAGGCGATGTAATTTGAATACTAAATTGTTTTATATTTCTTTTGGATTAGTTAAATAAAAGCTATGGCGGACAATACCGACAGAGAGGAGAGAACGAGACCATGTTCGATATGATCTGTGAGCTAGATGATGATCGAATGAAGAAGATTATGATGGCTCGAATTTCTAAACAACACGGAGAGGGTGATATGATATTCGATCGCGACGACCAATTGATGAAGTCATGAACTACGATTATGGCGATGACGAAGAACATGTTGGTCTGAAACAACAAAGACCGGCGAGGTATATATATTTATATAAGCGAGGCATCTGGTGATCATCACATGTTTTAAATGACTTGAAGATATATTAACGAATCAATCTTTGTTCTTTCAGCCATCGGATCGAGCAAATCTTGAGGCAAAAGGACGAAAGCGAGGCCCGAACAAAAGTTGAAGCGAGGCGTAAAGTACAATATCGAGGCATGCAACCCTCTTGGCGAACCATTAGCGCCTAAGAAGATTGTGGACAAGTTCGTTCGTCGGTCGGAGTTCTTGTGAAGGACCAACTGCCGATCAAACTTCAAGAATGGAAGAGCCGCAAAGCCACGTCCGGATGTTACTTTTGTCGACAAGAATCAAAAAGATCGCTTTGGGATACTCTCATGGAACATTTCTCCCTACGGATCATTTCACGAAGTAGATGTGCGAGAAAGTCAAGGGCGCTGCTCTTAGGAAGATGGCGGTTGCATTCAAGAACCACAAGAATCGTGAATGGAACAACTCGTCAAGGGATGAAGGAAGACTCCGGTATTCAAGGGAACACTAGAGAACCAACGTGCTCATTGGGGCGATTTAAGTGAAATTCAAGGATTCGGAATTAGCTAAGGAGGCGATCGAGAATAAACAAGAAGAATGCGAAAAAGGATAAGTTCCATAAGCTGGGGCGGTGGCTATCGGTGGCAATGCCTAAGTGGGATAAGTCGAGAAAGACATGAAGGATGCAGAGTGTCACTCCGGTTACTAAAGCTGGCCCCAGTCGGGACTTGGTTATATCATGGGGGGAGTTGGACCGGAGGCGAGGCAATGTTTCGACGAGGCAAGTCTGAAGGGAGCCGACGATGCGATACTTGTTGCAATAGAAGAGGCACGATCGGGGTGTTCCAGCCCAGAGAGAAGACGACGAGCTTCACGCGTGCCACAGAAATCTGAACACCGGGAAGAACACGAGGCAAGGGCACTATTCCGTGGTATGAGGGTTTTCGAATGGAACACCGACTACGAGAACCCGTGCGAGAAAGAAGATTGCGGAGGAGAAGAAGAGGAAGATGGAGGAGGAGCAGAGGCGGGACTATGAGCGCCTTCAAGGCCTAGAAGCAAGTCAAGCGGAATTGGCGGTCAAATTCCAGCGGCGGCGAGCGAATCGACTCACTTACCCAGCAAAGGGGGTCTCAGCAGCTGCAGCAGCTAGCGGATGATCCAGCATTGGATAGCACCGGCCCATCCATGCCGAGAAGCAGCGTGGGTTCCGTCCCGGACGACGCAATGCAGGGTAGATATCCCGTGGATGACATCACAGAGAACACTAACTGCGAGCTACATGTCACAATGAAGAACATATCCATGAAGGTGGCGGACGGCGTTGCTTTTACAAATCCCCCCGAGGCAACCTTCCATTGCAACCCGATTCTAGCGGGCTATGCTCGTGTCTTGGTTGATGAGGTGGTGGACCCACCATATTGAACTCTGACTTGACATTCCCGGAGGTGGCGGCGCTTTCTCGGAGAGGCCAAACATCGTATCATCCTATGGAAAAAGGATTGCATCACCTTTCGAAGGCCACCGACACCGCGTCAGCCGACTCCTCATCGAAGTCCGCCACCGAGTCAGCAGACTCCCGCTCCTACAAGTCCACCAAGCCCGGCAAAGTGTCAGGCCACTCCTCCTCCAAGTCCGGCAAAGTGTCGAGGCCACTCCTCCTCCTCCAAGTCCGCCCACAGCGTCAGGGCGTCCCTCCTCCTCAAGTTCGTCACAACCTCGAGGCCCTCCTCCTTGTCCAACTCAGCCCGTCGGCCATCTCCACCGCCTTAGCAATGCAAGAGACACCCCACAGCTATGGTGCGTGGCATGCAGTCGAGTAGTCTGAAATACAGGCGGAGGCAAGCGATATAAATATGGTCCAAGCCTCCGCCTCTTCCGGAGGGCTTATGACAGTCAGGAGGAAATCGCAGCCATATCAAAGGCGAGGTGGAAGCCCATTTTGCACGAAACCGCCACCGCCGCCAAGGGAGAAAGTGCACGAGAAGCGATTGACCACTTCATTCGTATGGTTCAACCACAGGTTCCCAAGCACTGTTGACCACAGACTATGGCGCCACATCGGAAGTTAAATCGAGCACGTCTACAAAGGGAGGCGAGCACGTCTACATCGGGATCGAGCAAACAAAAGTAGCTGTCAAAAATGCGGAAAACCATTCCCAATTGGGGAGAACAGGTGATGCAATTGATCCCTCGCTTGTTGTGCCAACAACCGTGTGACGTCTGTGGCAATATTATTGTGGGCAAACGGTGCATGTTCGAGGTGGGCAATGTGGTAATAACGGAGGAGCACATAATGCGGTGAAGTTCTCAACATCAACTGTTGGACAACTCCTCAAGATCGAGCCCATGCCTTTGCTTAGAGAGGATGAAATAAAACGGAAATATGTCCGGGGCCAACCTTTGGTCGAGCCAGACAAGGTCAAGAACCTGCCAACAAGAATGTATGAATTGCATCAATGGTACACGAACATTACCAAGATTTTAGATCGATTGTCCCTCATGGTGATTGTCAAGGAGGAGCATTACTTCCATGAGAAAGCTGTGTCCGTTGAGTATACTGAACTGTTTCAGTTATACAATCAAGACACACTCGACAAATCTATAAATCGGTTTGCTATTATGCGTAAGTGATTTCTTTACGTAATTTAAGTCTCAAGCTAGCTGTAGTGATCCTTTTGATCAATCATTACCTGTAATTATCCTCACTATATTCTTTTACGTGGTATTATGCGGGATGAAGATGCATGAAATGAGAAAAGGTGGGCGCTTTGGCATTGGGTTCATTGACCCAAACACCGTTAATGAATACACATGGCTAATAAATCCACGTCGACAAAAGAACGAGAGGACAACATGCTAGAGTTCTTGAGCGCCACAAATACAATGAAAATATACTACTTCCTTACAAGTTCGATGAGTCACCTTGTCTTGTACTACAAATTCTCTATTTTGCCTACTAGCTAGCTACGTTTTTGCTTACATATGCCCGCTTAATTAAGACATGCAAGCGTGTGTGCATGCAGATTTCACCGGGTCTTGTGTATCATTAAAGTTGATTGGAGCAGGTTGAAATCTTGGACTCACTACTCACGACAAAAAGCTGACTATAACATCTTGTTTGGGATAGTCAGCAGGTAATTTCAATCATTATTAACTATATATCTCGGCCTATTTAGTTCGTCATTTCATGATATGAAATATTTAATAACCCCTTTATTCATTTTCTTTGTCGGCGGGCAGGGCTTGGGCAAGGTTCATCAGCGTCACGGAAGGCGAATGGAAACAAAAGCTTAAATGGTTTCGACCCAAGGTAAGTAATTAAGTAGTAATAGCTAGCTAGCTAGCTGCCATCTCTTTAGTTATCATGCTTGATTAATTATTATCTAATCAAATTCCATTCTCGTAAAGGCCACAAGCGGTAGCGAGGGACTGATCTGTGTGCATTCTGCGTTTGCGAGAACATTACATGATGGCGTCCGAAGGAGCAGATCTCAAAGACAGGAATGGATGCGCTTGTCGAGAACACTATTCACAATTTTACACCATTATCGATATCTAGTCACACAACTAATACACATGCATATTGATCTCCTTCTTAACAGTTCAAAGAGCGAGAGAAGCTCCTAGAAGCGGGCGCATAGAAGCACTTCAAGAGGAAATAGCGGGATTTTTGCTCGACCGGTCATAAATCCGAAGGAGAATACTATTACCGCTACGCCCCATGAAAACCACTTCCAATTGTCATCGTGCTCCGAAGGCACCAATTAGGCTAATGCCACTGGCTCCGAAGGCAACATGCATATGTAGGAGAAATTGTATATAGCTATACATGTGTGTATGTGTGAATTAATTAATATGGTGGTTTGTGAGACATTGATGAGATATATATATGCATGATTGGTTCTACTAGAAATTATATATATATATATGTATATATATATATATAATGCATAACGTGTACAATGTGTAGTATCGTAAAATACCAGCAAGCGAAAAAAAATTAAAATGGAAACACAAAATTAAATGAAAAGAAATCATAAAACTAAAACCCCCAAACCTTATAGTACGGTTGGTCTTACCAAGCTGGTACTAAAAACTCGAGCCCGGAGCTGGCTCGTGCCACGTGGTTGCCCTTTAGCACCGGTTCGTGCTAAACCGGTACTAAAGGGGGCCTTTAGTGACCACAATTTAGTGCGGTTATGGAACCGGCACTAAAAACCTCTGAACGGTGCTATTGCCCGATTACGCACTAGTGAGATTAGGATTTGCACTCCGATTGTCGGAGAGGTATCTCTGGGCCCTCTCGATAATGCACATCACTATAAGCCTTGCAAGCAATATAGCTAATGAGTTAGCTACGAGATGATGCATTACGTATCGAGTAAAGAGACTTGCCGGTAACGAGATTGAATTAGGTATTGGATACCGACGATCGAATCTCAGGCAAGTAACGTATCGATGACAAAGGGAACAACGTATGTTGTTATGCGGTTTGACCGATAAAGATCTTTGTTGGTGTCAAAACCGGCGGATCTTGGGTAGGGGGTCCCGAACTGTGTGTCTAGGCGGATGGTAATAGGAGATGAGGGACACGATGTTTTTACCCAGGTTCGGGCCCTCTCGGTGGAGGTAAAACCCTACTCTTGCTTGATTAATATTGGTGATATGGGTAGTACAAGAGTAGATCTACCATGAGATCAAGGAGGCTAAACCCTAGAAGCTAGCCTATGGTATGATTGTTGTTCGTCCTATGGACTAAAACCCTATGGTTTATATAGACACCAGAGAGGGATAGGGTTACACAGAGTCGATTACAATGGTAGGAGATCTACATATCCGTATCGCCAAGCTTGCCTTCCACGCCAAGGAAAGTCCCATCCGGACACGGGACAGAGTCTTCAATCTTGTATCTTCATAGTCTTGGAGTCCGGCCGGCGGTGATAGTTCGGCTATTCGGACACCCCCTAGTCCAGGACTCCCTCGGTAGCCCCTGAACCAAGCTTCAATGATGACGAGTCCGGTGTGCATATTGTCTTCGACATTGCAAGGCCAGTTCCTCCTCCGAATAATTCATAGAAGATTTTGAACACCAGGATAGTGTCCGGCTCCGCAAAATAAATTCCACATACCGCCATAGAGAGAATAATATTTACACAAGTTCAATCTGCTGATGTATTTCGTGGCGTGACGTCACACCATGGTCAAGCCTTTATTCGAATTGTTTTTACTGCCTCAGCGCCTTTAGCGAAGCAGTTTCCTTGGCACGTCTTGTCAAAGCAGAGATTAGGGCTGGACAAAAAGCTCGAAGCTCAGTGAGTCTAATGAACGCTCGACTGCTCGACTCGTTTGAGCTCGGCTCATTTTCTTAATGAACCGAGCCGAGCAGCAATATTTGCTCGTTAACACTAACGAGTTAAACAATCGAGATTGCCAGTTTAAGTGAGCTACTCGTTAAGCTCGGCGATCAGCGTGATTTTGTTCATTATAGAGAATTTTGGTGACTTGATCACTCCTAAGTCTATGGGCGGGCTATTTGTCACATTCACATCTTTCTCGTCTTCTCATATTTTCGATTTATTGAATCCTCTTGGCTGGACATATGTATGTTTGTGATTATATGCATGTGGCGTATCTTATTCTTGATGCATTTTCCTAATGAGCTGATCGCGAGCGCTCGCGAACATATAACAAACCGAGCCAATCTTTATATTTGGCTCATTATCCTTAATGAGCTTAACAATCCGAGCCTTAACGATCACGAGCCTTAACGAGCCGAGTCTTAACGAGCCGAGTAGCTCGTTAGTCCAGCCCTAGCAGAGATCGTGTCCCCTTATTTTGGGATCCTCATCAATACGGGCGTGGGTAACCCAACCGCGCCCGTTGGCATGCCCCCTCCATCGAGGGTGAGTCCTAAACGGCCACGGGGAGGGCTCTTGGTATTCAACCTCTTTATAACGAGACCAAGGCCTACTCCTTTCTTTCAATCTCAATCGAATCTGCCCCTCGCCTCAAGTTCCAACACCCAAAGCTCTAGATCAAGGCGCTTCGGACCTTCAACGATGTCCGGCTCCGACCTGCGAGGCCGATGGTTGCCTTCTTCCATCACAGAAGAAGACGTGCTAAAGCTGAGAGACGCCAGGTATCTAACCGGCGAAATTTCGCATAGATTGCCTGCCCAAGGGCAGGTTATTCCTACTCCCGAGCCTGGTGAGAGCGTGGTGTTCGTGTCTCACTTCCTTTGGGGTTTAAGCTTCCCAACAGACCCCTTCGTGAGGGGGCTCATGTTTTATTATGGGCTGGAATTCCACGATTTGGATCCGGAGTCCATCCTCCACATCTCATCGTTCATTGTTGTATGCGAAGCCTTCCTCCGCATTACCCCTCACTTTGGGTTGTGGCTCAAGACCTTTAATGTGGAGCCGAGGATGATCGAGGGGCAGCAGGTAGAGTGTGGAGGGGCTGTTATAAGCAAGAGTGCTGACGCTCCATGGCCCGAGGGCTCTTTTCAAGAGGAGCTTGGTTTGTGGCAACAAGAGTGGTTCTACATCACCGCTCCTAGGGGCACCAGATGGGTGGCGCCACTTGCCTTTCGCTCAGGTCCTCCACAACGGCTGGCGTCATGGGTCAACAAAGGGCTTGGCTGGGGGCCGTCCAAGGACGTACCTTTGTTGCAGGGCCGTATTCGAGACCTCCAAGAGAGAGAGATCAATCTGGTTGTAGTGGCGCAGGTCATGTTGATTCGGCGCCTTCTGCCCTGCAAACGTCACCCCCTCCGCTTGTGGGAATTCAATCCAGAGGGACCACAAGCTCTCCAACACTTCATGGGCTCGACGCCCGTGGAGATGTATAAATTGTTCTTCAGATCACAAGGGATGTGTCCGGAGTTGACCGAGGACGCAGGTCTGAGCTGCAATCGCCGGGATACTCAAGTAAGTAGTCCTGTGCCCGGACACGCTATCCGTATGTTTATCATAAACTTGCCCTCTAAAGAGTTGTCCTTTGAACAGGAGTGGATAGCAAAAGCAAAACTAATAAGGTGTCCGCCCCCCCTCCTTGAGATCACGCCAGATCCTGTGTTAACCAAGATGCTGGAGGCCGCGCCTTTGGAAAAGGGCGAAGGGTGGAACAAGGAAGATACTGCCTCCGCTAAGGAGGCTTTGAAGAAAGGGGGATCGAGAATCCCTCCCTCCAGGGGGACAAGAGGACCGCTTCTGAAGATCCGGAGGCCAAGGCCTCAAAGCGGGAAGAAATCTTCACGGAGGGTCCTATGCGGGGAGAAGCCCGGCCTTTTCTACTTCCCCAAGGGAATCAGCCCTCCAGCAAGTCGTAAGTAGAACGGGGAGTTTTGTAATAAGGGGCATCCTTGTTTTTATCTGAAGATAATTGAAGTTTTACCTTGTAGTTCGGATCTCAGCCCTTCTCGTGAGCTCGTCTTGAGGGGATCTTCATCCGGAGATGATGGAAGCGAAACACCTCCATCTGCCCGCACCGTCGGCAGGACGGACGACCACGAGGTGTTGTCGCGGAGGTTTCCCGAGTCGGCGGGGCGGAAGGTCCGGCACCAAGCGGTGTGTCTGGTCGGAGGAGTGAAGGATCTGCTCGGCGGCGTCTATCTCGAAGATCACCGTGCGCTAATGGATGCGGTGATTGAAAGATTTCATCCGCTGAGGCGGATTGCATGAAGCCGTCGAAGTTCTTGGCGGGGTTTGAGTCTGTGAAAATGATATACCTTCGCAGGTTTGCATATAGAATCGCCTGTATAGGTAGTAGCCCACGAGACTCGTCGTTGTCAAAAGTGACAGCGTGCCAGGATCATAATCTCGGTGTAGATGTCACCTTTCCTATATAGGTGGCGGAGCGTTCGGTGTGGCCGGATGATGGATTTGCGAGCCGAAGCGGCAACTTGGCGTTGCGGATCACGGACATCACGGTGGTCGATAAGCGACTTGACTAGTCACAAGGTATGCGGCTTTTCGCGGACACACAGTAAGGGAGCTTGATGCCCGTGCCTAACAACATGTATGCTTAATGCAGATGGTGCGCTGCTATGGAGGACCTTGGCGAACTTCGCCCGAGCCAAGGAACAAGCAAGAAAAAATGTCTGGCTGCCTTGAAGGCGGCCCAAGAGTTAAAAAGCGAGCAGGCTACTCCTTTGTTAGTAGGGAAGAAATGGCCGAGATGGCCGTGAAGTTGAAGAATGCTACCGACCGCTGCGAGTTTCTTGAAAAAAGCGCCGGCGGAGGAAAGAGGACTGAAGAGGGCCCGCTGCGGAAGCCAAGGATGCCGCTCGCGATGAGAAGCGATAAAGGAGGAGCTCGTCAAGCGGGGATATCGCGGCTGGAAAGCCCTTTCTGCTGCGGAGGAAGTTCACAGATCTAAAGTATGCCCAGTTGGGCCAGCTATGGGGTGCGGAGGATGCTTATCTGTATTTGGCGGCGAGTGCCGCAAACGCGGTCGCACACTTCCGTGGCCAAAAGGATCACGGAATGGAAGAGCTTTTTTGGTCGCAGTTCCATAGTCCAGCGCATCCCCTTCCATTAACCGATCGGTTGGCCGAATGGGCTGAGCTGAATAGGTTGTCCGGACTTGCCATGAAGGATGTCGTGGCTCATTTGTGGCCGAAAAGGCCCGAGCCGAAGAATTATTTTGGCTTGGTGCGGCAGTTCCTTGATGCGGTGCCGCATATCAATGCAATGAAGCGGTCGGCATGCATAGAGGGTGCGCGGATGGCTCTTGCCCATGTCAAAACATACTGGGCAGAGATGAAGGCCACCGATGTTGCATCCTCGGATTCGGACTGAAGCCGAGTACCTGTCAAGCACTATTTTGAGGAAGTCCTACAGGGTGCTCGTTTGATAGAGACGCAGTGCTCGAAGAATATTTTGTTCAAATGACATGTATGATTTGTGAAACCATGTTTCAAATAATAAGGGCTTTTTATACTTGTGCATTCAAGTATTGAAATACCTCATGTGCGGCCGTTAATGTATATGTGTATATAACTTTGAAAGATGGTAGTCTTTGGCTTCATTTACGCACATAGTCTTGGGGTGTTCTAAAAAGCACATTTTCACATAATCCAACGTCTTGGTCTGTGAAGGAGGTGATAAGCGTAGCAAACTAGGCAACCGGACTATAATGCTTTATCACTTTCACTTAGCCATAGGAGTTCGATGGTGGGGCTACTATATAGCCCGAGGGCACCAGCGCTCTCCGAATTGAGGCGCGTATGTGCTGACCGAAACAGTCCTTCGTCAAAGCGGAGAATTCTAAACATTCCTGTAATCGATCGAGTGGTTGACCAGGTCTCGTTGTATCATGACGAGTTAGTTTTGGCTTTCTCTCTTGAGGTGCTCACTGGATGAGCTGGGGCACAATCGTAGTAGTTCTCCGGTGCAGCGTTAGCGATAGAAGCGGGCGTAAAGCAGACAAAACACGAGGCGGGCAAACCCAACATTTAACCAAAGACATGATTTGGAGCTGATGCATATAAGGCCTAACTTCGAGGCGCCGAACACTCCCTAAGGTGTTCGGTCTTTATAAACAGGCAAAACAATGCCCTAAGCCCCTAGTGTCCAGTGCAGCATAAAAATTTACGCGCGCCCGATGCCAAAACGCCAGCCTCCTCCTCGGTTGTAGCAAGAAACCGGGGGATGTGTATCAACAAGAGATAGTAAAAAAGGTTTACGCAGGGTCTTAATCTGAAAAGAATCCTTGCAACGGTTCCCTACTGCACGTCTGCACCTGTGTCTCCGTTGTGCCATATCCTGGACGGGTGTAGCGTGGTGTTCATATGTAACAGAGAAGCAATTAGTTTGAAAGAAGATCGTGCAAAAAATGTATTTTTAAAATAAACAGGGTATGATTCGAAAAGTAAAATTGAGCTTTATTGGCTCTGTATTGTATATCCGTGCAACCCCTTGTAAGGGGGGGGGGGGCGGCTAGTAAGCCCCTTGTTTATTTATGCCGGACTCGCCTAACCTTGTCCGGGGTCTCAATGACCTGTTTAGGTGCTCTGATCAGCAAGGTCGGATTAATGTGTGGCTGTCAAGGCAGTCTCACGTTCTTCCATATTCGAGCAACACTCGAGGTTTCCTTTTAATGAGGTGATGCTGCGTGGACCGGGCATTTTAAGTGTAAGAGATGCATAATGTGGTATTGCGTTAAAGCGGGCGAAAGCTTCGCGTCCCAATAGTGCTTGATAGCTACTTTTAAATGGGGCGATGTGGAAGACCAACTTTTCGCGACGGAAGTTGTCGGATGGGCCAAACACAACTTCTAGTAGTAGAGAGCCCGTACAATGGGCATATGGGCCTGGCATTACTCCTTTAAAGGAAGTGTTGCTATGGCGAATTTGGATTGGGTCTATCCCCATTCTGCGGATTGTGTCCTGATATAACAGGTTTAGATCACTGTCGCCGTCCATTAGGACTTGTGTGAATTGTAGTCCGTCGATTATAGGGTCTAATATCAAAGCAGTCCATCCTGCGTTCTGGATACTTCCGGAGTAGTCCTGATGATCGAAGGTGATTGGTTTTGACAACCAGTGTTGGGACTCTATTGGGGTAGACCGTGCAGCGCGTACTTTAATGGGCGTCGCTCTATTTTTCCCTGTTCTCACTTGAAGTGAGTTTACTATTTTGACCTCTTGTGGGAAATTCTTTTGTTTCCCGTTGCTCTGTTTGTGGGGTTCGTCATCGTCCTCACTTGGTGTGCCGAGCCCCTTGTGTTCGGCGTTAAGTTGGCCGGATTGTTTGAAGACCTAGCAATCTCTATGGGTATGGTTTCAGGCTTCCCGGAGGTACTGTGGATTTGGTATATCTTGTCCAAGATTTTGTTTAGGTTGGATAGCTCGTCGCTGTTGTCCTTGAGAGGCAAGTTTTTGTTGTTCTGCCGAGGGCTTTTGAATCCGGCGTTGACTGTCGTGCTCTTCGGACCCTTTCCCTTAGTCTGGCGCTGGTCCTTGCTGTGTCATGGTTTCCCATTTCCATCCTGACCTCGGATGTACTTGGGTCGCTGGTGCTGCATCTTGCCAGCCAGCTATCCTCTCCCGTGCAAAAGCGGGTCATGAGGCTTGTTAGTGTGGCCATTGTTCTCGGCTTTTCTTGGTCAAGGTGTCTGGCGAGCCATTCATCTCGGACGTTATGTTTGAAAGCTGCTAAGGCCTTGGCGTCCGGACAGTCGACTATTTGGTTCTTTGTGGTGAGGAACCTGTTCTAGAATTTGCGAGCTGACTCTCCGGGCTGTTGAGTTATGTGACTTAAATCCTCTGCATCCGGAGGGCGGACATAGGTCCCCTGAAATTTGCCCAAAGCGCATCCTCGAGCTCTTCCCAACTTCCAATGGTATTTTACAGGAGGCTTTTGAGCGATGCGGGCTGGCCCTTTGAGCTTGAGGGTAAGTATTTTATGGCGTGGAGGTCATCTCCTCTAGCCATATGTATGTGCAGGATGTAATCCTCAATCCAGACTCGAAGTCATTGTCCGTCGTATGACTCTATGTTTACGGGCTTGAATCCCGCTAGAAATTCATGAACCAGCACCTCATCGGTGAAACATAGCGGGTGTGCGGCGCCCCTGTATTTGGGTGTGCCGTGATGTTCGAATATTCGACGTGTTGTATTGCTTTCTAGAGCCTGCTTTCCTTGCCCATAGATAGACCTCACTGGGCCATCCTTTTGGCGCGGATCCTTATGCGGATCGCATATCGACTTGTGTGCGGCGCCGCTTGCCGCTCTTTGTTTGTCGTGTAGTCATCTATCCGACCGGGCGGCCTATTTGTTCTTTGATCGTGGGGGCTCTACGGCCTCCTCGTCAAATTCAGGCAGTAGTTTGTGCTTTGGGTAGCTCTTTGTTTGGTGACTATTGCCGTGTTTGTCTGCGGTGTTGAGTACCTTGCTCCATCTCATTCTGAGTGCGTCTTCCGCTGTTTTGAGCTTCCGCTTCTGCTTCTTCAGACTTCGTGCAGTGGCGACGAGCCTTTTGTGGAGGTTCTTCTGCTCCAATGATGTGTCCGGCGTAAGATCGCCTGGACTGTTGTTTTCGCCGGGGATGGATTGTTTATCCAAGTTATCCTGTTCGGATGGTTGCCCGAGGGCGTGTTCGTTGTCCACCGGTTCGCCCTGCTCTATGGCTGGGTCTGTACGCGTGCTGTCTTTGTCGAGGCGGGGCTTTGAGCGGCGTTTATGTCGCCGTTTTGACTGCTTTTCGAGGGAATTATCCCTCGCGGCGTCCCGGTGTTCCTCGTTGTCGCTTCCTTTAGGTGTATCCACCATGTATACGTCGTGAGTTGAGGTGGCTTTCCAGTGCCCTGTAGGCGTTGGTTCTTGGTCGTCTCCGGCATCGTCGTCCATACCGTCGATGTCTTCGGAGCCGAAGTCTAGCATGTCCGTTAAGTCATCGATAGTGGCTACAAAGTGGGTGGTGGGTGGTCATTGAATTTCTTCATCGTCCGCATCCCAACCTTCCTGACCATAGTCCGGCCAGGGCTCTCCTGATAAAGAGAGAGATTTTAGTGAATTCAGGATGTCGTCAAAGGCGAAATCTTGAAAGAGCGTCCTGCGATGAACTCCATGATCGGCGCCCAATCGGATTCGATTGGTAGGGGCGCGGGAGGTTTGGAGTTCGGAGAGGAGTCCGGTGCCTCGGAGTCATGGGCTTTGCGAAGGACAGGGTTGGTGTTCAGCTCTATCGCCGTAGAGGTGGCAGCCCCGAGGCGATGTCCACCACCGTCCTCGATCAGCCTGATCGGCTCGAGCTAACGGCGGGCGGACTCTTATCGCGACCTCGAGCCTTGTCCGGCAGCGAGCTAAATCATGCCCATCGTGACGGTCTGGGCGCTTCGGCGTGGCTCGAATCCGTCGAAGATCAAGTCTCCGCGGATGTCGGCCGTATAGTTCAAACTTTTGAATCTGACCTAATGGCCAGGGACGTAGCTCTCAATCTGCTCCAGATGGCCAAGTGAATTGGCCCGCAGTGCAAAGCCGCCGAATACGAAGATCTGTCCGGGGAGAAAAGTCTCACCCTGGACCATGTTGTTGTTGATGATCAAAGGAGCCATCGGGCCTATAGGTGAAGACACAGAGGAACTCTCAATGAAAGCACCAATGTCGGTGTCAAAACCGATGGATCTCGGGTAGGGGGTCCCGAACTGTGCGTCTAGGCGGATGGTAACAGGAGATGAGGGACATGATGTTTTTACCCAGGTTCGGGCCCTCTCGGTGGAGGTAAAACCCTACTCCTGCTTGATTAATATTGGTGATATGGGTAGTACAAGAGTAGATCTACCATGAGATCAAGGAGGCTAAACCCTAGAAGCTAGCCTATGGTATGATTGTTGTTCGTCCTACGGACTAAAACCCTCCGGTTTATATAGACACGGAGAGGTTAGGGTTACAGTCGTCGGTTACAACGGTAGGAGATCTACATATCCGTATCGCCAAGCTTGCCTTCCACACCAAGGAAAGTCCCATCCGGACATGGGACAGAGTCTTCAATCTTGTATCTTCATAGTCTTGGAGTCCGGCCGACGGTGATAGTTCGGCTATCCGGACACCCCCTAGTCCAGGACTCCCTCAATCTTCGTAGAATATGTAGGAGCCAATATGAGCATCCAGGTTCCTCTATTGGTTATTGACCGAAAATGAGTCTCGGTCATGTCTACATAGTTCTCGAACCCGTAGGGTCCGCACGCTTAAAGTTTCGTTGATAGTTTTATTATGAGTTTATAAGTTTTGATGTACCGAAGGTTGTTCGGAGTCCCGGATATGATCACGGACTTGACAAGGAGTCTCGAAATGGTCGAGACGTAAAGATCGATATAATGGACGACTATATTTGGACACCAGAAAGGTTCCGGGTGAGATTGGGACTATATCGGAGCTCCGGGAGGTTATCGGAACCCCGGTAGGTATATGGGCCTTATTGGGCCTTAGTGGAAAGGAGGAGAAGGAGCAAGGAGGGTGCCCCCAAGCCCATCTGGTGGGAAGGGGCCGCCCCTTTCCTTCTTCCCTCCCACCTCTTCCTTCCCTCTCCCTCTCCTAGTAGGAAATGGGGGGGTCCTACTCCCGGTTGGGGTTGGACTCCCCCCAGGGCGCGCCACCCTCCGTTGGCCGGCCCCCTCCTCCACTTCTTTATATACAGGGGAGGGGGGCACCCCATAGACACAACAATTGATCATTGATCTCTTAGCCGTGTGCGGTGCCCCCCTCCACCACAGTTCTCCTCGATAATATTGTAGCGGTGCTTAGGCGAAGCCTGCGTGATAGAACATCAAGATCGTCCTGCCTTCGTCGTCGGTGAAACTCTTCCCGACATTCTGCTGGATCGAGTCACGGGGAGCGTCATCGAGCTGAGCGTGTGCAAGAACTTCGTAGGTGCCGTAGTTTGATTGCTTGATCGGTCGGGCCGTGAAGGCGTACAACTACATCAACCGCGTTGTGCTAGCGCTTCGCTTTCGGTCTCACAGTGCGTGGACACTCTCCTCTCGTTGCTATGCATCACCATGATCTTGTGTGTGCGTAGCATTTTTTTTGAAATTACTACGTTCCCCAACAGTGGCATCCGAGCCTAGGTTTTATGCGTTGATGTTATATGCACGAATAGAACACAAGTGAGTTGTGGGCGATACAAGTCATACTGCTTACCAGCATGTCATACTTTGGTTCTGCGGTATTGTTAGATGAAGTGGCCCGGACTGACATTACGCGTACGCTTACACGAGACTTGTTTTACCACCGTGCTTTGCACACAGGTGACTAGCGGGTGTCTGTTTCTCCAACTTTAGTACAACCGAGTGTGGCTACGCCCGGTCCTTGCGAAGGTTAAAACAACACTAAATTGACGAACTATCGTTGTGGTTTTGATGCGTAGGTAAGAACGGTTCTTGCTAAGCCCGTAGCAGCCACGTAAAACTTGCAACAACAAAGTAGAGGACGTCTAACTTGTTTTTGCAGGGCATGTTCTGATGTGATATGGTCAAGATGTGATGCTATATTTTATTGTATGAGATGATCATGTTTTGTAACCAAAGTTATCGGCAACTGGCAGGAGCCATATGGTTATCGCTTTATTGTATGAAATGCAATCGCCCTATAATTGCTTTACTTTATGACTAAGCGGTAGCGATAGTCGTAGAAGCAATAGTTGGCAAAACGACAACGATGCTATGATGGAGATCAAGGTGTCGCACCGGTGACGATGGTGATCATGACGGTGCTTCGGAGATGGAGATCACAAGCACAAGATGATGATGGCCATATCATATCACTTATATTGATTGCATGTGATGTTTATATTTTATGCATCTTATCTTGCTCTGATTGACAGTAGCATTATAAGATGATCTCTCACTAAATTTCAAGATAAAAGTGTTCTCCTTGAGTATGCACCGTTGCCAAAGTTCGTCGTGCCCAGACACCACATGATGATCGGGTGTGATAAGCTCTACGTCCATCTACAACGGGTGCAAGCCAGTTTTGCACACGCAGAATACTCAGGTTAAACTTGTCGAGCCTAGCATATGCAGATATGGCCATGGAACACTGAGACCAAAAGGTCGAGCGTGAATCATATAGTAGATATGATCAACATATTGATGTTCACCATTGAAAACTACTCCATTTCACGTGATGATCAGTTATGGTTTTGTTGATTTGGATCGCGTGATCACTTAGATGATTGGAGAGATGTCTATCTAAGTGGGAGTTCTTAAGTAATAGGATTAATTGAACTTAAATTTATCATGAACTTAGTACTGATAGTATTTTGCTAGTATATGTTTGTTGTAGATATATGGCTCGTGTTGTTGTTCCGTTGAATTTTAATGCATTCCTTGAGAAAGCAAAGTTGAAAGATGATGGTAGCAATTACGGATTGGAGTCCGTAACGAGAGATTATCCTCATTGCTGCATAGAAGAATTACGTCTGGAAGCACCGTTGGGTGCCAAACCTCTTTGAGAGCAACACGGATGTTGTGAACATCTGGCGAAACAAAGCGATGACTACTCGATAGTTCGATGTGCCATGCTTTACGGCTTAGAACCGGGACTTCAACGATGTTTTGAGCGTCATGGAGCATATGAGATGTTCGAGAGTTGAAGTTAATATTTCAAGCAAATGCACGGGTTGAGAGATATGAAGTCTCCAATAAGTTCTATAGCTGCAAGATGGAGAGAATAGTTACATCGGTGAGCATATACTCGTAATGTGCGGGTATAACAATCACTTGATTCAACTGGGAGTTAATCTTCCGGATTATAGCGTCATTGACAGAATTATTCAATCACTGCCACCAAGCTACAAGAGCTTTGTGATGAACTATAATTTGCAAGGGATGGAAAAGACAATTCCCGAGCTCTTCGCAATGCTAAAAGCTGCGGAGGTAGAAATCAAGAAGGAGCATCAAGTGTTGATGGTCAATAAGACCACCAGTTTCAAGAAAAGGGCAAAGGGAAAAGAAGGAACTCCAAGAAGAACAACAAACAAGTTCTTTGCTCAAGAGAAGAAACCCAAGTTTGCACCTAAGCACGAGGCTGAGTGCTTCTCTTGCAAGCAGACCGTCGATGGAAGCGGAACTGCCCCAAGTATTTGGCGGATAAGAAGGATGGCAAGGTGAACAAAGGTATATGTGATATACATGTTATTGATGTGTACCTTACAACAGCTCGCAGAGCACCGGGTATTTGATCTTGGTTCATTGCTAATATTTTCAACTTCGAAATAGGGACTACGGATTAAGCGGACAGCTAGGGGCGAGGTGATGATGCGGCGTGGGAAATGGTTCCAAAGTCGATGTGATCGCCGTCGGCATGCTACCTCTCGTCTACCTTGGGATTAGTTTTAGACCTAAATAATTGTTATTTGGTGCCAGCGTTGAGCATGAACATTATATCTGGATCTTATTTGTGTGAAAGCGGTTATTCATTTAAATCGAGAATAATGGTTGTTCTATTTATATGAGTAATATCTTTTATGGTCATGCACCTTTAAAGAGTGGTCTATTTTTGATGAATCTCGATTGTAGTGATACACATATTCATAATGTTGAAGCCAAAAGATGCAGAATTGATAATGATAGTGCAACTTATTTGTGGCACTGCCGTTTAGGTCATATTGGTGTAAAGCGCATGAAGAAACTCCATACTGATGGACTTTTGGAATCACTTGATTATGAATCACTTGGTACTTGCGAACCATGCCTCAGGGGCAAGATGACTAAAACACCGTTCTCGGTACTATGGAGAGAGCAACTGATTTGTTGGAAATCATACATCTTGATGTATGTGGTCCAATGAATGTTGAGGCTAAATGGCGGATATCGTTATTTTCTCACCTTCACAGATGATTTGAGCAGATATGGGTATATCTACTTAATGAAACATAAGTCTGAAACATTTGAAAAGTTCAAAGAATTTCAGAGTGAAGTTGAAAATCATCATAACAAGAAAATAAAGTTTCTACGATCTGATCATGGAGGAGAATATTTGAGTTACGAGTTTGGTTTACACTTGAAGCAATGTGTAATAGTTTTGCAACTCACGCCACCCAGAACACCACAGCGTAATGGTGTGTCCGAACGTCGTAGTTGTACTTTACTAGATATGGTGCGATCTATGATGTCTCTTACTAATTTACCGCTATCGTTTTGGGGTTATGCTTTAGAGACGGCCGCATTCACGTTAAATAGGGCACCATCAAAATCCATTGAGACGACGCCTTATGAACTGTGGTTTGGCAAGAAACCAAAGTTGTCATTTCTTAAAGTTTGGGGCTGCGATGCTTATGTGAAAAAGCTTCAACCTGATAAGCTCGAACCCAAATGAAAAAAATGTGTCTTCATAGGATACCCAAAGGAAACTGTTGGGTACACCTTCTATCACAGATCTGAAGGCAAGACATTTGTTGCAAAGAATGGATCCTTTCTAGAGAAGGAATTTCTCTCGAAAGAAGTGAGTGGGAGGAAAGTAGAACTTGATGAGGTAATTGTGCCTGCTCCTTTATTAGAAAATAGTTCATCACAGAAACCGGTTCCTGTGACGACTACACCAATAAGTGAGGAAGCTAATGACGATGATCATGAAACTTGAACAAGTTACTCTGAGAACCTCGTGGGTCGACGAGTAAGATCCGCGCCGAGTGGTACGGTAATCCTATTTTGGAGGTCATGTTACTTGACCATGGCGAACCTCGAACTATGAGGAAGCGATGATGAGCCCAGATTCCACAAAATGGCTTGAAGCCATGAAATCGAGATGGGATCCATGTATGAGAACAAAGTGTGGACTTTGGTTGACTTGCCGATGATCGGCAAGCCATCGAGAATAAATGGATTTTTAAGAAGAAGACTGACGCTGATGGTAATATTACTATCTACAAAGCTCGACTTGTTGCAAAAGGTTTTTGACAAGTTCAAGGGGTTGACTACAATGAGACTTTCTCACCCGTAGCGATGCTTAAGTCTGTCTGAATCATGTTAGCCATTGTCGCATTTTATGATTATAAAATTAGGCAAATGGATGTCAAAACTGCATTCTTGAATGGATTTCTGGAAGAAGAGTTGTATATGATGCAACCAGAAGGTTTTTTCAGTCCAAAGGATGCTAACAAAGTGGGCAAGGTCCAGCGATCCATTAAAGGACTGGTGCAAGCCTCTCGGAGTTGGAATAAATGCTTTGATAGTGTGATCAAAGCCTATGGTTTTATACAGACTTTTGGAGAAGCTTGTATTTACAAGAAAGTGAGTGTTAGCTCTGTAGCATTTCTAATATTATATGTGGACGACATATTATTGATTGGAAATGATATATAATTTCTGGATAGCATAAAAGGACACTTGAATAAAAGTTTTTCAATGAAAGACCTGGGTGAAGCTGCTTACATATTAGGCATCAAGATCTATAGAGATAGATCGAGACGCTTAATTGTACTTTCACAAAGAAAATACCTTGATAAAGTTTTGAAAAAGTTCAAAATGGATCAAGCAAAGAAAGGGTTCTTGCCTGTAATACAAGGTGTGAAATTGAGTCAGACTCAATGCCCGACCATTGCAGAAGATAGAGAGAAAATGAAAGAAGTTCCCTATGCTTTAGCCATAGGCTCTATCATTTATGCAATGCTGTGTACCAGACCTGATGTGTGCCTTGCTATTAGTTTAGCAGGGAGGTACCAAAGAAATCCAGAAGTGGATCACTGGACAGCGGTCAAGAACATCCTAAAATACCTGAAAAGGACTAAGGATATGTTTCTCGTTTATGGAGGTATAACGCCCTCGATGCGGCTATAGCTCCCACGTGTCGAAGCACGACTTAGAGACATAACCGCATTGAAAGCAATGTCGCAAGTGAGGTAATCTTCGCACAATCCATGTAATACATAAGGGAAAAGGTACATAGTTGGCTTCGATTAGCCACTTCACACAAATACATGAATAAAGCATTACATCATCCGGATACAATCAAGGTCCCATCACGGAACCAAAATAAAGAAGAACAACCCCACATGCGTATTTGAATCCCCGATCGCCCCAACTGGGCTCCACTACTAATCGTCTGGAAAGGAAACATAGTAACGACCAAGTGCCTCATCATATTCCCACTTCATTTCGGTGGCGCCATCGGTATTTAGCATCACCGGTACTGCATCTGTTTTTGGTAGAATCATGAGCCACGGGGACTCGACAATCTCACACCATGAGATCAAGACTATTTAAGCAAGGAAGGCTGGTGTCAAAAAGGGGAGCTGCTGCAAGCGCTAGCATATGGTGGCTACATACGCAAAAGGCGAGCGAGAAGAGAAGCAAAAGCGCGGTCGTGAAACTATTAGCGATCAAGAAGTGATCCCGACTACTTCGTCAAGCATAACTCCAACACCGTGTTCACTTCCCGGACTCACCGAGAAGAGACCATCACGGTTACATACACGGTTGATGTATTTTAATTAAAAGGTCAACTTGGGTTTTCTACAACGGACATTAACAAATTCCGTCGCCTCATAACCACGGAGCACGGCTTTGAAAGATAATACCTGCGGGTGTCCCAACAGCCCATCACAAGCTCTCACGGTCATCGAAGGAATAAACCTTCACCCAAGACACACCGATCGGACTCGGTATCCGGTACATCAAGACATTTCGACAATGGTAAAACTAAACCAGCAAGACCACCCATTGTGCCGACAAATCCCGATAGGAGCTGCACATATCTCGTTCTCGGGGAACTGTGGATGAGCAATCCGTACAACTAAAACCAGACCTCAAGTTTCCTTGAGGGGGCGCCGCAAAGGGCTCTAGTTTGGACCAACACTCGGAGGAGCATTGGCGGGGGGTTAAAATAAAGATGACCCTCGGGCTCGCGAAAACCAAGGGAAAAAGGGTATAGGTGGCAAATGGTAAAACCAATGTTGGGCCTTCTGGAGGAGTTTTATTCAAAGCGAACTGTCAAGGGGTCCCATAAATCACCCGACCAGTAAGGAGCATAAAATCAAGGAACATAACACGGTATGACGGAAACTAGGGTGGCAAGAGTGGAACAAAACACCAGGCATAAGGCCGAGCCTTCCACCCTTTACCAAGTATATAGATGCATTAATTAAAGCAATAGATATTGTGATATCCCAAAATAATCATGTTCCAACAAGGAACAAACTTCATCTTCACCTGCAACTAGCAACGCTATAAGAGGGGCTGAGCAAAGCGGTAACATAGCCAATCAACGGTTTGCTAGGACATGGATGGTTAGAGGTTGACATGGCAATATGGGTGGCATGATATAGCAAGTGGTAGGTATCGCAGCATAGGCATAGCAAAAGAGCGAGCATCTAGCAAGCAAAGATAGAAGTGATTTCGAAGGTATGGTCATCTTGCCTGTAAGGTTCTCAGAGTTGTCGAAGGCTTGATCTTCGTAGGCGTTCTCAACAGGCTCCTCGTTCACGTACTCGTCTCCCGGCTCTACCCAAAGCAAGAACACAAGCAACGGAACCACAATCAAACAAGGAACATATGCACAAGCAATATGATGCAATACATGACATGCTATGCGAGATGTGGTATGCAATGCATATGTATGCTCCGGAAGGAAAATGATGAACCGGGCATCAACTTGGCAAACCAAGTATGCCGCTGGAAAGATGAGATGATTTCGGTTGAAATCGATATAAGGATCACCGGAAACGGATGCACGGTTTGCAAATGACAAGCAAAACAAGAATGACGCAAATCTGCGTTTAACAGCCCGATGCTACTTAGCACGCAACACAAAACTATGCTACAGCACCCCAACATAAAAACAAAGCATATGGCGACGAACTACAGGAGATGCTTAACAATAGAGGAGCACTGAGCTACGGCTAAATCACATCATAACATGTTCAAACAAGCATGGAGAAAGTGCTCTAAATATCAGGTTCACAGACTTAGTGAAAATACTAACATGGCAGGAATTAACATCAGGAAGGCATGTTTAGAGCAAGCAAACAACATGCTACAGGAACTTATAATAGCAAAGCAAGGCATGACATGATTCTACTCAAAGTCTATTTCAATAGTCCCTTACTGACCATAAGCCAAAAAGGACCTTAAGAAATGATGGCACCCATGTAAACATTGCAAGTTTTATTACAGATTTCAGACTTAGTGAAAATATCAGGACATGGCAAAAACAGATTCCACATGGCATGTTCGTGAGCTCGATGCACTCACTACAGAGCACCTCATGATAAACTAAGCATACACCCATCAAGAAGACATGGCATAGGAGCTATACATGGCAAGAACAACATCATAGCATACACGGATCAACTACACCGACCTCGTGGAAATTGAATCTAATGCAAACAGTCTGCCAGGAAACAATTTCAAGCAAAAGTAGAGCACGAAAATGACATGCTAGACTACTCCATAAATGCCAACAAGGACATGGATGGATGGAGCACAACCATATGTTCAAAACACCCTTACTGATCATGCTCAAAAAGGGTATGGATCTCTCTGAAACAACCTAAACATATGGCATAAAATTAACAGCAGGACAAGACTTAGTGAAATCACTAAGTCCCTGAAATCAGGAATAACATCATCCCTACTTTGCATGCTTGTTCTAGTCAACACATAACTCACAAAAATACATGGAAAATACCCCTGGAAAGATGGCATGGCAATGTTCAACTCTCATGTAGGACTCAAATTCATAGGGTGCACACATAATTCATGGCAAAAATGACAAAATAGCTCGAACTGATAAAATCCTGGAACTAACGATCTGAAGCTATCTTCCAACAGCATTTCGGGCATCAAGATGAGCTCAAATGCAAATGATGCAATGGAGTGAAATGATGTACTCTTCGAGACGAACATTTTGACATATTATACGCCCAAAACGGAGCCACGGTTGAGGAGATGTGATGCGTTGAAAAATGCACGAAATAATTACAGTTTAGGGACTTAGTGAAAAAAAACGAGGGTACGGGGGAAAAGTCAACCGGATCTGGATCGGATCTGGCGCGCCTCTCGAGGATCGCCCGGAGGCGCGGCGGAGAGGAGGAGGGGGCGGCGAGAGCTTGCGGAGGGGCGCCCGGTGAGGCGTGGCCGGCCAGGCCCGGCCAGGCGGCAGCGTGTGGCGTGGCAGCATTGCGGGTGTGGCAGCAGCAGCTTCTGTGGCGGCGGCGTGTGGCTGCGGCAGCGGCGGCGCGGGCGTGCAGCGGTGCAGCGGCGGAAGGCTAGGCTGGCGGGCGCGGCAGGGCCAGGCGAGGCGAGCCCTCATGGCGAACCTCATGGCAGGCAGGGGCTATGTGGCGCCACGTGTGCGTTCCCGATTCGTCCGGGCGGCGGACGCCGTCAGTCCGATCCGGACGTGTCCGTGGCGCGGAGAGGGATTTGCTAGGGTTTGCAGAGATTTGAGGAGGGTCTATTTATAGGCATAGGGGAAGCTAGGAGAGTCCAAATGGGGTGTAGTTTTCGCCCACACGATCGTGATCGAATGACCGAGGCATGGAGGGAGTTAGATGGGTTATTGGGCTGTTTTGGAGGGTGTTGGGCTGCAACTTAAAGAGGCCTTTGCGGGGCGCGGTTAACCGTTGGAGTACCAAGCGAACTCAAATGACCCGAAACTTGACAGTGGTCTACGGTGCTATACCAGGGCCACTTGGCAAGGCTCGGTCCATTCGAGAATGTTCAACACCCGCACGGAAAAGAACAAAAGGGGCCAGGGGAACATAGGAGTGCGGATTGCAAAAGCAGACAACGGGGAATATGCTCGGAATCATGAGACGAACACGTATGCAAATGAGATGCACATGATGACATGATATGAGATGCATGACATGAACAAAATGCAAAACGAAAACAAAACCCAACCACGGAGGGAAATATCATAGCACATATCCGAAAATGGCAAGAGTTGGAGTTACAAATATGGAAAGATACATCCGGGGTGTTACAGGAGGTGACAAAGAGCTAGTCGTAAATGGTTACGTCGATGCAAGCTTTGACACTGATCCGGACGATTCTAAATCGCAAACCGGATATGTGTTTATATTAAATGGTGGAGCTGTCAGTTGGTGCAGTTCTAAACAAAGCATCATAACGGGATCTACATGTGAAGCAGAGTACATAGCTGCTTCGGAAGCAGCAAATGAAGGAGTCTAGATGAAGGAGTTCATATCCGATCTAGGTGTCGTACCTAGTGCATCGGGTCCAATGGAAATCTTTTGTGACAATACTGGTGCAATTGCCTTGGCAAAGGAATCCAGATTTCACAAGAGAACCAAGCACATCAAGAGGCGCTTCAATTCCATACAGGATCATGAGCTCTCAGGCGTTTCCTCGGAGCGTTGCTCGAAAATTCAAATACAAGCTATACCTTTGCTGCGGCGTTTCCGTCCGCCTTTGCGCTCCTTTCCGCTTCTTTGGTTCGGACTGGCCTCTGTTGGTGGCCGCCCGCTGGCTCGGCTTCTGCCGTGAAAGCGCTTCCTGCAAAATACCATCGTTGCGAAGGTCGAAATGGGGCGGGAGCAGATAGCGGTGTCCGGACTTGATCGCGGTCACGGAAGCGGACTTAGTGCAGGGTAGTCGCCGTGATGGCGACGAGCATTGTCTATCTTTGGCTGGTGATACACCCGTCGATCAGCTCCACCTCGATGTCGGGTCCTCTTGAAGCCGGATCGGGGACCCTACGGATCCTCGGGTTGAGTAGGACTCACCATATCCTCCACAATCCGGCGTAGATCTGCGCCGAAGACATAATGTAAAGCTTAAACTTGGCGTGGGTAGAGCCCTTCACTTACCCATCCTCTAGGGTTGATCATGGAAAACCCATTCAAAGGGTTCGTTGAAGAAGTCCTCCTTCTCCCCCTTACAAGCGGACGGGATCTTTACGAGATCCTCGGTTGACTCCGGCCCTTCTGCGGCCGTGCGGTAACATCGTCCTCCCGTTGAAATCCCACATGGGGTGGCCTGTATTGTAGTGGCTGCACCCTCGCGATGCATGTCGCCATGACTCCGATCATGGTCAAGCGGAATGAGCCATTAATCTTATCCGGCCCATCAAATAATGGGCGCTCTTGTCTTCCTCAATCGAGGGCTCGCGAGGGCGCCAGTGGCGTTCTTCAAGGGCAGCACTAAACTCAGGAGGCCGATCCGGATGGAGTGCAGCGGGCGTCTCCTATAAAACCACTCCAGGAGGAGGTCTTGGACGCCTTCTTGGGAGTGGGATAGGTATCCGGTCCCGCGATCGCCATATTGGCGCCGCCCTTGATATGGACCCCTCATGAGAGCAGTGCAGGGCAAAACAACCTCTTCCACAATGCAAAATGGGGCTCGATGCGGGGAATAGCTCACATAGAGCGTAGCCTTGATATCACGAGACGGAGGCGGGCGTGAGGTGGTGGTGAGCTAGAGTCCGTAGAACCGGAGCCAGCGGAGAGCGGATGTATTAAATCGAGCCCCCTTATCGGATAGGGGACAAAGCATACTCGCTCCCCTTATTGGGGTTTGGGTGTCCTCACTTTGCCTCCCACCTTGATAAGTAACCAGTCCGGCCGGATGGGACCATAAAGCCCGGAGAAATCCCTCCGTTTGGAGCTTCTCTAGCTCATTGTCAATCTGACACCTCCTCCAGTTCCCGGCGGTGGGCTGGGAGCGTGAAAGAGCGCGTCGGCGATCCATGATGGAATGGATTTCTAGGTCAAAGCGCTTCGATGGAGTATTCAGCGGGAGGAAGGCGGTCTTGTTTGGATGGATTCTTGCCTCTTTTTGTGGCGGACGGCTCGCACAATTAGGGGTGAAATGCAAAAGACACCTGGCTTTTGCATTTGTCATTTCTGCGATGGAAGAGGGCCATTATTTGGCGTAGAAGCCAGGAACACTGTATTCAAGATGGCCGGATACTATTAGGCTGGTACATGGAATTTGAAAGGAGAACCCGCCTGGCAAAAATTATGAATCGCTGGACTTATCGTCATTGAAGCCTGGTTAGGGAGCTCTTGAGGAGTCTGGACTGGGGTGTCGGACAGCGGACTATCATTATCCACGGACTCCAAGACTACGAAGATAGAAGATTGAAGACTTCGGGCTCGTGTCGGATGGTACTTTCCTTAGCGTGGAAGGCAAGCAGCATCTGGATATGTAGATCTCCTACCATTGTAACCCGACTCGTGTAACCTAGCCTCCCCGGTGTCTATATAAACCGGAGGGCTTTAAATGCGTAGGACAACATACATTACAACAATAATACCATATGCTAGCTTCTAGGGTTTAGCCTCCTTGATCTCGTGGTAGATCTACTCTTGTACTACCCATATCATCAATATTAATCAAGCGGGGCGTGAGGTTTTACCTCCATCGAGGGCGAACCTAAGTAAAAACATATTGTCCCTCGTCTCCTGTTACCATCCGCCTAGGCCTGATTGGGACCCCCTACCGAGATCCGCGGTTTGACACCGGCAGCAGTCCTCCCCAAGATCGAGCCACGCCCCTCTCGGTGGTCGGCGTGCACCATCACGTTCAGCTCGCGGATCAGCTCAAGTCTTGGCAGCAAGGCGAGTCCTCCCAATGCTTTGTTGCCCAATCATGACCGCGTGCTAGTCACGGGACCCTCATTGATGGCGGGGCAGGGCTCAGCGTCTGTCCGTGGAAACATTCAACAATCTCCGGTGCCCTACAATCAGCTTCACCAACCAAGCCTTTCTCGAGTCCTTGGCGGCTCCATGGTCCCGATTGGGCAGGTCCGCCTCCTGTCACCTTGAGCCGCGACAACTATCGCCGCAGAGCTCATCGACTTCAGCGTCGCCCACATACGCTGCCCTGCAGCGCCATCCTCGGGTACCAATGGCGGAGTTCATGGCCGTAACCCTGCAGCTACTGGCGTCCTCAAGATGCCGGTGGCGGAGTCATCCGGTGCCTGCAAAGAAAGGCGGTGTGCTCCTGGAGCGAGCCTTTGGCGCATCGGAAGACCGGATCGCGGGCGAGGCTTCAGGGCCGCCAAGAAGAAGACATCGTCCGCCCGACCCTCAAGAGGCAGGCCCCTCTAGGCCACGCTGCCCAAGGGAACCTCCTTCCATCGCATAGGAAGCTCGCGGCGCCCTCCTCGAGGCGGGGCTCGGGGCTCTCTCCCTGAGGGCCTCCGACCTCGCCAAGGTCACGAGGGGGCGCTTGGGCACCACAGGAGGCGTGTTTAGAAGCACGTTTCCCTCAAGAAGGAGCAAGGCAGGGCCAAACCCTCGGGAGTTCATCAGCAAGGCCATTCGGAGCTATAGGTCAAGAGTCATGAGAGGCAGCCGCCCGCTCACCCATGTGCCCCCCCATCAGGCGAGGATGGTGGGCTGCCCGTCTGCATCGGCGTGCAGGGCTCAACCAAGCCGCCTCTCGGGAGTGCCTCAGCCCTCGCAAGAGTGGGGTCTGCTGAGTCCACCACAGCTCGTTCGCATGCCTTATGGTTTGTTGAGCAGCGGCCATGCGTACAGCGCCTCATGAGGGGCATCACGGAGGCTCGGGAGGCGGGCATTCTGTCTCTGCGGAGATGGAGATGGTCGCGAGCCACTAGCGCCCGGGCCCCGAGGCTCACAGGCACTGGGAGCCCGTGGATCGGCTCCGTAGCCGCGCCTGCTACTTCAACACCCCTTCGTCGTCACACTATCCGGTGACATCTTTCAAGTTCGTTTCAGTGGGAGCGCCCCAGGCTGCATTATTCCCGAGCCGCATGGGTCCGTCCTGCTGCGTGTATCCCTTTGCTCGTGTTTTTAGCTTACTTTGTTGGGGCGCCCTCGGGCTCCATCATCCCAAATCGCGGGTGAGACCAGGCGTGTACCCTCTTGCGTTTATCTTGAGCCATGCTTTGACCCATCATGCTTGTTATTTGGTGCTGTCACACCTTCTTCCTTGATGTCGACGCTTGCGTTAAAAAGTACACGAGCATCGCGACTCGGGGCTCCTGGCTCTCCGGCCCTCACCCTCGGCCTTGTCCACGGCATCGTGACTGGCATACCAGCGACAGGCGAGACCAGCTCGAGGCGGGACCGGGGCGTGGGGCCGACATCTAACCAAGCTTGCACGTTAAGCGGGGTACTGACATCGTGACTCAAGGCTCCTGGCTCTCAGCCCTCACCCTCCGGCCTTGTCCACGGCATCACGACACAGCATACCGGCGAGTGAGACCAGCTCGGGGCGGGACCGAGACGTGAAGCCCGACATCTATTACGTTAAAGGGGGTACTGAGCATCGCGACTCGGGGCTCCGGCTCTCCAGCCACGACCCTGGCCTTGTCCACGGCATCAGCGACTGGCATACCGGCCAGTGAGACCAGCTCGAGGGCGGGACCGAGGCGTGGAAGCGGCATCTAACAAATTTGAGAACACATCCCAAGATAAGGCCAGTGCAGGCGCAACCCGCCTTGAGTAGGGCCCGTGAGTCCAGCTGCTCCACGGGTGCCCGATACACCTCGTCGAGCCCTACCGTGCTAGCCACGTGTCGGTGAGGCTGCCTGCGCCAGGGCTCTCCCGGGCCTCCCACGCCTGATGGAAGCACCATGCTCCTGTTGGTGACAACCTTGCCGAGGCGGCTTTGCTGTACACATATGGGCGCTATGCTCGCGCTGATGATAAACAAGCGAGGTGGCCCCAGGCTGCATCAACCTCGGGGATCCAGGCTCGGTGTCTAGCCTCGCCCGCGCCTCCCTCGGGAGTGCAGCGAGGCTGGAGCAGGCTGCTGAGTCACGCTTGACGCGCCACAGCCCGAGCCCGGGGCTGGTTATCGTCAAATCCCTCCCAAGTGGAGCCAAGAAGCCGTTTGAGCGTCGAGGACTCCTGAGCATCGCGACTCGGGAGCCTAGCTGGTCACGTAGCCCCTCACTCCTTAGTTCGAAGGCTAATGGCGGTTGAGGTATGCGGGGCGGGATGCTGGGCGAATGGTAGATCCACCCACATCTCACCTCCCTAAGTCACCCCATCTCACCTCCTACTTGTTCGAGCGCCAAGGGTTCTGAGCATCGCGACTTAGGACCTAACATCACGTAGCCCCTCACTCCTTGGTCCCGTCTGGTTTCGGTCGGGGCTACTGATTGGTGTATCGTGGGGCAGAACTCTGCCGTGTCAGAACATAAGCAGAAGGAAGGAATAAGCGCAAATTTCAAGGAATTCAAAAGCAAATATTATAGTCCATCTTTTATCACAACACCAAATGCAAGTTTTAACGCCTCCCAGGGCATGGTACATGTCAGGAATTAGCGGGGCCAGAACGGCCAGGAGTCACTTGCTTGGCCAGTGGAGCTGCAGGCGGAGTTCGCCTTGTGGGCTGCAAGGCCGGCAGCGCCCGCCGGCTTAGTCTTTGAAGGCCGAAACTTCCAGAAAGCCTCCACGCGACCCTTCACGGCCTCGGTGACAGCAGCAAACTTGCAGCTCGCTGGCTCAATATTGTCGAGGTCGATGTTGGGGTGTGAATAGATGTGGTAAGGACCCGCATCAGTGCTGCGAAGACAAGGCGCCTCAACCTCAGCCGTGGGGCCAAGGCCAAGGTGACATCTTCAAACACGAACCGGGAAGGAAGCAGCTTGGCGAGGCCGTCCTCGGCACCCGGCCAGCCAGGCTCTCCGGCTGTCATAAAAGTCTTGAGCAAGGTCACGAGCCTTCACCTCCATCTCCATGAAGGACCTGCGATCCTCGGCAGAACCCGTGCCTTGCCAGTCAGCTCGACCTTCCTCGCCTCCAACTCTTGCTCCGGTAGCTAGGCGGTCCGGCGCTTCTTGAGCTTGGCGTCCGGTCCTTGGCGGCTGCCTCGCGAGCCTTCATGCCTTCCTCCTGCTCTTGGTGAAGGCGGGACTCCTCGGTGAGCTGGTCCCGCATGCCCTGCAGCTAGCTCTCCAGCGCCTTGCAGCGACCTCGGACATCAGCCACCTCCCCAAAGCGTCGCGAGCAGCCGCCCGAGGACGTGCCTCTCTCGCCATAGGCAGCCGAGGCTGGACCAGGTGGCTGGCGAATCGAAGCATCGGGGCCGAATCCGGCTAAAGCCAGCTCGGGCAGCCCACTAAGGAGGTCGGCGCGAAGATCTGCACGGAGCGGTCAGATTGGCTGCAGCACAATCGAGAATAGTAGGAGTCGGGAAGCAGGTTGGTAGAGTAGGAGGAGAGGCGGCAGCGACCACAGTATCTGAGGTGGAACTGCTGCGCCCCAATGGTGGTGGCGGCATCGGGCAAGGCACCTCGGGAGCCACTTGGGCGTGGGGCTGAGCTCGCCCAGCCGACTCAGCCCGAGCCTCGCGAGGACGCCCGGGCAGGAGAGGCTGTGCGTCACGGTCATCTTCTTTGTTGCCCGGATGAAACCTCGGGGCTTCCCCGACTTCTTCTGCAGGCGCGGCCTGGCCGGAGATCTGAGCGTCAAGCCTCGGCAGCAGAACAAATAAGACAGGAATCAAGCACCACAGTCATCACTTTCGCTGGCTCAGGCCTCCGGCCCGTGCCAAGCCGAGGCGGCTGCAGGATCAACCTCAAGGAGCTCGGGAGGCGGGAGGCGCGTCTGCGGATCACCTCGGGGCAGGGGCAAACCCACGGGATCAGCCCGGTCTGTCCTTCTTGGGATCGAGGCAGGCTCCGCCGCCCTGCCGTCGTCATCCTCGTCGTCATCACTTTCGGAGAAAGGCGGAGGCTTGGGACTGCGCCCGAGGCCCCTAGACTCTCCGTCGGTCGGCCGACCAGGCCCTTCTTCCGCTCCTTTCTTCCTTCTCTTTCTTTGGAGTCGCCGGGACCGTCCACGGGTCCTCGGGAGCCTCCGCGGGCAGGCCCATCCCGTTGAAGAAGGCATGGACTCCACTACACTCCCGGTCGTCGCGAAGGAGCAGGCGTGGGCGCCCTCAGACCTCGCCACGCCCCCGACCAAGGCGGAGGACCGCAGCGAGATCCTCGTCGGCTAAGACCCGCGGGGCTCGGGTGGGGCCTCCACATCGGAAGTGATCTTGTGAAGCGAGCCAGCTAGTGCTCGAGAATTCCCTCGGCTGTCGTCATTCAACCGCCGCCGCCATGCTGTGGCCTCGGATCGCGTCCATCTTCTCCAACACCAGCCTCCGCGGGGGTCCCACGAGCTTCACTCGGGACCGGTCGTCGGAGCTCGTGGGGTGCCCCATGGGCAAGATCAGCGAGTGGATCCGCCCGGCATCTACCAAGACCCACTTGCTCTGAAGCCCTCAATCCTCTTCTGGGGTTGAAATGGCGATGGAGCTACCGTGTCTGACAAGCTTCGCGCCTTGAGCAGGACCACGAGAGGTCGGAGGGAGAAGTAGTGGCGCAGCAAGACCCTTGAGGCTTCACCCTATGTGAGCCTACATAATAGTTGGCGAATCGCCAGGAAGAAGGACGGAGTTTGGGGTGGAGATCACGAGCTTGAAGCTTGTGGCGGAGAGCAGAGAGGAAGAACTGAAAAGGAGGCACAGGACCCGGCAATGGGCGCTCAAAAGCGGATAGAAGGTGCTCCTTGGCCCTCGGGAAGAAGCGAGCTTGACCTTGAACACCCGTCGAGTGCCTGCTTGCCCCATATCCCGCACTACCAAGGCAAGCTCACCTCAAAAGCGTTCGGCGAGTCAAAGGCGGGCGAATACCAAGCGGCCGGGGCTGGCGGCGCCATGTCTTGCTAAGCGTGCCGCAGACGGAGTAGATTGGGAGGCGGGAAGGAGGCGCAAGAAAGGGGATCTGAGCAACAGCGGAGAAAGCAAAAGTAACCTAGACAGATGTCGCTCCTTTATCCTTTGGATTCTTTGGCGCCCGTCCAATCAACATATGCTGGCGTAAGGCAGCGAGCTGTTAGGGCCATGGCGCTTACTGCCCTTGGCCTCTCTGCTCGGCCAAGTCAGGCGCCCAGGCCGGGGAGCTCTTGTCGGCGTTACAGGGAATGGGGTCCCAGACTTGCACTGCTGCGTGCGTGGCTCAAGGGCCCAGCCACGGCCCATCTTCATCAACACAAGCTCAAGACCCTCGCGAGGCCAAGCCTCATGGGGCGGACGATAAAGCTTCCTCGAGCCGCGACCTCATCGGGCTGGCTCATGAGGCGGAGAGATCAAGCGTGGTACCTCACGAGGTGCCCATGGCGCAAGCCGTGGCGACCAAGGCGCGGTCGAGGCGCCACCCAGCGTGTCCTCCTTTCCCCTTTGGTGCAAGGAGCAAGCGCGAGGCGAGCATCAAGCAAGGCATCCATTTGATGCAACAAGACCAAGCCATGGCGGGAAGTCATTGTGGAGCCTAAGCGGCGCCACGAGGCCTTTGTGAGGCGAAGACCAACTTTAGTCGGGATAAGTGTACAGGATGTTCCCCTTCAATATGGCCAATTGTTGGCGCCCTTCCGCTCAATATTTGAGGAGAGGCCGGGGCTTTGCCTATAAATAGGACTAGCATACAAGGTGGAGAGGCAGGATCCTCGCCAAGAAACCGGTAGAGGCGATTTAACTCCCCTAGTCGTTCATCGCACCACCCAGAAACAGACCCTCACGAGGCTGTTCTTCCTTGTGTGTTCATCATCACCCAAGGCAATCCACCACACCACACTTTGGGTAGGGTTATTACACACAATGGTGGCACGAACCGATATAAACTCTATGTCTCTTGTGTTGTTCCTTCCGTAGTTTAGATCCTAGCAGTCGGCGGGGTGCGGTAGGTAGAGGCGAAATCTCCGGCGCACCCCATTGTTCGAACTGAGCGGTATCTGGAACCCAAAATCTGATAGTCCTCGTTTCCTCTTTGGCCTTAAAGGGGCAGCCTTGTAGTGAATGCCAAGCATCAAGCAAAGGTTACCATATCGGTCTGTGAGACCAAGACCAGCGGTCTGGCGGGGCGGAGGTCACCATGGAGCCCAAAGGCAGGCGTCATCGCCGGTGCCTTTGGCGGTCGAAGACCAACCTTAGTCGGGATATATTGTACTAGTTGTTCCCCTTCAAAATGGCCGTTGTTGGCTCCCTTCCCTCTCAATATTTGGGAAGAGGACCAGGGCCCCTATAAATAGAGATAGCCACCACCGTGAGAGGGCATCTCATATCGGCATCTCATCTAGAACCAATGAATCCATCCCAAGTAGAACACCGCACCAGCTCAAGAAACCCCTCTGAGGCTGTTCTTCCTATGTCTTTCATCATCAGCCCAGGCAATCCACCACACACACACTAGAGTAGGGTATTACACCACAGTGGCCGAACTAGTATAAACCACATGTCCCTCATATTTGTTCATCGTGTAGCTTAGATTGCGGCGAGGCTTTGGGGCATGGATCGGTAGGAGAAGATCTTCGTCTTGCCCAGTTTGAACCTTAAGGGTTTGCGAAAACCGATATCAACACTCTTCACTTGGGGTATGTTTTGAAACTTAGGCAAATCGGGATCACAGCTAAGCCCCAGTGAGAGGGTTGCTCTTCACTGGAGTGTGTTTTGAAACTTAAGTAGTCTGAGATCGCGGCTAAGCTTCAGTGTGAGGTTGCTCTTCACTCTGAGTGTGTTTTAAAACTTAAGCGGTCTGAGGCAGCTAAGCCTCAGAGTGAGAGGATTGCTCTTCACTCGGAATATGTTTGAAACTTAGGCGATCTGGGATAACAGCTAAGCTCGAGTGAGAGGTTGCTCTTTGCTCGGAGTATGTTTTGAAACTTAAGCGATCGGGATCACAGCCAAGTCCACGAGTGAGAGGTTGCTCTTCACTCGGGTGTGTTTGAAACTTAGGCGTGTCTGGGATCACAGCTAAGCCTCGAGTGAGAGGGCTGCTCTTCATTGAGAATCTGTTTTGAAAGTTAAGCGATGCAGACTGCTTATTAAGCCAGTGAGAGGTTGCTCTTCCTCGAGAATATGTTTTGAAACTTAGTGAGTCTGGGATCGCAGCTAAGCCCCAGTGAGAGGTTTCTCTTCACTTGAAGTATGTTTTGAAACTTAGCGATCGGGATCCAGCTAAGCCCCGATAGGAGGTTGCTCTTCACTTGGAGTGTGTTTGAAACTTAAGTAGTCTGAGATTGCAACTAAGCCTCAAGTGAGAGGTTGCTCTTTAGTCAGTGTGTTTGAAACTTAGGCAGTCAGGAATGCTGCTATGCCTCTGAGTGAGAGGGTTTCTCTTCACTTTCGGAATATGTTTTGAAACTTAGGCAAAATGCGGATCGCATCTAAGCCCCAGTGAGAGGGTTGCTCTTTGCTCGGAGTATGTTTTGAAACTTAGGCTAATCTGGGATCGTAGCTAAGTCCCAGTGAGAGGTTGCTCTTTGCTCGGAGTGTGTTTTGAAACTTAGGCAGTAGGGGATCATAGCTAAGCCCCAAAGTGAGAGGTTGCTCTTCACTCAGATCTGTTTTGAAACTTAGGCGATGCAGGATCGCAGCTAAGCCCTTAGTGAGAGGTTTCTCTTCACTCGGAATATGTTTTGAAACTTAGGCGTCTGGGATCGCCTTCTAAGCCCCAGTCAGGTTGATCTTACTTGGTGTTACGAAACAAGCGTCTGGGATCGTAGCTCAGCCCCAGTGAGAGGTTGCTCTTCACCCAGTGTTTTTGAAACTTAGGTGAATCGGGTTGGCAAAGCCACCCAGCGGGATTTGGACACACATTTATGTAAACAATAATTTTGAGGCTAGAAACCATGTCTTTGATAGACAATCTGAAAAGTACTTCTTATTACATCTTGACAATCCAAGTGTTTTAGGTGTAAGCGGCGGGCGAGATCATTCGAGTGTGACTTGTCTTTTTCTTGTACGTTGTAAGGTGATATGCCCATGGTGAAGCACCTTGGTGACGATGAAGGGCCTTCGAGGAGGTGAGCTTATGAGGCCGTTGCTCATCCACTCGAACTAAGGTCTCCTTGAAATGTCGCGACCTTGAGCGTTTGGGCATGGAACCGGCGAAGATCTTGGCGATAGATGGTCATTTGGATCAAGGCCATCTCTCTCTCTCCTCAAAAATATCAACAATGTCTTGATGTGCCCGTTCAGCTTTAGCTTACGAGAAGAGTTCTACTCAGGCGCATTGTGGAGCAAATCACTTGGAAGTACAGCTTCAACTCCATATACCATGAAGAAAGGAGTTTGACCCGTCGACGGTTGGGTGTCCTCAATCCCCCGAGAGCGGAAGGCAACTCAGTCACTAGCCTTTCTTTGCATGCTTGTGGTCGTGCATCAATCGGGTTTTAATCCTTGGAGGATCAAACCATTTGCTCTTCGGCTTTTCCATTCGACTTGGTGTGCAATGGATGCGTAGTCGACCAGTGCCTTGGAAGCCGAAAACTCAATTTGGAACCAAAGTTTGACCCGTTCTCCATGATGATGCTGTGCGGAACTCCATATCTGAATATTAACTCTCGATAAAAGCGATGGATGTGCTTGAGTCGAGGTTCTTGATGGGTTTGGCTTCAATCCACTAGTGAACTTGCTGCCATGAGTAGATGGGTGAAGCCATACTTGCGGTCCTCGGGGCCCGACCATGTCGAGTCCCCAAGCGACAAATGGTCAGGCGAGTGGAATAGTCTTCAAGGCCAATGCGGGCTTTTGGGACATGTTGAGTAAAACTAGCAACCTTCACACTTCTCAACTATCTCCTTAGCCATTTCGTTTGCATGACGGTAGAATCCTGCTCGGTATGCTTTGGCCATGATGGTTCGAGAAGGGCGCATGGTGACCACAGGTCTGAGTTGATCTCATTTAAGATCGATCGACCTTCTGTGGAGAGATACACAGCAGGCTATGCGGCTATACTTTCAAGCTGTCCACCTATAGCTGTAAAGGCTTTGGATGCGAGCGATCGATGAGCCTCATCCTCATCTTGGAAGCTCTGCTGGCAGGTATGAAATGTATGCCTTGTCGATCGGGGTGATTACAAAAACTCCACGGTTAGAGTCGACAGCATTGGGACTTCAACGGTCGGATTGGTTGAACTTATCGGTTGTGGGGGCTCCTTCGTAAAGGATCATCCATCTTGCGAGGTGTGGAGATGCTCCAAGAACACATTCTTGGGGATAGGCTTGAGTGGAATCTATTTTGCGGATCATCGGCTTGATTCTTGAGTCGGGGTATGTGGTGGAGCAACCCTTCAAACTTCTTTTCTAATTTCTCCTTTGCATTGCATTATCCGGTCATGGAAGGGCTCACGATATCCCTCCTTCATCACTTGATTGACCACCAAATCGAGTCGATAAACCATCGAGCCCAGCCGGGCGAGATGGCCATCACATAACCCATACAAAAGTGTTCGTACTCAGCAATTATTGGAGGAATCATAGTGAATTTGGAGAAGCGTAACTAAGCTTATTGCCTCTTGGGGACACTAGGACCACTCCGACACGAACAATTCAACATCTTAGATGCATCGAAGAAAATGGTCCAATGTTTCCAGTGAACTTGAGTTGGTTGCTATTGCTCAACCCACTCGACCAAGAAATCTGCAATTGCCTGAGACTTAATTGCCTCTTTTGCTTCGAACTTGATATCCATAGGAAGAAGTTCAATCGCCCACTTAGCCACTCGATCGGTTGCATCTTGATTGTTCAAAATTTACGACAATGGAGCATCGCGGCCCCGAAACCGGTGGTGCAGTAATCTACAACTTTCTTTGTGGTCGGATAAATTACATAGACACGCTTTTGTGTCACGGATACCTTTGCTTGGGCGGAGTCAAAATTTCAGAAATGTAATACCTTTGGGCATTGAACTTTCTGAGGCTGCCTTCTTCCTCCTCTTCATTTGTGCAGCCTCGCGACAACGTCGATTGCTGCAATATATAACAACGAGGTTCTTTGTGGTTGGGCAGACAAGAACGGCTGGTCAGAAGCGAGCTTTAGGCTCTACAAATGCTGCTTTAGCCGAGAGTTCACTCAAATGTATCGACTTTTCACGGTCGGTAAAGAGGCAATGCCTTTTCACCAAGACGAGAAATGAATCGACTCAATGCAACCAAACAACCTGTAAGCTTCTGAACATCATGCACACGCACAGGGCGTTTCATTCGGAAAATTGCTCCAATCTTTTCTGTGTTTGCATCGATTCCTCGTTTGGAAACGAGAAAACCGAGCAACTTCCCTCCTGGGACTCCGAAAGTGCACTTGGATGGATTAAGCTTGATGTCATATATTCTTAGGTTAGCAAAGGTTTCAGCGAGGTCAGTCAGGAGGTCGGAGCTCTTGCGTGACTTGACCATGATATCGTCCATGTATGCTTCCACATTAGGTGATTGGGTGGCGGGCACTTTTGGAAAATGCACATGAGCGTGGCACCAACATTCCACGAGACCAAAAGGCATGGTAACATAGCAAAAACACCCTGATCAGTTGATGGTACCGAATATGCATCAAAAGGACAAACACTCACACCCGGTCAGTCGACAATCGATCGATCTTGAGGGAAGAATATGATCTTTGGGTAGGCCGATTGATATGCTTAAGTCGATACACATCTGAAGTGAATCATCTTTCTTGGGGACCATGGCGACATTGGCGAGCCACTCGGAGTGGTATATATCATGGATGAACACAGCTGCCTAGAGCTGAGCCACTTCCTTGCCAACCGCCTTTCTTTTTCCGGCGGACCATTGAAGATGCTCTTTCATTGGTTTTGCTTTTGGGTCACTCACAAATGGTGCTCATCAGCTGGCATGTCGATGGTTTCCATGTAAAGATGTCCTAGCTCTCACGGAGGAACTAGATGAGTCTGACTTCCTATTCTTTGTCAGTGGTTTTGAGATGTGGGTCGGGCTGCGTGGGGTCTTTCGGTGGATATGGACAGGCTTTGTCTCCCCGTGGTGAAATGCAAACTTCGAGGCGAGTTTCTTGGATCGCGACAAATCACTCGGACCGCATTTTTACATTCCTCCATCTCCACTTTGCTACCATCTGCTCATCGGCAATCTTTGAACCTTCTGAAGGCACTCTCTTCTCTCTGCCTATTTACTAATCACATCAGGACGAGGCATCTTCAACTTGAGATATCGTAACATGGTGGGGCCATGAAATGAGCATATCTTGGGCCTGCCTAGAATCGCATGATAAGCACTAAAATCCACCACCTCAAGCGTCAACTTTTCCTTGTGGTAATTATTGGAATCACCGAAAACCACATCAAGAGCAATCTGTCAGAGTGACTTTGCCTTTTTCGGGAATGACACCGTGGAACTACATGTTACTCTCGAGTTTGTACATCGAATGCCCATACCTTGGAGGGTCTCGGCATCAGAATGTTCAATCCATTATCGCCATCCATAAAAACTTTAGTCAATCGGTGCCCCCAACAGTTGGGTCGACCACAGCAGCCATCCGGGTAGCCATGTGCATTTGGATGATCATTTTCGAATCTAATGGAGTCTTGAACATTTCAAATGCGTCGTGATTCTTGGAGCAACCATATTCACTTCCTTGTTAATGACTTTCAGTTGACTTTTGCTCTCTACATCAGCAAAAATCACCAAGGTAGCATTGACCTTAGGGTAACCATCATCTTCCTCTTTTTCCTCCTCCTTGCCAGATTCTTTCTCACTGAGTTGTTCCTCTCGGAAGCTACTGAATCAGGAGTAGACAGCTTTGTCGAGTGGTATGTTTGGGTTGAATCAAGTTACCCTCTTCATATTTCTTCATGTAGATGTAACACGGCAAATCCGAACATCTGGCTGTCGATCCTTCACCTTCTTGGGTTTCCTTGGGCTTTGGGCTTTCCTTTAAAACTCCCTTGTGCATTGAGGATTTTGCCTCGGCGGGACCTATAGGTTCACCTTTATGTTTTTGCTTCATTGGAATTTCGGCTCGGTGTCTGGTCATTTGGTTTTCCCTTGGCTACGGTCGGTCTTCCACTTGCCATTAGCGTGCAGTGGCTATTTCCATTATCTGGACTAGAGACATGCCTCGAGCAGTGAATTTCAGGTTGAGCTCTCTGTATCGGACACCCTCTTTGAAGGCGTAAACTGCCTGGTGTTCTGACACATTTTCCACTATATAATGAAGGGTAGTCCATCTCTGGATGAAGTCTCTCAAAGTCTCATTCTGGTTCTGAATGCAGTGTTGCAATTCAGTCAGTCCAGCAGGTCGCTTGCAAGTGCCCTCGAATGTTTTGATGAACACTCGGGCCAACTCATCCCAGCAGAAAATACTTCTAAGGCCACGATTCAACCGGGCTCTGGAACCCTCAAGCATGAGGGAGGAGGTGCTTCATGCTACATCATCTTGTTGCCTCCACCAATCTGCACCACTGGTAATCTTCCGCCAAGTGTCGGGCTTTGACTCACCGGTGAACTTGCTCACACCCATAGCCAATCTAAAGGTTGGAGGGATCTCGGCAGCGGATGGTTCTACTAAAACAGGGCCCGAAACTAATGCTCTGCTCCCACTCAGACGGTCTCCATCTTGTCCTTCTATGTGTGCTCGGCCTGTCGACCAACCCTGAGCGAGGTGACCTTCGTCGAACCCGGCTCTCTTGGGTGGTGGGGCTCTCCTCTCGTCAATACGGGCATCTGTCGTCATACCGCAGGCGCTGTGACCCGCCCCTCGGAGGAGTGTAAGCACTCAACAATGGTCATCCGGGGATATCGATGATCAAGCGCCCGTGGCCTCTACCGGTAGTGATCTGACCACGATCTTCACGCCGTGAAGCGATCTCGGACTATGTCTTGGTAGGCGTATGCGCAACTACGGACCTGCTGTGAATTGATGCGGCGGGAGGCAGCGAGTTTTGTTCCCAATGACTTGGTAATCTGGGATGCAACAAACCTCTACCAGCTTGAGCGTGGCAGATAAATTGACTACGCTATTCGTGCCCTTTGCTTTACATTTAGAATTGGAGTATGATATACGAGGCTCCCTCCGAGTTTGATAGGAAAGAGTTGTCGGCCGTCGGTGGATTCGAGGATCTAATGGCGCATTCCTCAAGTGCACTGCTAGAGATTTTCGGGCGTGTACATTCAGCCAAGGTGGCTAACGCAGCATCAAAGCTGAGCCTCGGAAGTCTCCCCAATGATGGGGTCTAGAGTGCTGGACATTGCGATGATCAGCTCCTCCTCTACTCTGCAATGAGGGGCCTCGGGAATGTACTCATCATGATCATGCGGTGGCGCTACCGCCGCCCGCTGCGGCGAATCCAGGCGGACTGCTTGGGAGTTGATCATGAGGACCTCTGCCCTGGATCGTTGCTTTCACACTCGGCGAATCCGAGTGACCGGTCGGCGAGACCGAATAGACCGTAAAGGGATTAAATCGGGCTCGATTGCCGTAACGAAGGGTGGTCATTATTAGACTTACGCGCCGCCGCTGGCTTATGTTTATTAATAAAATGTGTTACAGGAGGGTCTTTGCATCTCCTCCTCTGGCAACAATCTGACCTCTAGTTGGGCCTTGCAATCTTGCGGCTCCGGGACGTAGGCGTTCTTCTCGATAAGTGCACTGCATTTTCAAATGATCCTTAAATAAGTTTGCATAAACTACTTTAAGTCTCGGGAGCTCTTGGTATATAACCATTGAAATTCCCTTACCGTGTGTCTTTCACATCTTGCTCCGTGGCTCTGGTAAAACCATCTTGGCGGCAGAGTCTCGCGTCCCTTGCGTTAGGCATCCAATGCCTCGGGGCACGCTTCTGAAATCATCTGCGGCTCTCCTCTCCAGACTTGTGGCGGACGGTGGTCGGTATCCTCCGTCGGAGAAGGATCCGGCTCGCGTCTTGGCTGCCTCCCCCTCAGGCAGGCGGCTGGAGCCTAGCCGGTGGTGGGATCGGCAATTCTGTGCTACTTAATCCGGGAAGCGCTTTTTCTCCTACAGGATCATGAGCTCTCAGGCGTTTCCTCGGAGCGTTGCTCGAAAATTCAAATACAAGCTATACCTTTGCTGCGGCGTTTCCGTCCGCCTTTGCGCTCCTTTCCGCTTCTTTGGTTCGGACTGGCCTCTGTTGGTGGCCGCCCGCTGGCTCGGCTTCTGCCGTGAAAGCGCTTCCTGCAAAATACCATCGTTGCGAAGGTCGAAATGGGGCGGGAGCAGATAGCGGTGTCCGGACTTGATCGCGGTCACGGAAGCGGACTTAGTGCAGGGTAGTCGCCGTGATGGCGACGAGCATTGTCTATCTTTGGCTGGTGATACACCCGTCGATCAGCTCCACCTCGATGTCGGGTCCTCTTGAAGCCGGATCGGGGACCCTACGGATCCTCGGGTTGAGTAGGACTCACCATATCCTCCACAATCCGGCGTAGATCTGCGCCGAAGACATAATGTAAAGCTTAAACTTGGCGTGGGTAGAGCCCTTCACTTACCCATCCTCTAGGGTTGATCATGGAAAACCCATTCAAAGGGTTCGTTGAAGAAGTCCTCCTTCTCCCCCTTACAAGCGGACGGGATCTTTACGAGATCCTCGGTTGACTCCGGCCCTTCTGCGGCCGTGCGGTAACATCGTCCTCCCGTTGAAATCCCACATGGGGTGGCCTGTATTGTAGTGGCTGCACCCTCGCGATGCATGTCGCCATGACTCCGATCATGGTCAAGCGGAATGAGCCATTAATCTTATCCGGCCCATCAAATAATGGGCGCTCTTGTCTTCCTCAATCGAGGGCTCGCGAGGGCGCCAGTGGCGTTCTTCAAGGGCAGCACTAAACTCAGGAGGCCGATCCGGATGGAGTGCAGCGGGCGTCTCCTATAAAACCACTCCAGGAGGAGGTCTTGGACGCCTTCTTGGGAGTGGGATAGGTATCCGGTCCCGCGATCGCCATATTGGCGCCGCCCTTGATATGGACCCCTCATGAGAGCAGTGCAGGGCAAAACAACCTCTTCCACAATGCAAAATGGGGCTCGATGCGGGGAATAGCTCACATAGAGCGTAGCCTTGATATCACGAGACGGAGGCGGGCGTGAGGTGGTGGTGAGCTAGAGTCCGTAGAACCGGAGCCAGCGGAGAGCGGATGTATTAAATCGAGCCCCCTTATCGGATAGGGGACAAAGCATACTCGCTCCCCTTATTGGGGTTTGGGTGTCCTCACTTTGCCTCCCACCTTGATAAGTAACCAGTCCGGCCGGATGGGACCATAAAGCCCGGAGAAATCCCTCCGTTTGGAGCTTCTCTAGCTCATTGTCAATCTGACACCTCCTCCAGTTCCCGGCGGTGGGCTGGGAGCGTGAAAGAGCGCGTCGGCGATCCATGATGGAATGGATTTCTAGGTCAAAGCGCTTCGATGGAGTATTCAGCGGGAGGAAGGCGGTCTTGTTTGGATGGATTCTTGCCTCTTTTTGTGGCGGACGGCTCGCACAATTAGGGGTGAAATGCAAAAGACACCTGGCTTTTGCATTTGTCATTTCTGCGATGGAAGAGGGCCATTATTTGGCGTAGAAGCCAGGAACACTGTATTCAAGATGGCCGGATACTATTAGGCTGGTACATGGAATTTGAAAGGAGAACCCGCCTGGCAAAAATTATGAATCGCTGGACTTATCGTCATTGAAGCCTGGTTAGGGAGCTCTTGAGGAGTCTGGACTGGGGTGTCGGACAGCGGACTATCATTATCCACGGACTCCAAGACTACGAAGATAGAAGATTGAAGACTTCGGGCTCGTGTCGGATGGTACTTTCCTTAGCGTGGAAGGCAAGCAGCATCTGGATATGTAGATCTCCTACCATTGTAACCCGACTCGTGTAACCTAGCCTCCCCGGTGTCTATATAAACCGGAGGGCTTTAAATGCGTAGGACAACATACATTACAACAATAATACCATATGCTAGCTTCTAGGGTTTAGCCTCCTTGATCTCGTGGTAGATCTACTCTTGTACTACCCATATCATCAATATTAATCAAGCGGGGCGTGAGGTTTTACCTCCATCGAGGGCGAACCTAAGTAAAAACATATTGTCCCTCGTCTCCTGTTACCATCCGCCTAGGCCTGATTGGGACCCCCTACCGAGATCCGCGGTTTGACACCGGCAGCAGTCCTCCCCAAGATCGAGCCACGCCCCTCTCGGTGGTCGGCGTGCACCATCACGTTCAGCTCGCGGATCAGCTCAAGTCTTGGCAGCAAGGCGAGTCCTCCCAATGCTTTGTTGCCCAATCATGACCGCGTGCTAGTCACGGGACCCTCATTGATGGCGGGGCAGGGCTCAGCGTCTGTCCGTGGAAACATTCAACAATCTCCGGTGCCCTACAATCAGCTTCACCAACCAAGCCTTTCTCGAGTCCTTGGCGGCTCCATGGTCCCGATTGGGCAGGTCCGCCTCCTGTCACCTTGAGCCGCGACAACTATCGCCGCAGAGCTCATCGACTTCAGCGTCGCCCACATACGCTGCCCTGCAGCGCCATCCTCGGGTACCAATGGCGGAGTTCATGGCCGTAACCCTGCAGCTACTGGCGTCCTCAAGATGCCGGTGGCGGAGTCATCCGGTGCCTGCAAAGAAAGGCGGTGTGCTCCTGGAGCGAGCCTTTGGCGCATCGGAAGACCGGATCGCGGGCGAGGCTTCAGGGCCGCCAAGAAGAAGACATCGTCCGCCCGACCCTCAAGAGGCAGGCCCCTCTAGGCCACGCTGCCCAAGGGAACCTCCTTCCATCGCATAGGAAGCTCGCGGCGCCCTCCTCGAGGCGGGGCTCGGGGCTCTCTCCCTGAGGGCCTCCGACCTCGCCAAGGTCACGAGGGGGCGCTTGGGCACCACAGGAGGCGTGTTTAGAAGCACGTTTCCCTCAAGAAGGAGCAAGGCAGGGCCAAACCCTCGGGAGTTCATCAGCAAGGCCATTCGGAGCTATAGGTCAAGAGTCATGAGAGGCAGCCGCCCGCTCACCCATGTGCCCCCCCATCAGGCGAGGATGGTGGGCTGCCCGTCTGCATCGGCGTGCAGGGCTCAACCAAGCCGCCTCTCGGGAGTGCCTCAGCCCTCGCAAGAGTGGGGTCTGCTGAGTCCACCACAGCTCGTTCGCATGCCTTATGGTTTGTTGAGCAGCGGCCATGCGTACAGCGCCTCATGAGGGGCATCACGGAGGCTCGGGAGGCGGGCATTCTGTCTCTGCGGAGATGGAGATGGTCGCGAGCCACTAGCGCCCGGGCCCCGAGGCTCACAGGCACTGGGAGCCCGTGGATCGGCTCCGTAGCCGCGCCTGCTACTTCAACACCCCTTCGTCGTCACACTATCCGGTGACATCTTTCAAGTTCGTTTCAGTGGGAGCGCCCCAGGCTGCATTATTCCCGAGCCGCATGGGTCCGTCCTGCTGCGTGTATCCCTTTGCTCGTGTTTTTAGCTTACTTTGTTGGGGCGCCCTCGGGCTCCATCATCCCAAATCGCGGGTGAGACCAGGCGTGTACCCTCTTGCGTTTATCTTGAGCCATGCTTTGACCCATCATGCTTGTTATTTGGTGCTGTCACACCTTCTTCCTTGATGTCGACGCTTGCGTTAAAAAGTACACGAGCATCGCGACTCGGGGCTCCTGGCTCTCCGGCCCTCACCCTCGGCCTTGTCCACGGCATCGTGACTGGCATACCAGCGACAGGCGAGACCAGCTCGAGGCGGGACCGGGGCGTGGGGCCGACATCTAACCAAGCTTGCACGTTAAGCGGGGTACTGACATCGTGACTCAAGGCTCCTGGCTCTCAGCCCTCACCCTCCGGCCTTGTCCACGGCATCACGACACAGCATACCGGCGAGTGAGACCAGCTCGGGGCGGGACCGAGACGTGAAGCCCGACATCTATTACGTTAAAGGGGGTACTGAGCATCGCGACTCGGGGCTCCGGCTCTCCAGCCACGACCCTGGCCTTGTCCACGGCATCAGCGACTGGCATACCGGCCAGTGAGACCAGCTCGAGGGCGGGACCGAGGCGTGGAAGCGGCATCTAACAAATTTGAGAACACATCCCAAGATAAGGCCAGTGCAGGCGCAACCCGCCTTGAGTAGGGCCCGTGAGTCCAGCTGCTCCACGGGTGCCCGATACACCTCGTCGAGCCCTACCGTGCTAGCCACGTGTCGGTGAGGCTGCCTGCGCCAGGGCTCTCCCGGGCCTCCCACGCCTGATGGAAGCACCATGCTCCTGTTGGTGACAACCTTGCCGAGGCGGCTTTGCTGTACACATATGGGCGCTATGCTCGCGCTGATGATAAACAAGCGAGGTGGCCCCAGGCTGCATCAACCTCGGGGATCCAGGCTCGGTGTCTAGCCTCGCCCGCGCCTCCCTCGGGAGTGCAGCGAGGCTGGAGCAGGCTGCTGAGTCACGCTTGACGCGCCACAGCCCGAGCCCGGGGCTGGTTATCGTCAAATCCCTCCCAAGTGGAGCCAAGAAGCCGTTTGAGCGTCGAGGACTCCTGAGCATCGCGACTCGGGAGCCTAGCTGGTCACGTAGCCCCTCACTCCTTAGTTCGAAGGCTAATGGCGGTTGAGGTATGCGGGGCGGGATGCTGGGCGAATGGTAGATCCACCCACATCTCACCTCCCTAAGTCACCCCATCTCACCTCCTACTTGTTCGAGCGCCAAGGGTTCTGAGCATCGCGACTTAGGACCTAACATCACGTAGCCCCTCACTCCTTGGTCCCGTCTGGTTTCGGTCGGGGCTACTGATTGGTGTATCGTGGGGCAGAACTCTGCCGTGTCAGAACATAAGCAGAAGGAAGGAATAAGCGCAAATTTCAAGGAATTCAAAAGCAAATATTATAGTCCATCTTTTATCACAACACCAAATGCAAGTTTTAACGCCTCCCAGGGCATGGTACATGTCAGGAATTAGCGGGGCCAGAACGGCCAGGAGTCACTTGCTTGGCCAGTGGAGCTGCAGGCGGAGTTCGCCTTGTGGGCTGCAAGGCCGGCAGCGCCCGCCGGCTTAGTCTTTGAAGGCCGAAACTTCCAGAAAGCCTCCACGCGACCCTTCACGGCCTCGGTGACAGCAGCAAACTTGCAGCTCGCTGGCTCAATATTGTCGAGGTCGATGTTGGGGTGTGAATAGATGTGGTAAGGACCCGCATCAGTGCTGCGAAGACAAGGCGCCTCAACCTCAGCCGTGGGGCCAAGGCCAAGGTGACATCTTCAAACACGAACCGGGAAGGAAGCAGCTTGGCGAGGCCGTCCTCGGCACCCGGCCAGCCAGGCTCTCCGGCTGTCATAAAAGTCTTGAGCAAGGTCACGAGCCTTCACCTCCATCTCCATGAAGGACCTGCGATCCTCGGCAGAACCCGTGCCTTGCCAGTCAGCTCGACCTTCCTCGCCTCCAACTCTTGCTCCGGTAGCTAGGCGGTCCGGCGCTTCTTGAGCTTGGCGTCCGGTCCTTGGCGGCTGCCTCGCGAGCCTTCATGCCTTCCTCCTGCTCTTGGTGAGGCGGGACTCCTCGGTGAGCTGGTCCCGCATGCCTGCAGCTAGCTCTCCGGCGCCTTGCAGCGACCTCGGACATCAGCCACCTCCCCAAAGCGTCGCGAGCAGCCGCCCGAGGACGTGCCTCTCTCGCCATAGGCAGCCGAGGCTGGACCAGGTGGCTGGCGAATCGAAGCATCGGGGCCGAATCCGGCTAAAGCCAGCTCGGGCAGCCCACTAAGGAGGTCGGCGCGAAGATCTGCACGGAGCGGTCAGATTGGCTGCAGCACAATCGAGAATAGTAGGAGTCGGGAAGCAGGTTGGTAGAGTAGGAGGAGAGGCGGCAGCGACCACAGTATCTGAGGTGGAACTGCTGCGCCCCAATGGTGGTGGCGGCATCGGGCAAGGCACCTCGGGAGCCACTTGGGCGTGGGGCTGAGCTCGCCCAGCCGACTCAGCCCGAGCCTCGCGAGGACGCCCGGGCAGGAGAGGCTGTGCGTCACGGTCATCTTCTTTGTTGCCCGGATGAAACCTCGGGGCTTCCCCGACTTCTTCTGCAGGCGCGGCCTGGCCGGAGATCTGAGCGTCAAGCCTCGGCAGCAGAACAAATAAGACAGGAATCAAGCACCACAGTCATCACTTTCGCTGGCTCAGGCCTCCGGCCCGTGCCAAGCCGAGGCGGCTGCAGGATCAACCTCAAGGAGCTCGGGAGGCGGGAGGCGCGTCTGCGGATCACCTCGGGGCAGGGGCAAACCCACGGGATCAGCCCGGTCTGTCCTTCTTGGGATCGAGGCAGGCTCCGCCGCCCTGCCGTCGTCATCCTCGTCGTCATCACTTTCGGAGAAAGGCGGAGGCTTGGGACTGCGCCCGAGGCCCCTAGACTCTCCGTCGGTCGGCCGACCAGGCCCTTCTTCCGCTCCTTTCTTCCTTCTCTTTCTTTGGAGTCGCCGGGACCGTCCACGGGTCCTCGGGAGCCTCCGCGGGCAGGCCCATCCCGTTGAAGAAGGCATGGACTCCACTACACTCCCGGTCGTCGCGAAGGAGCAGGCGTGGGCGCCCTCAGACCTCGCCACGCCCCCGACCAAGGCGGAGGACCGCAGCGAGATCCTCGTCGGCTAAGACCCGCGGGGCTCGGGTGGGGCCTCCACATCGGAAGTGATCTTGTGAAGCGAGCCAGCTAGTGCTCGAGAATTCCCTCGGCTGTCGTCATTCAACCGCCGCCGCCATGCTGTGGCCTCGGATCGCGTCCATCTTCTCCAACACCAGCCTCCGCGGGGGTCCCACGAGCTTCACTCGGGACCAGTCGTCGGAGCTCGTGGGGTGCCCCATGGGCAAGATCAGCGAGTGGATCCGCCCGGCATCTACCAAGACCCACTTGCTCTGAAGCCCTCAATCCTCTTCTGGGGTTGAAATGGCGATGGAGCTACCGTGTCTGACAAGCTTCGCGCCTTGAGCAGGACCACGAGAGGTCGGAGGGAGAAGTAGTGGCGCAGCAAGACCCTTGAGGCTTCACCCTATGTGAGCCTACATAATAGTTGGCGAATCGCCAGGAAGAAGGACGGAGTTTGGGGTGGAGATCACGAGCTTGAAGCTTGTGGCGGAGAGCAGAGAGGAAGAACTGAAAAGGAGGCACAGGACCCGGCAATGGGCGCTCAAAAGCGGATAGAAGGTGCTCCTTGGCCCTCGGGAAGAAGCGAGCTTGACCTTGAACACCCGTCGAGTGCCTGCTTGCCCCATATCCCGCACTACCAAGGCAAGCTCACCTCAAAAGCGTTCGGCGAGTCAAAGGCGGGCGAATACCAAGCGGCCGGGGCTGGCGGCGCCATGTCTTGCTAAGCGTGCCGCAGACGGAGTAGATTGGGAGGCGGGAAGGAGGCGCAAGAAAGGGGATCTGAGCAACAGCGGAGAAAGCAAAAGTAACCTAGACAGATGTCGCTCCTTTATCCTTTGGATTCTTTGGCGCCCGTCCAATCAACATATGCTGGCGTAAGGCAGCGAGCTGTTAGGGCCATGGCGCTTACTGCCCTTGGCCTCTCTGCTCGGCCAAGTCAGGCGCCCAGGCCGGGGAGCTCTTGTCGGCGTTACAGGGAATGGGGTCCCAGACTTGCACTGCTGCGTGCGTGGCTCAAGGGCCCAGCCACGGCCCATCTTCATCAACACAAGCTCAAGACCCTCGCGAGGCCAAGCCTCATGGGGCGGACGATAAAGCTTCCTCGAGCCGCGACCTCATCGGGCTGGCTCATGAGGCGGAGAGATCAAGCGTGGTACCTCACGAGGTGCCCATGGCGCAAGCCGTGGCGACCAAGGCGCGGTCGAGGCGCCACCCAGCGTGTCCTCCTTTCCCCTTTGGTGCAAGGAGCAAGCGCGAGGCGAGCATCAAGCAAGGCATCCATTTGATGCAACAAGACCAAGCCATGGCGGGAAGTCATTGTGGAGCCTAAGCGGCGCCACGAGGCCTTTGTGAGGCGAAGACCAACTTTAGTCGGGATAAGTGTACAGGATGTTCCCCTTCAATATGGCCAATTGTTGGCGCCCTTCCGCTCAATATTTGAGGAGAGGCCGGGGCTTTGCCTATAAATAGGACTAGCATACAAGGTGGAGAGGCAGGATCCTCGCCAAGAAACCGGTAGAGGCGATTTAACTCCCCTAGTCGTTCATCGCACCACCCAGAAACAGACCCTCACGAGGCTGTTCTTCCTTGTGTGTTCATCATCACCCAAGGCAATCCACCACACCACACTTTGGGTAGGGTTATTACACACAATGGTGGCACGAACCGATATAAACTCTATGTCTCTTGTGTTGTTCCTTCCGTAGTTTAGATCCTAGCAGTCGGCGGGGTGCGGTAGGTAGAGGCGAAATCTCCGGCGCACCCCATTGTTCGAACTGAGCGGTATCTGGAACCCAAAATCTGATAGTCCTCGTTTCCTCTTTGGCCTTAAAGGGGCAGCCTTGTAGTGAATGCCAAGCATCAAGCAAAGGTTACCATATCGGTCTGTGAGACCAAGACCAGCGGTCTGGCGGGGCGGAGGTCACCATGGAGCCCAAAGGCAGGCGTCATCGCCGGTGCCTTTGGCGGTCGAAGACCAACCTTAGTCGGGATATATTGTACTAGTTGTTCCCCTTCAAAATGGCCGTTGTTGGCTCCTTCCCTCTCAATATTTGGGAAGAGGACCAGGGCCCCTATAAATAGAGATAGCCACCACCGTGAGAGGGCATCTCATATCGGCATCTCATCTAGAACCAATGAATCCATCCCAAGTAGAACACCGCACCAGCTCAAGAAACCCCTCTGAGGCTGTTCTTCCTATGTCTTTCATCATCAGCCCAGGCAATCCACCACACACACACTAGAGTAGGGTATTACACCACAGTGGCCGAACTAGTATAAACCACATGTCCCTCATATTTGTTCATCGTGTAGCTTAGATTGCGGCGAGGCTTTGGGGCATGGATCGGTAGGAGAAGATCTTCGTCTTGCCCAGTTTGAACCTTAAGGGTTTGCGAAAACCGATATCAACACTCTTCACTTGGGGTATGTTTTGAAACTTAGGCAAATCGGGATCACAGCTAAGCCCCAGTGAGAGGGTTGCTCTTCACTGGAGTGTGTTTTGAAACTTAAGTAGTCTGAGATCGCGGCTAAGCTTCAGTGTGAGGTTGCTCTTCACTCTGAGTGTGTTTTAAAACTTAAGCGGTCTGAGGCAGCTAAGCCTCAGAGTGAGAGGATTGCTCTTCACTCGGAATATGTTTGAAACTTAGGCGATCTGGGATAACAGCTAAGCTCGAGTGAGAGGTTGCTCTTTGCTCGGAGTATGTTTTGAAACTTAAGCGATCGGGATCACAGCCAAGTCCACGAGTGAGAGGTTGCTCTTCACTCGGGTGTGTTTGAAACTTAGGCGTGTCTGGGATCACAGCTAAGCCTCGAGTGAGAGGGCTGCTCTTCATTGAGAATCTGTTTTGAAAGTTAAGCGATGCAGACTGCTTATTAAGCCAGTGAGAGGTTGCTCTTCCTCGAGAATATGTTTTGAAACTTAGTGAGTCTGGGATCGCAGCTAAGCCCCAGTGAGAGGTTTCTCTTCACTTGAAGTATGTTTTGAAACTTAGCGATCGGGATCCAGCTAAGCCCCGATAGGAGGTTGCTCTTCACTTGGAGTGTGTTTGAAACTTAAGTAGTCTGAGATTGCAACTAAGCCTCAAGTGAGAGGTTGCTCTTTAGTCAGTGTGTTTGAAACTTAGGCAGTCAGGAATGCTGCTATGCCTCTGAGTGAGAGGGTTTCTCTTCACTTTCGGAATATGTTTTGAAACTTAGGCAAAATGCGGATCGCATCTAAGCCCCAGTGAGAGGGTTGCTCTTTGCTCGGAGTATGTTTTGAAACTTAGGCTAATCTGGGATCGTAGCTAAGTCCCAGTGAGAGGTTGCTCTTTGCTCGGAGTGTGTTTTGAAACTTAGGCAGTAGGGGATCATAGCTAAGCCCCAAAGTGAGAGGTTGCTCTTCACTCAGATCTGTTTTGAAACTTAGGCGATGCAGGATCGCAGCTAAGCCCTTAGTGAGAGGTTTCTCTTCACTCGGAATATGTTTTGAAACTTAGGCGTCTGGGATCGCCTTCTAAGCCCCAGTCAGGTTGATCTTACTTGGTGTTACGAAACAAGCGTCTGGGATCGTAGCTCAGCCCCAGTGAGAGGTTGCTCTTCACCCAGTGTTTTTGAAACTTAGGTGAATCGGGTTGGCAAAGCCACCCAGCGGGATTTGGACACACATTTATGTAAACAATAATTTTGAGGCTAGAAACCATGTCTTTGATAGACAATCTGAAAAGTACTTCTTATTACATCTTGACAATCCAAGTGTTTTAGGTGTAAGCGGCGGGCGAGATCATTCGAGTGTGACTTGTCTTTTTCTTGTACGTTGTAAGGTGATATGCCCATGGTGAAGCACCTTGGTGACGATGAAGGGCCTTCGAGGAGGTGAGCTTATGAGGCCGTTGCTCATCCACTCGAACTAAGGTCTCCTTGAAATGTCGCGACCTTGAGCGTTTGGGCATGGAACCGGCGAAGATCTTGGCGATAGATGGTCATTTGGATCAAGGCCATCTCTCTCTCTCCTCAAAAATATCAACAATGTCTTGATGTGCCCGTTCAGCTTTAGCTTACGAGAAGAGTTCTACTCAGGCGCATTGTGGAGCAAATCACTTGGAAGTACAGCTTCAACTCCATATACCATGAAGAAAGGAGTTTGACCCGTCGACGGTTGGGTGTCCTCAATCCCCCGAGAGCGGAAGGCAACTCAGTCACTAGCCTTTCTTTGCATGCTTGTGGTCGTGCATCAATCGGGTTTTAATCCTTGGAGGATCAAACCATTTGCTCTTCGGCTTTTCCATTCGACTTGGTGTGCAATGGATGCGTAGTCGACCAGTGCCTTGGAAGCCGAAAACTCAATTTGGAACCAAAGTTTGACCCGTTCTCCATGATGATGCTGTGCGGAACTCCATATCTGAATATTAACTCTCGATAAAAGCGATGGATGTGCTTGAGTCGAGGTTCTTGATGGGTTTGGCTTCAATCCACTAGTGAACTTGCTGCCATGAGTAGATGGGTGAAGCCATACTTGCGGTCCTCGGGGCCCGACCATGTCGAGTCCCCAAGCGACAAATGGTCAGGCGAGTGGAATAGTCTTCAAGGCCAATGCGGGCTTTTGGGACATGTTGAGTAAAACTAGCAACCTTCACACTTCTCAACTATCTCCTTAGCCATTTCGTTTGCATGACGGTAGAATCCTGCTCGGTATGCTTTGGCCATGATGGTTCGAGAAGGGCGCATGGTGACCACAGGTCTGAGTTGATCTCATTTAAGATCGATCGACCTTCTGTGGAGAGATACACAGCAGGCTATGCGGCTATACTTTCAAGCTGTCCACCTATAGCTGTAAAGGCTTTGGATGCGAGCGATCGATGAGCCTCATCCTCATCTTGGAAGCTCTGCTGGCAGGTATGAAATGTATGCCTTGTCGATCGGGGTGATTACAAAAACTCCACGGTTAGAGTCGACAGCATTGGGACTTCAACGGTCGGATTGGTTGAACTTATCGGTTGTGGGGGCTCCTTCGTAAAGGATCATCCATCTTGCGAGGTGTGGAGATGCTCCAAGAACACATTCTTGGGGATAGGCTTGAGTGGAATCTATTTTGCGGATCATCGGCTTGATTCTTGAGTCGGGGTATGTGGTGGAGCAACCCTTCAAACTTCTTTTCTAATTTCTCCTTTGCATTGCATTATCCGGTCATGGAAGGGCTCACGATATCCCTCCTTCATCACTTGATTGACCACCAAATCGAGTCGATAAACCATCGAGCCCAGCCGGGCGAGATGGCCATCACATAACCCATACAAAAGTGTTCGTACTCAGCAATTATTGGAGGAATCATAGTGAATTTGGAGAAGCGTAACTAAGCTTATTGCCTCTTGGGGACACTAGGACCACTCCGACACGAACAATTCAACATCTTAGATGCATCGAAGAAAATGGTCCAATGTTTCCGGTGAACTTGAGTTGGTTGCTATTGCTCAACCCACTCGACCAAGAAATCTGCAATTGCCTGAGACTTAATTGCCTCTTTTGCTTCGAACTTGATATCCATAGGAAGAAGTTCAATCGCCCACTTAGCCACTCGATCGGTTGCATCTTGATTGTTCAAAATTTACGACAATGGAGCATCGCGGCCCCGAAACCGGTGGTGCAGTAATCTACAACTTTCTTTGTGGTCGGATAAATTACATAGACACGCTTTTGTGTCACGGATACCTTTGCTTGGGCGGAGTCAAAATTTCAGAAATGTAATACCTTTGGGCATTGAACTTTCTGAGGCTGCCTTCTTCCTCCTCTTCATTTGTGCAGCCTCGCGACAACGTCGATTGCTGCAATATATAACAACGAGGTTCTTTGTGGTTGGGCAGACAAGAACGGCTGGTCAGAAGCGAGCTTTAGGCTCTACAAATGCTGCTTTAGCCGAGAGTTCACTCAAATGTATCGACTTTTCACGGTCGGTAAAGAGGCAATGCCTTTTCACCAAGGCGAAATGAATCGACTCAATGCAACCAAACAACCTGTAAGCTTCTGAACATCATGCACACGCACAGGGCGTTTCATTCGGAAAATTGCTCCAATCTTTTCTGTGTTTGCATCGATTCCTCGTTTGGAAACGAGAAAACCGAGCAACTTCCCTCCTGGGACTCGGAAAGTGCACTTGGATGGATTAAGCTTGATGTCATATATTCTTAGGTTAGCAAAGGTTTCAGGTCGGTCGGAGGTCGGACTCTTGCGTGACTTGACCATGATATCGTCCATGTATGCTTCCACATTAGGTGATTGGGTGGCGGGCACTTTTGGAAAATGCACATGAGCGTGGCACCAACATTCCACGAGACCAAAAGGCATGGTAACATAGCAAAAACACCCTGATCAGTTGATGGTACCGAATATGCATCAAAAGGACAAACACTCACACCCGGTCAGTCGACAATCGATCGATCTTGAGGGAAGAATATGATCTTTGGGTAGGCCGATTGATATGCTTAAGTCGATACACATCTGAAGTGAATCATCTTTCTTGGGGACCATGGCGACATTGGCGAGCCACTCGGAGTGGTATATATCATGGATGAACACAGCTGCCTAGAGCTGAGCCACTTCCTTGCCAACCGCCTTTCTTTTTCCGGCGGACCATTGAAGATGCTCTTTCATTGGTTTTGCTTTTGGGTCACTCACAAATGGTGCTCATCAGCTGGCATGTCGATGGTTTCCATGTAAAGATGTCCTAGCTCTCACGGAGGAACTAGATGAGTCTGACTTCCTATTCTTTGTCAGTGGTTTTGAGATGTGGGTCGGGCTGCGTGGGGTCTTTCGGTGGATATGGACAGGCTTTGTCTCCCCGTGGTGAAATGCAAACTTCGAGGCGAGTTTCTTGGATCGCGACAAATCACTCGGACCGCATTTTTACATTCCTCCATCTCCACTTTGCTACCATCTGCTCATCGGCAATCTTTGAACCTTCTGAAGGCACTCTCTTCTCTCTGCCTATTTACTAATCACATCAGGACGAGGCATCTTCAACTTGAGATATCGTAACATGGTGGGGCCATGAAATGAGCATATCTTGGGCCTGCCTAGAATCGCATGATAAGCACTAAAATCCACCACCTCAAGCGTCAACTTTTCCTTGTGGTAATTATTGGAATCACCGAAAACCACATCAAGAGCAATCTGTCAGAGTGACTTTGCCTTTTTCGGGAATGACACCGTGGAACTACATGTTACTCTCGAGTTTGTACATCGAATGCCCATACCTTGGAGGGTCTCGGCATCAGAATGTTCAATCCATTATCGCCATCCATAAAAACTTTAGTCAATCGGTGCCCCCAACAGTTGGGTCGACCACAGCAGCCATCCGGGTAGCCATGTGCATTTGGATGATCATTTTCGAATCTAATGGAGTCTTGAACATTTCAAATGCGTCGTGATTCTTGGAGCAACCATATTCACTTCCTTGTTAATGACTTTCAGTTGACTTTTGCTCTCTACATCAGCAAAAATCACCAAGGTAGCATTGACCTTAGGGTAACCATCATCTTCCTCTTTTTCCTCCTCCTTGCCAGATTCTTTCTCACTGAGTTGTTCCTCTCGGAAGCTCTGAATCAGGAGTAGACAGCTTTGTCGAGTGGTATGTTTGGGTTGAATCAAGTTACCCTCTTCATATTTCTTCATGTAGATGTAACACGGCAAATCCGAACATCTGGCTGTCGATCCTTCACCTTCTTGGGTTTCCTTGGGCTTTGGGCTTTCCTTTAAAACTCCCTTGTGCATTGAGGATTTTGCCTCGGCGGGACCTATAGGTTCACCTTTATGTTTTTGCTTCATTGGAATTTCGGCTCGGTGTCTGGTCATTTGGTTTTCCCTTGGCTACGGTCGGTCTTCCACTTGCCATTAGCGTGCAGTGGCTATTTCCATTATCTGGACTAGAGACATGCCTCGAGCAGTGAATTTCAGGTTGAGCTCTGTATCGGACACCCTCTTTGAAGGCGTAAACTGCACAGTGTTACGACATTTTCCACTATATAATGAAGGGTAGTCCATCTCTGGATGAAGTCTCTCAAAGTCTCATTCTGGTTCTGAATGCAGTGTTGCAATTCAGTCAGTCCAGCAGGTCGCTTGCAAGTGCCCTCGAATGTTTTGATGAACACTCGGGCCAACTCATCCCAGCAGAAAATACTTCTAAGGCCACGATTCAACCGGGCTCTGGAACCCTCAAGCATGAGGGAGGAGGTGCTTCATGCTACATCATCTTGTTGCCTCCACCAATCTGCACCACTGGTAATCTTCCGCCAAGTGTCGGGCTTTGACTCACCGGTGAACTTGCTCACACCCATAGCCAATCTAAAGGTTGGAGGGATCTCGGCAGCGGATGGTTCTACTAAAACAGGGCCCGAAACTAATGCTCTGCTCCCACTCAGACGGTCTCCATCTTGTCCTTCTATGTGTGCTCGGCCTGTCGACCAACCCTGAGCGAGGTGACCTTCGTCGAACCCGGCTCTCTTGGGTGGTGGGGCTCTCCTCTCGTCAATACGGGCATCTGTCGTCATACCGCAGGCGCTGTGCGGTTGTGTCTCAACCACGCAGAGTATTCAGACACACCGGACTCTAGGGTCCCGAGGTTGAAGCTTAAAAGGTCGGCAAAGACAAACGATCTACAATCCGCTAGAAGGCATTTCACATGCCACTTCAAAGGATAACATACATTGTCAAATTTATCGATTGTATTCCTCCTCAATCCCGCCTAACAGGCTGTCTAGTTTACAGATCCTGCTGGGAAAATTTAGCAGCCAACTCTACTTGGCTGTACGCTAAACTCACAGGATCTCCTTCCCATCGGGCCCCACCAGTCCAACTCGCCATGTGGTTGGGATCCGCCTTATTGTACCGCTGCCTTCACCATGGCCCAAGCCTCCTCGGCACCTTAACGGCAAGCCGAAATCTTCCACAAACGGAAGGCCGCCGCAAGACCGCTTCTCCGAAGCTCCCCGAGGCCCTAGGGTGAGGGCTGGCCATAAAGCCTCGAACGACGCTGCCATTGCTGCCGAACTCGCTCGAGTAGTTGCAACAGTTCGGGAAGTTGATCACCCGCTGATATGGGCATCTCCTCTGCAGGACGCACCCGTGAGTATACCTACAAAACAAATCATGTCAAAATACTTCCACGCCCGAACTCTTCTTTTCAAAGAGTCCGCCAAGCACTTACTATAAATGCCGCGACAAAGCCGCTGATTCTCCTTAACGGAGCCGACAGCTCGCCTCGAATGCCTTTCAGCTCTTTCTCCGAGCTTGGCTGGCATCTTGGAGCTTGTTCCTTTCTGCTGAACCCTATTCAGCACACTCGCTGCCTTTAGTCAGGCGCAGCAATGCTTGCTCGTCTGGGATCTTGTCCGCGGTACCGCAATGTCATTATTAGACTTGCGCGCACGCCGCATGCAGCGCTTATGTTTATTAATAAAATGTGTTACCAGAGGGGTCTTTGCATCTCCTCCTCGCGGCAGCAAGTGCGGCCTCTAGTTGGGCCTTGCAATCTTGCAGCTCCCGGGACAGCTGGGCGTTCTTCTCGATAAGTGCCTGCATTTTCAAATGATCCTTAAATAAGTTTGCATAAACTACTTTAAGTCTCGGGGGCTACTGGTATATAACCATTGAAATTCCCTTACCCGTGTCTTTCACATACCGCCCGTGGCTCGTAAAACCATCTTGAGCGGCACGTAGATGCGCGTCCCTTGCGTTAAAGGCATCCAATGCCTCGGGAAAAGCACGCTCACTTAAATACCACCGGGCGGCGCCTTATGGTTCATGGCGCCTCCACCTCGCACTTGGTGGCGGACACACTGGTCGGTATCCTCCGCCGGAGAAGGATCCGGCTCGCGTTTTGCGCTTTTCCTCCTCCAGTGCCGGGCGCTGGAGCCTAGCCGGTGTTGGTGGGATCGGCAATTCCTGTGCTCGCAATCCGGGAAGCGCTTTTTCTCCTACAAGGATCATGAGCTCTCAGGCGCTTCTAACGTTGTTCGAAAATTCAAATACAAGCTATACCTTTGCGGCGACGCTTCCGTCCGCGATCGCGCTCCTTTTTCCGCTCCGCTGGTTCGGACTGGCCTCTGTTGGTGGTCGCCCGCTGGCTCGCTTCTGCCGTGAAGGCGCTTCCTGCAAAATACCATCGCTCGCGAAGGTCGAAATGGGGCGGGAGAGATAACGGTGTCCGGACTTCGTCGCGGTCACCGGGAAGCCGGACTTAGTCTCTGGGTAGTCCGCCGTGATGGCGACTCGAGCATTGTCTATGCTGAGCTGGTGATACACCCCACGATCAGCTCCACCTCGATGTCCGGTCCTCTTCGAAGCCGGATCCAGTGGACCCTCCGATCCTCGGTTATGGAGTAGGACTCACCATGTCCTCCACAATCCGGCGAGATCCTGCGCCAAGACATAATGTAAGAAGCTTAAACTTCGAAAGCGTGGGTAGAGCCCTTCAAGGTGTTCACTTACCCATCCTCTAGGGTTGATCATGGAAAACCCATTCAAAGGGTTCGTTCAAGGAAGTCCTCCTTCTCCCCTTGTACAAGCGGACAGATCTTTACCAGATCCTCGGTTGACCCGCCCTTTGGCGTCGCGTGCGGTGGCATCGCCCTCCCGCTGAAATCCCACATGGGGTGGCCTCTCAGACAGTGGCTGCACCTCGCTGATGCATGTCGCCATGACTCGATCATGGTCAAGCGGAATGAGCCATTAATCTTATCCGCCCATCAAATAATGGACGCCTTGTCTTCCTCCAATCGGGGCTCATGGGCGCCACCGAGGCGTTTTTCAAGGAGCAGCACTAAACTCCGGAGGCCGATCCGGACTGGTCCGCAGCGGAGCGCCTCCTATATAAACCACTCAGAGGGCCAGCCGGACGCTTTTGGGAGTGCCGGATAGGTATCCGGTCCCGCGATGCGCCATATTTCGCGCCGCCCACTTGATATATGGACCCCTCATGAGAACGGGTACGAGGCAAAACAACCTCTTCCACAATGCAAAATGGGGCTCGATGCCTGTGAATAGCTCACATAGAGCTACGAGCTCATTGATATGCGTGATGAGGCGGGCGTGAGGTGGTGGAGCTAGAGTCCGTGAGAACTTCAGAGCCCGCGGAGGAACGGATGTATTGGAAATCCGAGCCCCTTATCGATAGGGGACAAAGCATACTCGCTCCCCCTTATTGGGGTTTGGAGTGTCCTCCGCCTGCCTCCCACCTTGATAAGTAACCAGTCCGGCCCGGACTGGGACCATGAAAGCCGGAGGGAGAAATCCCTCCGTTTGGAGCTTCTCTAGCTCATTGTGCAAATACAACACCTCCTCCAGTTCCCGGCGGTGGGCTGGGAGCGTGAAGAAGAGCCGCCGACGATCCATGATGGAATGGATTTCTAGGTCAAAGGCGCTTCGATGGAGTATTCATGGGAGGAAGACGGTGCGGTTTGATCTGGATTCTTGCCTTTTGTAGGCGGACGGCTCGCACAATTAGGGGTGAAATGCAAAGACACTCGGCCGTGATTTGTGCGACTGCGTGGAAGAGGGCCATTATTTGGCGTAGAAGCCCAGGAACACAGTATTCAAGATGAAGCCGGATACTATTAGGCTGGTACATGGAATTTGAAAGGAGAACCCGCCTTGCAACGCCAAAGATTATGAATGCGCTGGACTTATCGTCATTGAAGCCTGGTTCGGGGGCTACTGAGGGAGTCCTGGACTAGGGGGTGTCCGGACAGCCGGACTATCATTATCCACCGGACTCCAAGACTACGAAGATAGAAGATTGAAGACTCAGGCTCGTGTCCGGATGGTACTTTCCTTGGCGTGGAAGGCAAGCTTGGCAATACGGATATGTAGATCTCCTACCATTGTAACCGACTCTGTGTAACCCTAGCCTCCCCTGGTGTCTATATAAACCGGAGGGCTTTAGTACGTAGGACAACATACATTACAACAATAATACCATATGCTAGCTTCTAGGGTTTAGCCTCCTTGATCTCGTGGTAGATCTACTCTTGTACTACCCATATCATCAATATTAATCAAGCAGGACGTAGGGTTTTACCTCCATCGAGAGGGCCCGAACCTAGGTAAAAACATCGTGTCCCTCGTCTCCTGTTACCATCCGCCTAGACGCACAGTTCGGGACCCCCTACCCGAGATCCGCCGGTTTTGACACCGACAGCAGTCCTCCCCAAGATCGAGGCCACGCCCCCTCTCAGGTGGTCGGCGTGCACCATCACGTTCAGCTCAGCGGATCAGCTCAAGTGCGCGGCAAGAGCAGGAGTCCTCCCAATGCTTTGTTGCCCAATCATCAGCAACGTGCTAGTCACCAGGACCCTCATTGATGGCGGGGCAGGGCTCAACGTCCTGTCCGTGGAAACATTCAACAATCTCCAGGTGCCCTACAATCAGCTTCAGCCAACCAAGCCTTTCTCCGAGTCACCGACGGCTCCATGGTCCCGATTAGGCAGGTCCGCCTCCCCGTCACCTTCGGGCACGCGACAACTATCGCACCGAGCTCATCGACTTCAACGCCGCCCACATTCGCCGCCCAGATAACGCCATCCTCGGGTACCAAGCGCCACAAGCTGTTCATGGCCAGTAACTCCACCACGGCTACAACGTCCTCAAGATGCCAGGAAGTGGCGGAGTCATCACGGTGCCCTGCAAAGAGAAAGACGCGGTGTGCTCCCTGGAACGAGCCTTTCAGGCCGCATCACTGGAAGACCCGGATCGCGGAAGCAGGAGGCTTCCCGAGACCGCCCCCAAGAAGAAGAAGACATCGTCCGACCCGACCCCTCAAGAGGCAGGCCCCTCTAGGCCCACGCCTGCCCAAGGGGAACCTCCTTCCATCGCATAGGAAAGCTCGCCCGGCGCCCTCCTCAGGCAGGGCTCGGGGGCTCTCCCCTAGAGGGCCTCCGACCTCGCCAAGGTCACGAGGGAGGCGCTTGGGCACCACCTGGAGGCGTGTTTAGAAGCACGTTTCCCTCAAGAAGGAGCAAGGCAAGGAGGGCCAAACCCTCAGGAGTTCATCAGCAAGGCCATTCAGGAGCTATAGGAGTCAAGAGTCATGAGAGGCAGCCGCCGCTTACCCATTGTGCCCCCCCCCATCCAGGCGAGGATGGTGGGCTGCCGTCTGCATCGACGTACCAGGGCTCAACCAAGCCGCCTCTCAGGAGTGCCTCTGGCCCTCGCAAGTGGGGTGCTGCGAAGGTCCACCCCACAGCTACGTTCGCATGCCTTATGGTTTGTTGAACGCGGCCGCCACGTACCAGCGCCTCATGAGGGGCATCCTGGAGGCTCAGGAGGCTAGGCATTCTGCAGTCCTGGCGGAGATGGAGATGGTCCGCGAGGAGCCACTAGCGCCCGAGCCCCCCGAGGCTCCTCGGCACAGGGGCCCGTGAGGATCGGGCTCCGTAGCCCACCGCTACTTCAACAACACTTCTTCGTCGTCAACACTATCCGTGACATCTTTCAAGTTTCGTTTCCAGCTGGGAGCGCCCCCCAGGGCTGCATTATTCCCAGGCCGCATGGGTCCGTCCCTGCTGCGTGTATCCCTTTTGCTCGTGTTTTTAGCTTACTTTGTTGGGGGCGCCCCTCGGGCTCCATCATCCCCAAGTCGCCCGGTCGACCCAGCGCGTGTACCCTCTTATGCTTATCTTCGGGCCATGCTTCGACCCATCATGCTTGTTATTTGCGCCCGTCCATGGCACCTTTTCTTCCTTGATGTCGGCAGCTTATGCGTTAAAGGGGGGTACCCGAGCATCGCGACTCAGTGGCTCCTACCGCTCTCCACCCTCACCCTCTGGCCTTGTCCACGGCATCGTGACCTGGCATACCAGCGACGGCTGAGACCAGCTCGAGGGCCGGGACCCGAGGACGTAGGGCTTCGACATCTAACCAAGCTTGCACGTTAAAGCGGGGTACCTGAGCATCGTGACTCAAGGCTCCTACCGGCTCTCCAGCCCTCACCCTCCGGCCTTGTCCACGGCATCACGACCTGGCATACCAGCGACGGCTGAGACCAGCTCGAGGGCCGGGACCCGAGGACGTAGAGCTTCGACATCTAACAAAGCTTGCACGTTAAAGGGGGGGTACCTGAGCATCGCGACTCGGGCTCTACCGGCTCTCCAGCCACGACCCTGGCCTTGTCCACGGCATCGCGACCGGCATACCGGCGACGGCCGAGACCAGCTCGAGGGCGGGACCCGAGGCGTGGAGCGCCCAGATCTAACCAAATTTGCAGAACACATCCCAAGATAAGGCCCAGTGCCAGGCGCAACCCGCCTTGAGGTAGGGCCCCGTGAGTCCCGCGCTGGCTCACGGGTGCCCAGATACACCTCGTCAGGCCCTACCGTGCTAGCCACGTGTCGGTGGGCTGTACACGCCAGGGGCTCTCCCGGAGGGGAGCCCCTCCCACGCACTGGGAAGCACCATGCCCGCTGGCCGACAACACTGCCGAGGCGGCTTTGCTCAGACACATATGGAAGCGCTTATGTTCGCGCTGATGATAAACAAGCGAGGTGGCCCCAGTGCTGCATCAACCTCAGGGATCCCAGAGCTCAAGTGTTCAGCCTCATCGCAACGCCTCCCTCGGGAGTGCCGCGAGGGGCTGGGCACTGGGCTGCGCTGGTCACGCCCTGCACGACGCCACCCAGCCAGCCCCCGGCCTGGTTCGTCGTGACGCCCTCCCAAGTGGAGCCAAGGTGCTGAGGCCGCTTGAGCGTCAAGGGGGACTCCTGAGCATCGCGACTCAGGAGCCTAACTGGTCACGTAGCCCCTCACTCCTTAGTTCCGAAAGGCTAATGGCGGTTGAGGTATGCACGGGGCCGGGATCTGCAGACGAAGAATGGTAGATCCACCCACATCTCACCTCCCTAAGGAGTCACCCCCACATCTCACCTCCCTACTTGTTGTTCGAGCACCAAGGGGGATTCCTGAGCATCGCGACTTAGGAGCCTAACTTGTCACGTAGCCCCTCACTCCTTGGTCCCGTCCTGGTTTCCGGTCGGGGCTAACGGCGGCTGAGGTATGCGTGGGGCAGGGCTCTGCCGGCGTAGAACATAAGCAAGAAGGAAGGAATAGCGCAAATTTCAAGGAATTCAAAAGCAAATATTATAGTCCATACTGTTATCACAACACCAAATGCAAGTTTTAACGCCTCCCCGAGGCATGGTACATGTGCAGGAATTAAAAGCAGGACGGGAGCCACGACGGAGTCACTTGCCGGCGGTGGAGCTGCACGGAGCGGGTTCGCCTTGTGGAGCTGCAAGGCCGGCAGCGCCCCACTTCGGCTTGGTGCTGAAGGCCCGAAACTTCCCCAGCAAAGCCTCCACGCGACCCTTCACGGCCTCAATGCGCAGCAAGCAAGCTTGTTGCTCACTGCTCCAAAGAAGTCGCCGAGGTCGATGTTGGGGTCGCGAAGATAGATGTGGGTAAGGACCCGCATCAGCGCTGCAGAAGACAAGACGCGCGCCTCAACCTCAGCCGTAGGGCCAAGGCCAAGGGTGACATCTTCAAGAGCACGAACCAGGAAGGGAAGCAGCTTGGCGAGGCCGTCCTCGGCACCGGCCAGCGGGCTCTCCAGGCCGCTGTCATAAAGCGTCTTCAGCAAGGTGCGAGCCTTCACCTCCATCTCCATGAAGGACACGCGATCCTCGGCAAGAACCCGTGCCTTGCCGTCCAGCTCGACCTTCCTCGCCTCCAACTCTTGCTCCAGCGCGCCTAGGCGGTCACGGCGCTTCTTGAGCTTGGCGTCCCGGTCCTTGACGGCTGCCTCGCGAGCCTTCATGCCTTCCTCCTGCTCTTGGTGAAGGCGGGACTCCTCGGTGAGCTGGTCCCGCATGCCCTGCAGCTAGCTCTCCAGCGCCTTGCAGCGACCTCGGACATCAGCCACCTCCCCCAAGGCGGCGTCGCGAGCAGCCTTCGCCCGAAGGACGACCTGCCTCTCCTCATCGCAAGCTGTCGAGGCCTGGACCAGCGCTGGCCGAATCGAAGCATCGGAGCGAATCCAGCTAGAAGCCAGCTCCAGACGCCTGGCCACTAAAGGAGGGTCGGCGCCCAGAAGATCCTGCCGCAGACGGTCCAGTTCGGCAGCAGCACAATCCAGAATAGTAGGAGGAGTCGGAGAAGCAGCAGTTGGTAGAGTAGGAGGAGAAGACGGCAGCCTGACCACAGTATCCTGAGGTGGAGCCTGCTGCGCCCCAATGGCTGTGGTGGCGGCATCAGGCAAGGGCACCTCGGGAGCCACTTGGGCCGTGGGGGCTGAGCTCGCCCCAGCCGACTCAGCCAGGCCTCGCGAGGACGCCCGGGCAGGAGAGGCCTGTGCGTCACGGTCATCTTCTTTCGCAGGCAGAGGCGCTGCCCCGGATGAAACCTCAGGAGCTTCCTTCGACTTCTTTGCCGCGGGCGCCAGCCTAGCCGGGAGATACGAACGTCAAGCCTCAGCAACAGAACAAGAAATAAGACAGGAATCAAGCACTTACAGGTCATCACTCGCGAGCTCGAGCAGCCTCCGGCCGTACTTGAAGCCCGAGAGCCGGCTGCAAGGATCAACCTCAAGGAGCTCGGGAGCAGGAGGCGCGTCTGCGGATCACCTCGGGGCCGGGGCAAACCCACGGGGGGATCAGCCCGGTCCTGTCCTTCTTCGGGATCGGGGGCAGGCTCCCGCCGCCCTGCTCGTCGTCATCCTCGTCGTCATCACTCGGAGAAAGGCGGAGAGCGCGGGACCTGCGCCGAGGGGGGAGCCCTAGACTCTCCGTCGGTCGCTTCGGAGCCAGGCCCTTCTTCCCGCTCCCTTTCTTCCTTCTCTTTGCTGGAGTCGCCGGAGGACACGTCCACCGGGTCCTCGGGAGCCTCCGCGGGCACGGGCCCATCCCCGTTGAAGAAAGGCATGGACTCCACTACCTGCTCCCAGTCGTCGCGAAGGAACAGGGGCGTAGGAGCGCCCTCCGACCTCGCCACATCGCCCCCGACCAAAGACTGGAGGACCGCAGCCAGATCCTCGTCGGCTAAGACCGCGGGGCTCGGGTGGGGCCTCCACATCGGAAGTGAGTACTGACGAAGCAGAGCCAGCTAGTGCTCCAGGAATTCCCTCAGCAGCGATGCGCCAATCAGCTTCGCCGCCGCCATGCTGGCCGGCCTCAGATCCGCGTCCATCTTCTCCAACACCAGCCTCACGCGGGGGTCCACGAGCTTCACTCGGGACCAGTCGTCGGAGCTCGTGGGGTGCCCCATGGGCAAGATCAGCCGAGGGTGGATCCGCCCAGCATCTACCAAGACCCACTTGCTCCTGAAGCCCTCAATCCTCTTCCTGGGGTTCGAAATGGCGATGGAGCTACCAGATCTGACAAGCTCACAAGACGCAGAGACGGGACCACGAGAGGTCCGGAGGGAGAAGTAGTGGCGCAGCAAGGCCACTGAGGGCTTCACCCCTATGTGAGCCTCGCAATAGTTGGCGAAGATCGCCAGAAGAAGGACGGAGTTTGGGGTGGAGATGCAGAGCTTGAAGCTTGTAATGGCGGAGAACAGAGAGGAAGAACTCAGAAAAGGGAGGCACCAGACCGGCAACAATGGCGCTCACAAAGAGCGGATAGAAGGTGCTCCCTTGGCCCTCAGGAAGGGCAGAGCCGGCCTTGAACACCTTCGCCCCGTCGATGCCCTGCGCCGCCGCCATCTGGCGCACCCGAGCAAGGCTCACCTCCAAAACGTTCGGCGAGTCCAAGGCGGACGAATACCAAGCTCCGGCCGGGGCCTGGCGAGGCGCCATGTCTTGCTAGCGTGCACGGACGGAGTAGATTTGGAGATTTCGGAGGCAGGAAGGAGGGGCGCAAGAAAGGGGATCTGAGCAGCAACCGGAGAAAGCAAAAGAGGCAAAGCCTAGACAGATGTCGCTCCTTTATCAACTCGCGCGGTTGCTGAGGCGCCCACGTCCAATCAACCGCCATGCGGCGCCCAAGGCAGCAGGCTGTTAGGGCCCGCGGCGCTTCGCACTTGCCCTTTGGCCTCTCTGCTCGGCCAAGTCCGGGCGCGCCTTGGGCCCGGGGGCTACTGTCGGCGTTCTGGGAATGGGGGTCCCCAGACTTGCCTGCCTGCGGCGTGGCTCAAAGGGGCCCCAGCACGGCCCATCTTCATCAACACAAGCTCAAGACCCTCGCGAGGGGCCAAGCCTCATGGGGCGGACGATAAAGAGCTTCCTCAGGCACGACCTCATCAGGCTGGCTCATGAGGAGGCGGAGAGATCAAGGCGTGGTACCTCACGAGGTGCCCATGACGCAAGCCGTGACGACCAAGGGCGCCAGTCAGGCGCCACCCCGCGCATTGTCCTCCTTTCCCCTTTGGTGCAAAGGGAGCAAGCGCAGGCGAGAGCATCAAGCAAAGGCATCCATTTCGGTGCAACAAGACCAAGACCCGCCCAACGGCAGGGAGGAAGTCATTGTGGAGCCTAAGCAGGCGTCACCACCAGAGCCTTTGACAGGCGAAGACCAACTTTAGTCAGGATAAGTGTACCAGATGTTCCCCTTCAATATGGCCAATTGTTGGCGCCCTTCCCGCTCAATATTTGGGGAGAGGCCCGGGGCTTTGCCTATAAATAGGACTAGCCGCCACAAGGTGGAGAGACAGGATCCTCGCCAAGAAACCAGTAGAGAGAGCGATTTAACTCCCCCTAGTCGTTCATCGCACCACCCAAGAACAGACCCTCACGAGGCTGTTCTTCCTTGTATTGTTCATCATCAGCCCAAGAGGCAATCCACCACACCACACACTGGAGTAGGGTATTACACCGCAATGGTGGCCTGAACCAGTATAAACTCTATGTCTCTTGTGTTGTTCCTTCCGTAGTTTAGATCCTAGCGAGTCGGCAGGGTGCAGGTAGGTAGAGGGCGAAATCTCCGCGCGCACCCCATTGTTCGAACCTGAACGGTATACCGGAACCCAAAATCTGATAGTGTCCTCGTTTCCTCTTTGACGCAAAGGGGGCAAGCGCAGGCGCGGAGTACCGAGGCATCAAGCAAAGGTTACCATATCGGTGCAACGAGACCAAGACCAGCAGTGCGGCAGGACGGAGGTCACCATGGAGCCCAAGACGGCGTCATCGCCAGTGCCTTTGGCAGTCGAAGACCAACCTTAGTCAGGATATATTGTACTAGTTGTTCCCCTTCAAAATGGCCGTTGTTGGCTCCCTTCCCTCTCAATATTTGGGAAGAGGACCAGGGCCCCTATAAATAGAGATAGCCACCACCGTAGAGAGGGCATCTCATATCGGCATCTCATCTAGAACCAATCGAATCCATCCCAAGTAGAACACCGCACCAGCTCAAGAAAACCCCTCGCGAGGCTGTTCTTCCTATGTACTGTTCATCATCAGCCCCAGAGGCAATCCACCACACCACACACTAGAGTAGGGTATTACACCACAACAGTGGCCCGAACTAGTATAAACCCTGTGTCCCTCATGTTGTTCATCGTGTAGCTTAGATTCGCGACGAGGCTTTGGGGCATGGATCGGTAGGGAGAAGATCTTCGTGCGCACCCCAGAGTTTGAACCTTAAGGGTTTTGCCGAAAACCGATATCCAACACTCTTCACTTGGGGTATGTTTTGAAACTTAGGCAAGTACGGGATCACAACTAAGCCCCCGAGTGAGAGGGTTGCTCTTCACTTGGAGTGTGTTTTGAAACTTAGGCGAGTACAGGATCGCAGCTAAGCTTCCGAGTGACAGGGTTGCTCTTCACTCTGAGTGTGTTTTAAAACTTAGGCGAGTACAGGAACGCAGCTAAGCCTCTGAGTGAGAGGATTGCTCTTCACTCGGAATATGTTTTGAAACTTAGGCGAGTACGGGATAACAGCTAAGCTCCCGAGTGAGAGGGTTGCTCTTTGCTCGGAGTATGTTTTGAAACTTAGGCGAGTACAGGATCACAGCCAAGTCCCTGAGTGAGAGGGTTGCTCTTCACTCGGAGTGTGTTTTGAAACTTAGGCGTGTACGGGATCACAGCTAAGCCTCGAGTGAGAGGGCTGCTCTTCATTCAGAATCTGTTTTGAAAGTTAAGCGAGTACGGGCTCGCAGCTAAGCCCCCGAGTGAGAGGGTTGCTCTTCACTCAGAATATGTTTTGAAACTTAGGCGAGTACGGGATCGCAGCTAAGCCCCCGAGTGAGAGGGTTTCTCTTCACTTGAAGTATGTTTTGAAACTTAAGCGAGTACGGGATCGCAGCTAAGCCCCCGAATGAGAGGGTTGCTCTTCACTTGGAGTGTGTTTTGAAACTTAGGCGAGTACGAGATTGCAACTAAGCCTCCAAGTGAGAGGGTTGCTCTTTAGTCAGAGTGTGTTTTGAAACTTAGGCGAGTACGGGAATGCTGCTATGCCTCTGAGTGAGAGGGTTTCTCTTCACTCGGAATATGTTTTGAAACTTAGGCAAGTACGGGATCGCATCTAAGCCCCCGAGTGAGAGGGTTGCTCTTTGCTCGGAGTATGTTTTGAAACTTAGGCTAGTACGGGATCGTAGCTAAGTCCCCGAGTGAGAGGGTTGCTCTTTGCTCGGAGTGTGTTTTGAAACTTAGGCGAGTAGGGGATCGCAGCTAAGCCCCAAAGTGAGAGGGTTGCTCTTCACTCAGAATCTGTTTTGAAACTTAGGCGAGTACGGGATCGCAGCTAAGCCCTTGAGTGAGAGGGTTTCTCTTCACTCGGAATATGTTTTGAAACTTAGGCAAGTACCGGATCGCAACTAAGCCCCCGAGTCAGAGGGTTGATCTTACTTCGGAGTATGTTCTGAAACTTAGGCGAGTACAGGATCGTAGCTCAGCCCCCGAGTGAGAGGGTTGCTCTTCACCCAGAGTGTTTTTTTTGAAACTTAGGTGAATCGGGTTCGCGGCAAAGCCACCCACTGGGGGATTTGGACACACATTTATGTAAACAATAATTTTGAGACTGCAGAAACCATGTCTTTGATAGACAATCTGAAAAGTACTTCTTATTACATCTTGACAATCCAAGTGTTTTAGGTGTAAAAGCGGCGGAGCAGATCCGCATTCCAGGAGTGTGACTTGTCTTTTTCTTGGCCACGTTGTAAAGGTGATATGCCCCATGGTGAAGCACCTTGGTGACGATGAAGGGGCCTTCCCAGGCAGGGGTGAGCTTATGAGGCCGTTGCTCATCCACTCGGAGCACAAGGTCTCCTTGAAATGTGCGACCTTGAACGTTTCGGGCATGGAACCGACGAAGATCTTGCTGATAGATGGTCGACTGGATCAAGGCCATCTCTCTCTCTTCCTCCAAAATATCAACAATGTCTTGATGTGCCCGTTCAGCTTTAGCTTCTGAGAAGAGTTCTACTCGGGGCGCATTGTGGAGCAAATCACTTGGAAGTACAGCTTCAACTCCATATACCATGAAGAAAGGAGTTTGACCAGTCGACCGGTTGGGTGTTGTCCTCAATCCCCACAGAACGGAAGGCAACTCAGTCACCCAAGCGCCTGCTGCATGCTTGTGGTCGTGCATCAATCGGGGTTTTAATCCTTGGAGGATCAAACCATTTGCTCTTTCGGCTTTTCCATTCGACTTCGGGTGTGCAATGGATGCGTAGTCGACCCGAGTGCCTTGGGAAGCACAGAAAGCTCCGAATTCATTGGAACCAAAGTTTGACCCGTTCTCCATGATGATGCTGTGCGGAACTCCATATCTGAATATTAACTCTCTGATAAAACTGATGGATGTGCTTGAGTCGAGGTTCTTGATGGGTTTGGCTTCAATCCACTTAGTGAACTTGCCGACTGCCATGAGTAGATGGGTGAAGCCACTTCTGCCGGTCCTCAGGGGCCCGACCATGTCGAGTCCCCAAACAGCAAATGGTCCGACGAGTGGAATAGTCTTCAAGGCCAATGCAGGCTTTTGGGACATGTTCGAGTAAAACTAGCAACCTTCACACTTCTCAACTATCTCCTTAGCCATTTCGTTTGCCCGCGACCAGTAGAATCCTGCTCGGTATGCTTTGGCCATGATGGTTCGAGAGGACGCATGGTGACCACAGGTCCCTGAGTTGATCTCATTTAAGATCAGTCGACCTTCTGCTGGAGAGATACACCACTGAGCTATGCCAGCTATACTTTCAAGCTGTCCACCTATAACTGTAAAGGCTTTGGATCTGCGAACGATCTGATGAGCCTCATCCTCATCTTCTGGAAGCTCCTGCCTGAGCAGGTATGAAATGTATGGCACTGTCCAGTCGGGGGTGATTACAAAAACTCCACGGTTAGGTCGACAACCGCTGGGACTTCAACTTCAGTCGGATTGGTTGAACTTATCGGTTGTGGGGGCTCCTTCGTAAAGGGATCATCCCGTACTGACGAGGTGTGGAGATGCTCCAAGAACACATTACTGGGGATAGGCTTCTGAGTGGAATCTATTTTTGCCAGATCATCAGCAGCTTGATTCTTGAGTCGGGGGTATGTGGTGGAGCTTCAACCCTTCAAACTTCTTTTCTAATTTCTCACTGCATTGCAGTATCCAGTCATGGAAGGGCTCCTGATATCCCACTCCTTCATCACTTGATTGACCACCAAATCTGAGTCCCAGTAAACCATCAGGCAACGGACGCCGAGCGAGATGGCCATACGCAACCCATACAAAAGTGTTTCGTACTCAGCTTAATTATTGGAGGAATCATAGTGAATTTGGAGAACGTAACTAAGCTTATTGCCTCTTGGGGACACTAGGACCACTCCGACACCAGAACAATTCAACATCTTAGATCTGTCGAAGAAAATGGTCCAATGTTTCCAGTGAACTTGAGTTGGTTGCTATTGCTCAACCCACTCGACCAAGAAATCTGCAATTGCCTGAGACTTAATTGCCTCTTTTGCTTCGAACTTGATATCCATAGGAAGAAGTTCAATCGCCCACTTAGCCACTCGATCGGTTGCATCTTGATTGTTCAAAATTTCTGACAATGGAGCATCACTGACGACTGAAACCGAGTGGTCTGCGAAGTAATCTACAACTTTCTTTGTGGTCAGATAAATTACATAGACACGCTTTTGGTAATGCGGATACCTTTGCTTGGACGGAGTCAAAATTTCAGAAATGTAATACACTGGGCATTGAACTTTACAGGCTTTGCCTTCTTCCTCCCGCTCGACTGTGAGCACTGTGCTGACAACCTGTCCAGTGGCTGCAATATATAACAACAGAGGTTCTTTCGTGACTGGGGCAGCAAGAACCGGCTGGGTGGAAAGCAGGCTTTGAGCTCTACAAATGCTGCTTTAGCTTCAGGAGTTCACTCAAATGTATCCGACTTTTTCACCAGTCGGTAAAGAGGCAATGCCTTTTCACCAAGACGAGAAATGAATCGACTCAATGCAACCAAACAACCTGTAAGCTTCTGAACATCATGCACACGCACAGGGCGTTTCATTCGGAAAATTGCTCCAATCTTTTCTGTGTTTGCATCGATTCCTCGTTTGGAAACGAGAAAACCGAGCAACTTCCCTCCTGGGACTCCGAAAGTGCACTTGGATGGATTAAGCTTGATGTCATATATTCTTAGGTTAGCAAAGGTTTCAGCGAGGTCAGTCAGGAGGTCGGAGCTCTTGCGTGACTTGACCATGATATCGTCCATGTATGCTTCCACATTCCGACTGATTGGAGTGAGCAGGCACTTTTGGAAAATGCACATGAACGTGGCACCAACATTCCTGAGACCAAAAGGCATGGTAACATAGCAAAAACACCACAGTCAGATTTGATGGTACCCGGAATATGCATCCAAAAAGGACAAACACTCACACCCCACAGTCGAGTCGACAATCTGATCGATGCAGGGGAGAGGAATATGATCTTTCGGGTAGGCCCGATTGATATGCTTGAAGTCGATACACATACGAAGTGAATCATCTTTCTTGGGGACCATGACGACATTGGCGAGCCACTCGGAGTGGTATATATCATGGATGAACACAGCTGCCTAGAGCTGAGCCACTTCCTTGCCAACCGCCTTTCTTTTTTCCACGGCGGACCATTGAAGATGCTCTTTCATTGGTTTTGCTTTTGGGTCAACTCACAAATGGTGCTCATCCAGCCTGGCATGTCTGATGGTTTCCATGTAAAGATGTCCTAGCTCTCACGGAGGAACTAGATGAGTGCGGCTTCCTATTTGCTGTCGAGTGGTTTTGAGATGTGGGTCGGAGCTGCAGTGGGGTCTTTCGGGTGGATATGGACAGGCTTTGTCTCCCCGGCGGACTGAAATGCAAACTCAGAGGCAGGTTTCTTGGATCGCAGCAAATCACTCAGACCTGCATTTTTCTGGTATTCCTCCATCTCCACTGCTACCATCTGCTCATCAGCAATCTTTGAACCTTTCTGAAGGCACTCTTCTGCTCTCTGCCTATTTCTCGTGACTATAATCACACATCTGGGACCAGGCATCTTCAACTTGAGATATACGTAACATGGTCGGGCCATGAAATGAGCATATGCGGGCCTGCCTAGAATCGCATGATAAGCACTATGGAAATCCACCACCTCAAACGTCAACTTTTCCTTGTGGTAATTATTGGAATCACCGAAAACCACATCAAGAGCAATCTGTCCGAGTGACTTTGCCTTTTTTCCAGGAATGACACCGTGGAACTACATGTTACTCTCACTGAGTTTGTACATCAGAATGCCCATACCTTGGAGGGTCTCGGCATACAGAATGTTCAATCCATTGTCGCCATCCATAAAAACTTTAGTCAATCGGGTGCCCCCAACGACTGGGTCGACCACCAAAGACCGCCATCCAGAGTAGCCATGTGCATTTGGATGATCCGATCGTCAATCTAATGGGAGTCTTGAACATTTCAAATCGTCGTGATTTTGGAGCAACCATATTCACTTCCTTGTTAATGACTTTCAGTTGACTTTTGCTCTCTACATCAGCAAAAATCACCAAGGTAGCATTGACCTTAGGGTAACCATCATCTTCCTCTTTTTCCTCCTCCTTGCCAGATTCTTTCTCACTGAGTTGTTCCTCTCGGAAGCTCTGAATCAGGAGTAGACACTGTCGAGTGGTATGTTTGGGTTGAATCAAGTTACCCTCTTCATATTTCTTCATGTGAATGTAACACGGCAAATCCAGAACATCCTGGCCTGTCTGATCCTTCACCTTCTTGGGTTTCCACTGGGCTTTGGGCTTTCCTTTAAAACTCCCTTGTGCATTCAGGACTGCAGCCTCAGCAGGACCTATAGGTTCACCTTTATGTTTTTGCTTCCGACTGGAATTTCCAGCTCCGGTGTCCTGGTCGACTGGTTTTCCCTTGAAACTGCGGAGTCGGTCTTCCACTTCGCCATTAGCGTACCGAGTGGCTATTTCCATTATCTGGACTAGAGACATGCCTCCAGAACGACTGAATTTCAGGTTGAGCTCTCTGTATCGGACACCCTCTTTGAAGGCGTAAACTGCCTGGTGTTCTGACACATTTTCCACTATATAATGAAGGGTAGTCCATCTCTGGATGAAGTCTCTCAAAGTCTCATTCTGGTTCTGAATGCAGTGTTGCAATTCAGTCAGTCCAGCAGGTCGCTTGCAAGTGCCCTCGAATGTTTTGATGAACACTCGGGCCAACTCATCCCAACAGAAAATACTTCTAGGAGCCACCTGATTCAACCAGGCTCTCGCCGAACCCTCAAGCATGAGGGGGAGGTGCTTCATGGCTACATCACTGTTGCCTCCACCAATCTGCACTGCCACTCGGTAATCTTCCCGCCAAGTGTCGGGCTTTGACTCACCGGTGAACTTGCTCACACCCATAGCCAATCTAAAGGTTGGAGGGATCTCAGCAGCCCGGATGGTTCTACTAAAACACGGGCCCAGAAACTAATGCTCTGCTCCCACTCGGACGGTCTCCATCTTGTCCTTCTATGTGTGCTCGGCCCCTGTCGACCAACCCCTGAACGAGGAGTGACCTTGCGTCGAACCCAGGCTCTCTTGGGTCGGCTGGGGCTCTCCTCTCGTCACCATACGGGCATCTGTCGTCATACCGCCGGGGCGTATGACCCGCCCCTCGGAGGGAGTGTAAGCACTCAACAATGGTCATCACGGGGATATCGATGATCAAACTGCCCGTGGCCTCTACCCAGGTAGTGATCCTGACGGTGACCACGATCTTCACGCCGTAGAGGCGATCTCGGACTATGTCTCGATCGAATCAGATCCGCAACTACGGACCTGCTGTGAATTTCATTTGTGCGGCGGGAGAGGCAATGAGTTTTGTTCCCAATGCTTGAAGTAATGCTGGGATCTGCAACAAACCTCTACCAGCTTCTGAACGTGACAGATAAATTGACTCTGCTATTCGTGCCACTGCTGCTACATTTAGAATTGGAGTATGATATACCTGAGGCTCCCTCCGAGTTTCAGTAGGAAAGAGTTGTCGAGCGCGTCGACTGGATTCAGGGATCTAATGACGGGCGCATTCCTCAAGTGCCTGCTAGAGATTTTCCAGACGTGTACATTCAGCCAAGGTGGCTAAGCACGCAGCATCCAAGGCCTGAGCCTCGGAAGTCTCCCCAATGATGGGGGTCTAGAGTGCCTGGACATTGCGATGATGCAGCTCCTCCCTCTACTCTGCAATGAGGGCCTCGGGAATGTACTCATCATGATCATGCGACGGGCCGCGCTACCGCCGCCACTGCGACGAAATCCGGGCGGACTGCGCTGGGAGTTGATCATGAGGACCTCTGCCGCTGGATCGTTGCTTTCACACTCAGAAAGCGAATCCGAGTGACCAGTCAGCAGACCGAATAGACCGTAAAGGGATTCGTCGGGCTCGATTGCCGTAACTTGAAGGGTGGTCGATTGGCGAGCCACCGCATGCTTCACACAACATTGGAGGCGCGAACGGCTGGACCTCTTGCAACAGCGGACGATGGGGAGCGATGACGCAACGGGAGCTGACCAATACTGGGTCGGCTGACGTGGAAGGACGCCGTAGGCACTCGCATGGAAGTGCGCCGCCCCACGGACGAGAAGGGCTTCAACATCGAGGGGAGCTTCTTGAAGCCAGGCAGAGTCATCAACGATGAAGACAAGCACGCCGAGACGGATCTCGCGACTCAAAGCCAAATCACCGCCGGAAACCATGTTGATGGATAATGAAATTTGGAACCTCACCGGAAGTCGCTCAGACGCCGGCCCCACGGTGGGCGCCAATGGTCATGGGAGTGAGTGTGACGGTAAGAGTAGGGGGTACGTAGGAGGAGGCAAGGTCCTAGCTACGGTGAGTTTGTACACGCAAGTTTACGAGTTCAGGACCCTCTCAGAGGAGGTAACAACCCTACATCTCGGTGCCCGGAGGCTTGTCGACTGGATTATGCGTGTAAGTTACAGGGGGTGCGAACCTTTGTGCCTGAGGAGGGGGTGGCTTATATAGAGTGCGCCATGCCCCTCGCAGCCCTCAGTTACATAGGGTTCAATGTGAGTTAAGGAAGGGGAGTTACTGTTAACGCCAGCTATTAACGATCTTTATGACTACGGAGTGAACGCCTCACAGTTGCCATCCTGGGGTGGCTTTAGATCTTTTGTACACCAAGTGATTCTTCGTATGATCGAGTGATGCTACTGTGGTCGAGTGGAATTGGGTGTCCGAGTGGAATCTTCTGTCGAGTGGATTGCACTTCAAGGTGATTTCAGTCGGTGCCTTCTGTTGGACTTTGAATGTCTTTGACTCTAGGGCAGTTTCCTTGGGTAGAGTGTCCAGGTCAGGCCTAAGACCCTACCCTAGGTACGTGTCATCGTCACCTGCTAAAGCCACCGAGCAAAATCCTTAAGCCACTGCCCCGTGTGTGATGACTGATCATGAGCTTCTTCTAAGTCTTCACGAGAAAGTTGATCGTAATCACAATTGGACAAGCGTCAATTTGGCTGAATTCTTCAGAACATGGCTGTCACCCAGAACACTGTGAAGAAGAATCACTACTATGTGCATGAAATCTTCGATCGAACTTGGGCTGTACTTTCTCATCTTTATAGTGATGAAGACCTCAAGCAGATGGACTTTCAGCAGAACTTTGACTGGTTACATCCTCCCTCGAAGAAATTTAAGAAGGTTAAAGTTCCTTGGCTGGTCATAAGTTCACTTTCTTTCATGTGAGATGGATGAAGCTGAGGAACTCGATGACACTGCGGCAGGCCCTACATCGACAAATGACCCCAACAACATTGGCGCTCCTCCATCGACCTAGAGATGATATTCTTCAGGGGCGTTAGTCCTCAAGTTTCGTCCCTTTTGGTCATTTTATGACAAACGGGGAGAAATTTGAGTTAGTCTTCAAGCGGGTCTCTATATATGGGTTGTTTTCCTTTTAAGTTACAACTCTCATTCTTCTGAGGTGTTTGTTTCATGAGTTGTAAACTTAAGTCCGATGGTGGTCTAATACTTTTGAACTGCTTTCTGCATGCTTATTTCCTCAAGTACCTTAATGTACACATGCTGAATTTCGTTAGACACCATTTTCCATCATGCATTTTAAATTCCTCATAATATATGTTAAATGCGTGAATGGATTACAAGATATAGGGGGAGATCTCCAAGATTTTATCCTACCATGTGCATTTGCAATCCAAAGCAAATTCCTCAAATATGCACATCTTCAGGGGGACTTCTTCTATATCTTGCATTCAAATTCCTCAGTATCAGTATTTACACTTCATATGTTTATCCCCGTTGGAAACTTAAATTATTTGTCATCAATCACCAAAACGTGGGAGATTGTAAGTGCATCTAGTGCCCTTTAGTGATTATGTTTTGAAGACTTATAGGTTAAGGGACTAATGTGTTTGTGAGTGTGCATAGGTCTTATAAGTCTCTGAGGAGTTTGATATATCCGAAGAAAGTTGACCCCTAAAAATGAATGTCTTCATCTGAAGACTTTGGTTTTTTGAAGACTTTGAAAATGAGGAAATTGGTGTGACCTTGAAGATATTGATGCGAGGACTATGAAGCGTGAAGACTTTTGTTTTCGTAGTTTCATTTCCTTCTTTTGAGTCATAGGAAACACCGTACTGCTAAAGGGGGTTGAGGTAATACTAAGGAAAATTTTCCAAGTGATGCTCATCTCAAATTCTACACATACCCAATCCTTCGAGTGAAGCCTTTGGAAATCTCATGCAGTTCAGTCAACTTCTTCAGTGACAGAGACGAAGTTCTTCTGGTCTCTGAGGAATTTGTTCTGACTGGAGAGTTAGGAATTCGCTAGTGTGAATTGCCTAAAGTGAGGAACGTGATAGCCCTGAGGAATTTGAGTGCTCAAATTTCCGACCATTGATGTGATTCGCACCAGCTGTCCCAACTATCTTATCCATGTAACGGTCATATCATTAGGGGCATTTATGTCTTATCATGTCGGGCTGCTCCCTGGCTATAAATAGCTGCCCCTTCAACCACTAGCTGGTTGGCTGCTCCGAGAAAACTTGACACTTGTCATTTAGAGCATCCCATCCTTCGAGGACTTTGAGAGAAAATCATCAGTGAGGAAAAACCCAAAACCATAACACCTAAAACCCAAAGTGATTGAGCATCGCTAAAGAGATTGTTCCTGTGTGGAACCGACGCTTGTTACCTTTAAAGACTATGCATCTTCTAGATGGTTGGGCGTCAAGGTCTAGAGCTTCCAAGAGGAATTGTGGATCGCCGAGTGACCAAGTCCGTGAAGGTCTGGAAGTCATCTTGAAGACTTACTATGAGTGATTGGGCGAGGTCTGTGTGACCTTAGCTCAAGGAGAATACGATAAGGACCGTGTGTCCTGGGACTGTGTGTCCTTTGGTTTAAATACCAAGCCGCTCCAACTAGACATACAACTATCACAGCAGTTGGAACTAGTCTACCAAATCACTAACTTCACCGAGCTACTGGTTCTATTTCCTCAACCCTTTCATTTCCTCGCTTATGTGTTGATGAAATTGACCGTTACTGTTTGAAGACTTTGGCTGAAGACTTTCTCAATTTCGTCAATCATATTTCTTTAGCCACCTCGTCTTCTGCCTGCTTATCCTGTTTAAACGCTATCCGTGCTCTCTATATGTTTCAATTCATCATGATGACAATGCTACTGTCTTGTTATGCATGCACCTGAGTACTTTATCCGTTGCTTGTATTTCGTCAATTAGGAAATTCCTCAAGTAGTATTTCCTCAGTGACGAATTTGTAAAATCGCCTATTCACCCCCTATATTCGATATAACACACTTTTAGGGCCTCCCTGTTGAAGGAGCGGGAGGAATGACGCGTCTTTCATGGTGATACGCAGAGGAGCAAGGAGCAACAAGGGGTGCTTCAGAACGAGCAGAAAGTTCTGAAGAAGGAGGTCGCATAGCAAACTGGTGTCATCTAGGGCGTGGAGAGCCGGTCACGTGCCTCCAGAAAGTCAATGCTGATCTATAGACGCAACTCAGCGAGGCCCAACAACATTTCCAGATTCTAGATGTTGCGGCAGGAGGTGAGTGTCTTAGTGCTTCTCTATTTTATCCACAAGTTTGTGCTGTGAGTGGCACCTCATTTTTATGACTTGCGCATTGTAGTTCCGCTCCTTGAGATCCAGAATGATGATGCTGAAGTCAGGCTCCACGAGGTCACGTCTACGATGAAGAAGATGACAATGCTCTTGGGGTTACCATGGTTACTCTTTTGCGCGGGGGCCCGGACCTCTGCTCCAACCTTGAGACTGTCCTGATCTTGCTAGGTAGGTCTCTGATGGTGTCCTGGGCTAGGGGGTGTGCTCATCATGTCGTTCCCCAGCCATGTGGGCTGGGCCAAGGACTCCCATGATGATTTACTAGTGGGGCACGTTCGTCGAAGCTAACAATGCTATGATGGAACCTTCTGAAGAGTTAGCGCATAGCACGTTCGTCGAAGCTAACAATGCTATGATGGAACCTTCTGAAGAGTTAGCGCGTACTCCAGGACTTAGAGATCATCTACACCATGATTACCCTAGATGTAACCGACCTATGCACACCCCCGGTATCTATATAAACCAAGGGTGAGGCATGTAGACGATCACCTCATATACACATAGATCTTGTGTTAGATCAATTGTAACTTGTAATCCCTCAAAATCACTACAACCAAAGCAGGTCATAGGGTATTATCTCTTTAAAAGAGCCTAAACCTGGGTAAAATCATGTGTCCATGTAACCATCGTGCCAAGGCTACCATCTCGGGACCCCCGACCCGAGATCTACTGGATTTTACTCCATCATTGGTGGCCCACACAGGTCCCTCTAAATTGTCAAACCGGTTCGATGGCGCGCCTCCAGATCAACAATCAGGTCAGTTGTGACATATCCTTCTGGCCGGGACGGAACTTTGTCTTCATCACCATCACCATCTTTGTGGATTCGACTGGCCAAGTTGGCCAGATCGAGATCTTCGCCCCTGGACAAATCGTCAGATTCAGCAACTTGGAGTATGCTGCGGATTCCCATGGTGAGCTTGTCTTTTCGAATTGGGTGTCAGACCAGATTGATGAGCATGATGACACACATGTCCAAACCTAGAGTCAGTCTGGACGCTGGACAAGGGTGAAGCCCATGTATTGGGTCCGATATTGAGTCATGATCCGAGTACAACTCTAGACGACCAGACATCATGTCCGGTCCTTGATGAAAAACCTAGGTCGTTGTCAGAACGGATCTCATGAAAACTTCCCTTGGTCCCGATACTCGATCAAACCATGCACGAAAGTGAGAAGGCTCTTCTAAATGAGACTTTAGATCAAATTCAGGAACTCCTGGTTTTGAACGATCAAAACTCAATTTATGATCGGATGTGGCGAAAAACAGGGGAGGTTAGAATTTTTGACCCACCCACCGCCCAGTTAGTCGCCGGCGAGGATAACTGGTTTGATCGAAAGCGAGACCAAAACGGAGATCTGACATGTCTGAGGTGCATGATAGAAATGGGAAGCCTCGATGCAACCGAAGAAATAAGCGTCGCAATAGAAGCAACATCGATGCCGAGGATTGCAAGGTTAACACTGTATTCCGCAACTAGCAGAAAGGCGGCGACAACAAGAGCAAGACTTTCCAAGGAGGAAAAGGCAGTAGCTCACATCTAGATAAGATATTAGATCAGCCCTGTGCCATCCACGGAAGTCCTGAAAAAATGGCCACTCACACCAACTGAAATTGTTGGGTGATCAAGCAAGTTTGAAAGGTTGCGGTCGAGAACCAGGGCAAGAGTCAGTCCTGCAGAAATGATAACAAGGATAGAGACCAGCCTGGGCCGACCAACGCCAGCCAAAAGTAGTTCCCTCACAAGGTGAACAATGTAAACATGATCTATGCTACCCATGCCACCAAAAAGGAGAGAGGAGGCATGCGCTCCGTGACGTATATGCCATGGAGCCCTCGGTACCCAAGTACAATGTATGGTCAAAAATGTCGATCACCTTCTATAGAAGAAACAACCCGACGAGCGTCTGCGATGGCGGAACGACGGCCTTAGTCCTCGACCCCATCATCAACGGCTATCACCTGACCCGAGTCCTTATGGACAAAGGCAGTAGCCTCAACCTCATATATGCAGACACTGTCAAGATGATGTGTATCGACCCAACACGAATTCTCCCAAGTAGTACCAAATTCAAGGTTATAATGCCGAGCGTAGAGGCATAGTGCTCGGTGTGGCATGCCGGCTCAGAGAAAACCGAAACGCCTCATATTCCAGCCCAGAGATCAAGATGAAGTCTTCTGGAACATGACACTGCTTACTATAGAACAAACAACTCTTTATTACAATCTATTTGGGTACAAGGGTTACATCGGCACGGCGACACTACGCCTGCCACTGTTGCTCTATGCAAGCAGCAGACAACTTGAAGCAGCGGAATAACTCTAGCAGCGGAACAACAACGACGGTGGTGAACTCCACTTTGCAGGGACTCTGGTTGGAATGCTTATCCTAGCTCGCAAACAAAGAATCCACGATAAACAAGCAATCAAATCCGGTTTGACCTGCAAGCTGGCATGACACGCCAGGTCAGTACATTTAATGTACTTGCAAGCTCACAATAACCAGAAGCATTCAAGGCAAACAACAGCATGGCAATTACAGGTTAAGCAGGGATTGTCATGAGATCATCAGAACAACATAGCATGAACACATGAACATGGTACAGCTAGAACAATATGAGCATAACATGAACATATGAATCTGACGATACTAGCATGCAACATGATGACACTATATGCACCAATTATTCTGCTCGGGTTACCTCGTAACCAACACATGCATCACTTACCATCCTCGGACATCACACGATCATCCTAGGATCAAATCAAGCTTGGTATAAACAATACCGCAGTAATCATTAAATGACCATGAGGAGCTCGATCTTTACCCACGATTCTCGCACAACATCATGAATATCCAACAAGTCAGTATCCTCGATACCACCGTGATCACTCATGGATCACAAACGTAACCACACTGGGTTCAATGGGTTACCTCGTAACCAGACGATGATCATTCACGGATCACAAACGGAACCAGTCTTGGCTCAGCGGGTTACCTCATAACCAAACGGTGATCATTCACGGATCACATAACCAACTTATCTCATCATAGAACCGGGGTTGTTATTAAGCACATCATTATTATTATTGTTGAACCATAGTGTGACCGACAACGAACAGGGCCCTTATCTGCGGGCACGGCTATCAATAGATTTAACACACACACTCTGTAGAGGTTAGCACACTGTACCCACACCACGGAACCCATGGCCTCACACTCCCATTTGGGTGGACCAACGGCGTTCTTACAAAACTGTCCTACTGCCATGACACTCTCCCGGCCACTCCGACTAACTCCCCACTGGGCTAAGTCATGGGTGGCCCCGTGTCTACCCCAGACACCAACGACCACCGTCGTGGCAAAACGGCCACATCATGGAAAATGGTCCCAAACGGGGACAAGGATCCATACAACAACAACGGGCACACAAGGTTATGCCTGCTTACCGGGCCAGGGTACCGCACACCCATAAACTTCCCTCGTTGGAGGCACCAGCAAGAGGCACAACAATAGACCCAGTTAGGACCCTCCCATAAAGGTAAGCGTGGTTGCACTAGTCAGCTCGATATGGTGGCACCATGACTCAGCCAATAGTTGTTCAAGTTCAATTTAATCCGATTAAACTTGAATGCAAATATGCTGAACCATGATAAAATAACATGATGCAATAATGACGTGCATGAATATCACAAGTACAAAACTACTCATAGAAACCTAGCATGACCACTAGCATCAACAATAAATATCATGCAAGAACATATCAACAATTCTACCATGCAAGCATTTAACCAACTGAATGCAATGGAATATGCATAAAACGGCACTCGGGATAGACGACAGTCATGCACCGAAGGCCATCACCAACATCAACATGTACTACTAGCAAGCACAAACATATGAAAAGGAAATACTAGCAGGTAGAACATGATAATAGAGTACAAGACTACATAGCACAAAAGTGAACATGCAACTCTAAGCATCACCGGAACAACGATAACCATCTTTTCAACAAGCAAACATTTAATAAAGATTCAAGTTGAAAACCATGGCTACTGCATGACTATCATGCAAGTGGGTATTGTGGCTTGCCCGGGGATGAAGAAGGCACCAGGGAGAAGTGCGGTGAAGCCGCGGAAAGATTTGCCGAAAATAGTTCTCTCTCGAAGGGGTTGTTTACGTGCAATGGGCAAAAAGGTCATTTCCATAATATTAACATATGGTGAAAGTGTTACCAACAGAACGGGCTTGATGAAACAAAGAAGTAGGCTTTGGAATCACCTCATTTGGAGTTACGAGCCAAAAGTTATGATAGTTTTTCTGCCAGGGACCTATCTGTAATAGAAAATTCTATAGACTGGGCCAAAATAGAAAAACTGAAAGCGTATTCCAGGAACTACACTTCCACTTATCCATGTGGTGGGGACAACGCGCGCGGCTGCCAGGTGGGGACGGTGGGGTGTGAGGCTGACGGGCGGGTTCCACGCTGGTGGCGCCCGTCACTTATCCGCGTGGGCTGGCCGGGGTCAACGCCCAGAGGCTGGCCGGTGGGGCCCACCTTATCCATCTCCCTCCTCCTGGCTCCTTCCTACTCCCGACCAAGCACGACCGAACAGAGGAGGCTGCGCACTCCGGCGACCGCCCCGGGCGACCCCGGCCACCTCCGGCAGAGTTTTTGCTACCAGAGTGCTCAGGGGACCGATGCGCATCCATCCAAGGGCTTTGCGCACGCCGAGGAAGACCAGAGCGGTGGATGCCTCGATCATGGCGGACGGCGGCTACGGGCGATGATGGACTTGGCACTCCAGGCCACCCGAGGAGGAGGAGAAGACGTGGGGAGGTTCGGGATGCTCCGGGCTATCTACTAGAGGTGGAAATAGGGAGAGAGAGAGGCTTGGACTCGAGCGAATTTAGGAGGGAGGCCGCGGCGGCCATGGCGACAATGGGCAGCAAGGAGAGCTCCTGGAGCTCGGGCGAGTGGATGGGGAGGGAGCTGGGAGTGAGGCGATGCTGGTGGAGTGCCCGGGCCACCTCGGGAGTGGCCTTATATAGGCAGGGAGGAGGGGGTTGAGTTGGCGTCGCCGTGGACACCTGGCCGGCGCCGCGGACGCGTGTGCTCACGCATGAGCTCGGGGAAGGCGACGGGGAGGTGTGGACAAGCTACAGAGGGGCACAGGGACGAGCAGAGCTCGGGGACAAGTGGAGGAAGATGCCGCGGCGTGAGCAGAGCCGGTCGGCTACAGCTCGCCCGTGGGCACACGCCGACGGAGGGGCTTACGAAGGGGGAGATGGCTCCAGCAGGACGGCGACGATGCGGGCCATTTGCTGGACATGCTCACGCGCGCGAAGCCGATGAGAGGGGTGATGTCTACTACACAACCTTCTTCTTGTAGACATTGTTGGGCCTGCAAGTGCACAGGTTTGTAGGACAGTAGCAAATTTCCCTCAAGTGGATGACCTAAGGTTTATCAATCCGTGGGAGGCGTAGGATGAAGATGGTCTCTCTCAAACAACCCTGCAACCAAATAACAAAGATTCTCTTGTGTCCCCAACACACCCAATACAATGGCAAATTGTATAGGTGCACTAGTTCGGCGAAGAGATGGTGATACAAGTGCAATATGGATGGTAGAAAAAGGTATTTGTAATATGAAAATATAAAAAACAGCAAGGTAACTAATGATAAAAGTGAGCGTAAACGGTATTGCAATGATAGGAAACAAGGCCTAAGGTTCATACTTTCACTAGTGCAAGTTCTCTCAACAATAATAACATAGATAGATCATATAACAATCCCTCAACATGCAACAAAGAGTCACTCCAAAGCCACTAATAGCGGTGAACAAACGAAGAGATTATGGTAGGGTATGAAACCACCTCAAAGTTATTATTTCGGATCAATCTATTCAAGAGTTCATACTAGAATAACACCTTAAGACACAAATCAACCAAAACCCTAATGTCACCTAGATACTCCATTGTCACCTCAAGTATCCGTGGGCATGATTATACGATATGCATCACACAATCTCAGATTCATCTATTCAACCAACACAAAGTAATTCAAAGAGTGCCCCAAAGTTTCTACCGAGAGTCAAGGCAAAACGTGTGCCAACTCCTATGCATAGGTTCATGGGCAGAACCATAAGTTGATCACCAAAACATACATCAAGTGGATCACGTGATATCCCATTGTCACCACAGATAAGCACGGCAAGACATACATCAAGTGTTCTCAAATCCTTAAAGACTCAATCCTACAAGATAACTTAAAAGGGAAAACTCAATACATTACAAGAGATTAGAGGGGGAGAAACATCATAAAGTCCAACTATAATAGCAAAACTCGCGATACATCAAGATCGTGCCATAGAGAGAACACGAGAGAGAGAGAGAGAGAGAGAGAGAGTGAGAGAGAGAGAGAGGGATCAAACACATAGCTACTGGTACATACCCTCAGCCCCGAGGATGAACTACTCCCTCCTCGTCATGGATAGCGCTGGGATGATGAAGATGGCCACCGGTGAGGGATCCCCCCTATGGCAGGGTGCCGGAACGGGCTCCCAAGAGGTTTTTGGTGGCTAAAGAGGCTTGCGGCGGCGGAACTCCCGATCTATCTTCTTCATCGATGTTTTTAGGGTACATAGGCTTATATAGGTGAAAGAAGTCGGACGGGGGAGCTTCGAGGGGCCCACGAGAGGGTAGGGCATGCCCCCCTGTCTCGTGGCTCCCTCGATGATCTTCTGACGTGAACTCCAAGTCTCCCGAATCATATTCTTCCTAAAAATCACGCTGCCAAAGGTTTCATTCCGTTTGCACTCCGTTTGATATTCCTTTTCTTCGAAATACTGAAACAGGCAATAAAACAGCAATATTGGCTGGGCCTCCGGTTAATAGGTTAGTCCCAAAAGTAATATAAAAGTTTATAATAAAACCCATAATCATTCAAAACAGATAATAAAATAGCATGAATGCTTCATAAATTATAGATACGTTGGAGATGTATCAGCATCCCCAAGCTTAATTCCTACTCATCCTCGAGTAGGTAAATGATAAAAGAAAGAATTTATGAAGTGTGAATGCTAGAAGGTCCACAAGATTGATCAATGATAATTTCAATCACCTTTTCTAGCATGATAATATAACAATAGTTTATCTCATAAAACTTCTCACGATAAAGTAACAACCAATTCACATGTCAAAGCATAGACCATAAACTTTCTTGAAACTAGCAAACTTCATTCTCAATCATCAAACAATTGCAATTCATCTTATTTTCAGGAATAGCAAACTCCACATACTCAACTATCATATAGTCTTCTACAATTGCTAACACTCACGCAATACTAATGGTTATGGAGTTTCAATCGGACACTGAGAAAGATAGGGGATTATAGTGTTGCCTCCCAACGTATTCACCTTTGGGTGATGCCAACAATAATAGTTCATGCTAACTTACATCCAATTGGATATATATATATATCAGGATCTTCCCAACACGAGGTGCTTGCCAAAGGATAAAATGAGAAATGGAAAGGTGGAGATCACCTTGACTCTTGCATAAAGTAAAAGACATAAAGTAAAAGATAGGCCCTTCGCAGAGGGAAGCAGAGGTTGTCATGCGCTTTTATGGCTGTATGCACAAAATCTTAATGCGAAAGAATGTCACTTTATATTGCCACTTGTATATGGACCTTTATTATGCAGTCCGTCGCTTTTATTGCTTCCATAATAAGATCATATAAAGCTATTTTCTTCACACCAAAAGATCATACGTATTTAGGGAGCAATTTTTATTGCTTGCACAGATGACAACTTACTTGAAGGATCTTACTCAATCCATAGGTAGGTATGGTGGAATCTCATGGCAAAAATGGGTTTAAGGATATTTGGAAGCACAAGTAGTATCTCTACTTGGTGCAAGGAATTTTGGCTAGCATGAGGGGGAAAGGCAAGCTCAACATGTTTGAATGATCCATGACAATATACTTTAACTGAGATGTGCGAAAACATAACCCATTACGTTGTCTTCCTTGTCCAACATCAACTCTTTAGCATGTCATACTTAATGAGTGCTCCCAATTATAAAAGATGTCTAGGATAGTGTATTTATATGTGAAATCTCTCTTCCTTCAATATTCTTTCATGAATTGTTCAAATGACCAATACAATGTTTGCTAACCTTCAATAAATTTACAACCTCTACTTCTTAGATGTGAAGTCATTACCCCCCATGGGATAAGCAAACGAGACATATATAATTTTAGATTTATGACAATCAACTCATTCTACAGTTTACTCATAGGATATAAGTGAAGCACACGAGTAAATGAAAAACTACTCCAAAAACATATAAGTGAAGATCAATGAGTAGTTAAATGATTATGTAACTATGTGAAGACTCTCTCTCATTTAAGAATTTCAGATCTTGGTATTGTATTCAAACAGCAAGCAAAACAAAATAAAATGACATTGCAAGGATAGCACAACTCATGTGAAGAAGCAAAAACTTAGGCTCAACCGATACTAACCGATAGTTGTTGAAGAAGAAAGATGGGATGCCTACCGGGGCATCCCCAAGCTTATATGCTTGAGACTTCTCGAAATATTATCTTGGGGTGGCTTGGGCATCCCCAAGCTTGAACTTTTGTGTCTCCTTAATTCCTCTCATATCATGATTTCTCTATTTCTCAAAAGCTTCATCCACAACAAACTCAACAAGAACTCGTGAGATAGGTTAGTATAAACCAATGCAAACACTTATCATTTTATACTGTAACAAATCACTAAAATTATTATTCAACATTGCGTACTAAATGCCTCTGCATATTTAATACTCCTATCCTCAAATAGAATCATTAAACAAGCAAACCTAAGCAAACAATGCAAACATAACAGCAATCTGCCAAAACAGTACAGTCTGTAAAGAATGCAAGAGTATCAATGCTTTCCTAACTCCAAAAATTATGAAATAAAATTCCCACTGTAGTAAATTTGTCATAGATCATTATGCAAAAGGTTTCATCATTATATGATTCTCTGACTTTTCTAGGGAATTTTTGCAACAGCGGTAAACTTTCTGTTTTCAAACAGCAACATATATACTAGCAGAATAAGCGTGGCAAAGGCTATCCTTGACTTTTTTATTGAAACTAAAGATGCAAAGCATTATTCTAAATAACATCAAGAAAATACTAACAAAATAAAATGACACTCCAAGCAAAACACATATCATGTGATGAATAAAAATATAGCTCCAAGTAAAGTTACCGATGAACGAGGACGAAAGAGGGGATGCCATCCGGGGCATCCCCAAGCTTAGGCTATTGGTTGTCCTTGAATATTACCTTGGGGTGCCTTGGGCATCCCCAAGCTTAGGCTCTTGCCACTCCTTATTACATAGTCCATCGAATCTTTACCCAAAACTTGAAAACTCCACAACACAAACTCAACAAAAAACTTGTAAGCTCCGTTAGTATAAGAAAATAAAACCACCACTTAGGTAATGTAATGAACTCACTCTAAATTCATAATGGTGTAATATCTACTGTATTCAAAATTATCTATGGTTCATACCCTCCGATACTACTCATAGATTCACCAAAATAAGCAAACAACACATAGAAAACAGAATCTGTCAAAAACAGAACAGTCTGTAGTAATCTGTATCAAACGTATACTTATGGCACTACAAAAATTCTACAAAATTAGGAAATCCTAAGCAATTCGTATAACAATCCATAGCAAAAGGAATCATATCATAAGCACGTTTCCGTGAATTAACAAAACTAATTTACTGGGTGCAAAAGTTTTTGATTTCAGCAGGATCAACACAACTATCACCGTAAGCTATCCTAAAGGTCTTACTTGGAACTTTATTGAAACAAAAGCTATAAAACATAATTATTACAGTAGCATAATCATGTGGACACACAAAAACAGTAAGGATAAATATTGGGTTGTCTCCCAACAAGTGCTTTTCTTTAATGCCTTTCTAGCTAGGCATGATGATGGCAATGATGCTCATATAAAAGATAAGAATTGAAACATAACGGGAGCATCATGAAGTATATGACTAGCACATTTAAGTCTAACCCACTTCCTATGCATAGGGATTTTGTGAGCAAACAACTTATGGGAACAATAATCAACTAGCATAGGAAGGCAAAACAAGCATAGCTTCAAAACTTGAAGCACATAGAGAGGAAACTTGACATTATTGCAATTCCTACAAGCATATGTTCCTCCCTCATAATAATTTTCAGTAGCATCATGAATGAATTCAACAATATAACCAGCACCTAAAGCATTCCCTTCATGATCTACAAGCATAGGATTTTTACTACTCTCCACATAAGCAAAATTCTTCTCATCAATAGTAGTGGGAGCAAACTCAACAAAATAATTATCATGTGAGGCATAATCCAATTGAAAACTAAAATCATGATGACAAGTTTCATGGTTATCATTATTCCTAATATCATACAAGTCATCACAATAATCATCATAGATAGCAACTTTGTTCCCATAATCAATTGAAACCTCTTCCGAAATAGTGGAATCATCACTAAATAAAGTTGACACTCTTCCAAATCCACTTTCATGTTCATCACAATAAGATTCAACATCCTCCAAAATAGTGGGATCACTACTTTCTAAAGTTGACACTCTTCCAAACCCACTTTCATCAATATAATCATCATAAATAGGAGGCATGCTATCATCAAAATAAATTTGCTCATCAAAGCTTGGGGGACAAAATATATCATATTCATCAAACATAGCTTCCCCAAGCTTGTGGCTTTGCATATCATTAGCATCATGGATATTCAAGGAATTCATACTAAGAACATTGCAATCATGCTCATCATACAAAGATCTAGTACCAAGCATTTTAATGCATTCTTCTTCTAGCACTTGAGCACAATTTTCCTTTCCATCATTCTCACGAAAGATATTAAAAAGATGAAGCGTATGAGACACACTCAGTTCCATTTTTTTGTAGTTTTCTAAACTAGTGATAAAACAAGAAACAAAAAGATTTGATTGCAAGATCTAAAGATATACCTTCAAGCACTCACCTCCCTAGCAACAGTGCCAGAAAAGAGCTTGATGTCTACTACACAACCTTTTTCTTGTAGACGTTGTTGGGCCTGCAAGTGCACAGGTTTGTAGGACAGTAGCAAATTTCCCTCACGTGGATGACCTAAGGTTTATCAATCCGTGGGAGGCGTAGGATGAATATAGTCTCTCTCAAACAACCCTGCAACCAAATAACAAAGAGTCTCTTGTGTCCCCAACACACTCAATACAATGGCAAATTTTATAGGTGCACTAGTTCGGCGAAGAGATGGTGATACAAGTGCAATATGGATGGTAGATAAAGGTACTTGTAATCTGAAAATATAAAAAAACAGCAAGGTAACTAATGATAAAAGTGAGCGTAAACGGTATTGCAATGATAGGAAACAAGGCCTAAGTTTCATACTTTCACTAGTGCAAGTTCTCTCAACAATAATAACATAGATAGATCATATAACAATCCCTCAACATGCAACAAAGAGTCACTCCAAGGCCACTAATAGCGGAGAACAAACGAAGAGATTATGGTAGGGTATGAAACCACCTCAAAGTTATTCTTTTGGATCAATCTATTCAAGAGTTCGTACTAGAATAACACCTTAAGACACAAATCAACCAAAACCCTAATGTCACCTAGATACTCCATTATCACCTCAAGTATCTGTGGGCATGATTATACGATATGCATCACACAATCTCAGATTCATCTATTCAACCAACACAAAGTACTTCAAAGAGTGCCCCAAAGTTTCTACCGGAGAGTCAAGACAAAAACGTGTGCCAACCCCTATGCATAGGTTCATGTGCAGAACCCGCAAGTTGATCACCAAGACATACATCAAGTGGATCACATGATATCCCATTGTCACCACAGATAAGCACGGCAAGACATACATCAAGTGTTCTCAAATCCTTAAAGACTCAATCCGACAAGATAACTTCAAAGGGAAAACTCAATCCATTACAAGATATTAGAGGGGGAGAAACATCATAAGATCCAACTATAATAGCAAAGCTCGCGATACATCAAGATCGTGCCATAGAGAGAACACGAGAGAGAGAGAGAGAGAGAGAGAGAGAGAGAGAGAGAGAGAGAGATCCAATACATAGCTATTGGTACATACCCTCAGCCCCGAGGGTGAACTACTCCCTCCTCGTCATGGATAGCGCCGGGATGATGAAGATGGCCACCGGTGAGGGATCCCCCCTCCGGCAGGGTGCCGAAACGGGCTCCCGAGAGGTTTTTGGTGGCTACAGAGGCTTGCGGCGGCGGAACTCCCGATATATATTCTTCATCGATGTTTTTAGGGTACGTAGGCTTATATAGGCGAAAGAAGTCGGTCGGGGGAGCCTCGAGGGGCCCACAAGAGGGTAGGGTGCGCCCCCCTGTCTTGTGGCTCCCTCGATGCTCTTCTGACGTGAACTCCAAGTCTCCTGGATCATATTCTTCCTAAAAATCACGCTGCCAAAGGTTTCTTTCCGTTTGGACTCCATTTGATATTCCTTTTCTTTGAAATACTGAAACAGGCAATAAAACAGCAATATGGGCTGGGCCTTCGGTTAATAGGTTAGTCCCAAAAGTCATATAAAAGTGTATAATAAAACCCATAATCATTCAAAACAGATAATAAAATAGCATGAATGCTTCATAAATTATAGATACGTTGGAGACGTATCAAGGGGGAGGGGCCCGAGCAAGAAGACCTTCTAGGCGCGCGCACTGCATGCCAAATCGGTGGTCACCACCAGTACTGGCATGCGTGGGAGGCAAACAGCTGGCAAATGATGTCTAGGGGTTTGTCCTTCCTCGGGCGGTTGCAACTGAGGTGGTAGCTCGGTGAAAACTGCTCTGGTTAGATGGTAAGTGAGCTTTGAAGTTTGCTGCAGTAAACTTGATCAACTAGGTGTGATCAACAGAGATATGCTATGGGTCAAATGTTATGTCTGGGGTGTTTAGGCTAGGAAGGACTACAGTCCTCGGGAGTTTGAGGAGAAGATGACCAAGGATTAATGTAGTTGGTTCAGAACTGACCAAAATGGCCCAGAAACTGGATCAACAAGATGCACTCACATGGTGTGTCAAATTGAGCTCAAATTGGGCAAGACAGGGTCATTTGGTCCTATGAAGATGCTCAAAAAGTCTCATACCAATTGGCCAAGCCAAAATGGTACTTGCTTCACAAACATCTCCTCTGGACAGAAACTTACAAAAACTCTAGAGGAATAATGGCTTCATTAATTATGCCCAAAATGGGTGGAGATAAGTTATATGGATACTAGAAGGCCTAGAAACATTTACAGCTATAATGGAGCAAGATACAATATACTTGCTTCACAAACTGAAATTTTGACCAAAAAATAAGAATTGAAGATGAGCTCACATGGAGGCATGACATGAGCTCTAATTTGGTGGAGGTCTATGATATGATGATATGAAGGATAATGCAAAATCGCAACTCATTTGGATATGCCTAGCTTGTACCTCCTTCACAAAGCTTCTTTCTGGACAGAAACTTTGGAAAATCATAATTAAATAATTACTAGGCAAATGAGGTTGCATTTTGGCATGTGGACATGAAAAGATGTCCAAGGAGTTTGAGGTCAATTGGGCAAAGGAAAATGTCACTTGCTTCACAATGTGCCATTTAGGGCAGAATAGGAAATGAATTATTGGTGGATTATTTTTTATCATGGCAATGAAACGTTTTGCCATATTTGATCAAGATATGACCGAAATAATTTATGAGAATTATTTGGGAAAGTTTAGGAGTGAGGGAAATGTAGGTTGCTTCACAACCTAGGGCAATTTGAGTTATTCCTTCAATAGAAAAGGAATATTCTCAATGAAAAGAATATTGGGATTTGGGCTCAGATGAAAATGACAGGGTCTAGGGAAGGATTTCGATATGACAAGCCACTCTGGAAACAAAGAAGAGGGCATCTTCTTCAGTTTCCAGACCACAAAGCCACGGAAAAAGAAAACTCAAGCAAAAACCTCAGACAAACAAAAGAAAAAGAAAGGGCCAAAAATCAGGCTGTCCCAAACCTTACCCCCTTAAAGAAATCTCGTCCTCGAGATTAAGTTGCTCGGGGAACAAGTATCAATACTGACTGAAGGAAACCATTTCCAAATCGGGTATCCTTTTTTCTTTTTTTTGTTCCCACCAAATTTTTATCTAATTGGCCCTGGGTGGTTTGCTTTACTGTATCCACATTCTGACAGATCTTACCTTGCTAGTTCATGTTTATACAGGCTCCAATTTGTTTTTAGATTTGCTGACGTAGCTGACTGTGATTGGTTTTCACGACTGAAATATATGTCTGTCTCGCAAACCCGAGAGTGATTTCTGCTGGTTGTGTCATCCGGCACTAACAACCTTTCATAAAGTGATGATCAGATTTTTCTGATGAACACCCAAGCTCTGACTCATTGCATTGGGTTTCTCCACTAAATGCAGGTCCTTTGGGTTCCAAACAGTGAGTTGAAGCGTAACTGTTTCCTGACAGGTTCTGACTCATCGCAGAAGTTTCTGAATCATCTTAACTGGTTCCACTGTCTTGAGTATTGGTTCCGTACCAAATATTTGATTGTTGGTGGTTCGGACGAAATTTTATTCATGCCAAGCTATCATTTGGTGATTCTCATAACTGAGGGCACATGCTTCCAGATTGTTATCCCTCACACCGATTACTCATGCTGTAGGCATATCCATGTGTGTATCTGCACCATGGGGGTCGTGCAACAATTTTCATACCTGCATCACTGGTCTTGCTCCTTCATTATTGTTTTCTTGGTCTGGATCCTTGGCTGAAAGAGCTGGGCCGTATTGCTTCTTCGTATGACCATAGGTACTGTCGGTGATTTTCGGCAATCGTAGCTTATCCTCATTTTTCTGACAGGGTAACCCATTAAATGGCAGGTTCAACACCCCTCAAGTTCTGAACGCAGGAAAATGATTATCCGAACCCTTGCAAGAAATCGGCAAATAAATCAGTAGCCACCAGAATGGTCTTTATAACTCAGATCTGGGACATTACTGAAATTTTGACAGAATATTAACAAAGGTATGGCTCAGATACAAGTTTAATTTTTCGTTGAGGATGATTTTGGAACCCGATGCACCTAGAAGCAAGCAAAAATATGGCATATACTCAGAAAGGAGGATAGTCCTGCAAAACCCCATTTCATACAAGAAATCAATAGCAAAAATATTAAGATGGTTATATATGTGGAAATCGGTCCGGATATCACAATAAGAAGCTTCTGGTGTAAGCAACCCAATCTTCCCTCGCAAGATACCAGAGAAGCTTCCAAGGCAAGATTCATCTATCTTCCTCAGTATGGTACATGGATGATTTCCCGTGCAAGGTACTCTGCCTTCTTCAGTAACCAACCGCAAAAGCTTTCGGCATAAGGTACTGAGTCTTTCCCTAGCAAAGTCTTTAAGGGGGTAAGCTTCTGAAGCACGATACCCAGTCTTCTTCAGCAAGCTGTCCGATGAAAGTTTCGAGCACAAGTCAGCCAATCTCCCTCAGTAAGACATTGGTACAAGGTCGTACGCTGTGAGTTGACAGCATATGGCAGTGCATCCCAAGAATCAGATCCGCAACATTTTGGTCAGAAGCAAGACTCTGTCAGAATACACGTCTGACTCGGGAATCAGATTCTCATATATATGCGGTGAGCATACCAGCAAAATCTTACAAGTCACTAGAATGAGGATCTGACAACCACGTGAGGATGGTTAAGAGAAGAAAGCTAGTATACACCGCAGTGTGACAAAGGACTGTGAGGATTGACGACATCAATGAGCTCAGTACAATTATCTGTGAACCTAGAAAATGATCTTGATGAGCCCTTGTCCCCTTTTTCTCCAATGACGGCACAACGCATGTGATCTGAGCTGGTTTTTTAGCTATCCGAGGTGGATGCCGATTTTTATTTCTATCTCAACGACTATCACGAGTTCTGAGCGGCTTTTCGGTCGTCTCGTACAGCTGTTGAGTTTCTTTTTGTGATAGTAGCCCTATAGCTTCTTTTTGGCTATTTTAGGGAGCTGTCACCTTCTTCTTATCGACCCGGTCTCATGCTCTGAGCTGCTTTTCGGCCGTCCTGAGCCGTGGTTGAGTTACCTTGCACACAATTTATCTTCTTGCTGATTTGATCATTTCTACTATGAGGAGTGCATACTGAGACAAACTTGATTATTCAGTATCGTGATCAAATATCCCCAATCTCAATGTCGTCGGCTAAGAATTCCATATTGTGGTGAGGAGTGCACGCTAATGCAAACTTGATACTGACAGTCCATCCAGGATTTCTTTTGTATTCGGACAAGATATTCCCAATTTTACTGTCGTCTACTGATAATTCCATTTGGTTTAGCTGAATTTCCAAATATACGCATTTCTTACTGATCTTCGGGTCTGGGATCGGCTGGCGAGCAACTTTAATAGGGGGAAAATTTGCAACACCGAAGCCCAAAGAAAAGAACAAAAGAAACGACTAAAACAAAAACACACAAGCATACTACTAATATAATTAATCAAGCAATCATCACATATTACTGCTATTCACACAATAATATGCATGCACACCTAAGCACACAAATCTCGCAAAAACTCCGGTATTACTGTGTAATATGTTGTGGCAGTGTGCACGAGAATTATATCCATGTGTGGAAGGAGTTGGCGTAACCGAAGCTACACTAAGCACTGGCTGAACACCGGCTAGATCTCGACGGATACACAGGTGAGGACAGACTTGACGATCAAGTAGCAAGACACAAAAGTCACGACCACATCTTCATCAAGTGTACGAAAGGGATTCGTACACGTCCAAAGAATAGAATGACTGAGTAGGGTAGCGGTGGGAAAGCAAGGCTCGCTGGCATTGCCCTTTTTTGATACCCAGGATCAGTAAGGGTTGTGAGGGAGTCCTGGATTAGGGGGTGTCCGGATAGCCGAACTATCATCTTCGGCTGGACTCCTGGACTATGAAGATACAAGATTGAAGACTTCGTCCCGTGTCAAGATGGGACTTTCCTTGGCGTGGAAGGCAAGCTTGCCAATACGGATATGTAGATCTCCTACCATTGTAACCAACTCTGTGTAACCCTAACCCTCTTCGGTGCCTATATAAACCGGAGGGTTTTAGTCCGTAGGAAAAACAACAATCATACCATAGGCTAGCTTCTAGGGTTTAGCCTCTCTGATCTCGTGGTAGATCTACTCTTGTACTACCCATATCATCAATATCAATCAAGCAGGAGGAGGGTTTTACCTCCATCAAGAGGGCCCGAACCTGGGTAAAAACATCGTGTCCCTTGTCTCATGTTACCATCCGCCTAGACGCATAGTTCGTGACCTCCTACTCGAGATCCGTCGGTTTTGACACCGACATTGGTGCTTTCATTGAGAGTTCCTCTGTGCCGTCGCCATCAGGAACGATGCCTCATCCCGTCTTTAAAGACGGCACCGTTGCTAAAGGAGCTTTGGCTATCGGCCAAACTCTCCAGCTAGGCGGTTTCCTTATGACCGCCTGTCCGGCCACCGTGCCGACGATGACTTCTCGGGTCATCGAAAGCAATCTTCACATTAGCTCGGAACTCACCGAGAAGTTAGATCCGATGGAGCTCTCTTCCTTAAACGAGCTCTTGGGTCGCATCACCGTCCTGGGAGTCGCTACAGACTATGATCAGATTGGGCTTAAACCCAATCTGAGAGAGATCAACTCTCCCCAGGTTACCCACCACATTGCTGTGGTAGAGGAACAATACGGCGACCCTTCTTCTATCTTAAGGACTAGCTATGTCCGGATTCCCAATCCCTCCATGCCGGATTCCTGCGGAGGGGAGGATGTTACTCAAGCCGTGAACCTAAAGTCAGGCAGCGGGCTAGATTCATTGGACAACATCCAAGAACCCAAGCTTCCAAGTTCGGAAACTACTTGGCCCCTGAGTTTTAAAGTGGACGGGGTTCCGAATTTAATTCCACCCGCCCACCCAAACATAAGCGATCTATCCCAAATCCGGCAAGAGCTCGCAGAAACAGTACACCATTACTCGGCCAGATTCCTCCTGGTTATGAACAGGATAAAGGACTGCCGCGAGGAGGACGCAATTTCATTCTTCTGCAATAATTGCACGGACAAGGGAATCCTAAATGCCGTAAGTCGTCGTGAAATTACACGCTTTGCTGACTTGGCGTCCATAGTGCGAAAGTACTGTGTGATGGAAAGCGCCTGGAAAACCGAAATCAACTTTTGGGACAATCCGGCCCTGAATACAACCCCAGTCAAAAATAAAAGGGTGCATCATCGCCAGGCACCTGGGTTAAATACCAAAAAGCAAAAACCCTCTATAGCGCACGGAACCGTATTGGAAGGATGGCTCAATGGACCCTATAAAATTCATAGTACAGAGGGCGCCACTCCAACTCATAGCCTTAGAGCATGTTGGATACTACGACAGGTGGCCAAAACTGGCGAAGAGCTTCTAACTCCAGTGCACCAGCCCAAGGATACCAGTACGGTATTAACAGTCTTCGAGACTCTCGCATCAAATAATATGCGGAAGCGAACACTCCGCAGCCTTGCCAAAGTCTACCAAGTAGCAACAATAAACCCATGGAGTGACATGGCTATTACCTTTAATGCCAGTGATGAACCTAAATTCCGAACAGCCCGAGCACCAGCCGCATTGGTCCTCAGTCCAATAGTGGACGGCTTTCGCCTTACCAAGGTACTCATGGACGGTGGCAGCGGATTGAACCTCATCTACGATGAAACCCTCCAAAAATGGAAATAGATGGAGCCGCATTGAGCGAAGCGACAACCTTTAGAGGAATAATCCCGGTCGGGAAGCATCTTTGTCAGAAAAATCACCTTTGGATGTGGTGTTCGGCACGCCAGATAATTACAGGTCTGAGGAGGTCACGTTCCAAGTGGACCCGTTAAGTAGCGGATATCACGCTCTATTAGGGCGAGAGGCATTCACAATTTTTCAAGCTATACCCCATTACGGGTACATGAAGCTCAAAATGCCCGGGCCCAATGGAATCATCACTCTTGCTAGTGACCCGGACATAGCACTCCGCGCCGAAAATAAGACAGCCGCACTGGCCCTTGAGGCGCTATCCAAAGCCCTAGCGGCCAAGGAACTCACTGCGCTGCGCTCCACGGTGAATAGGGATGATGTGATACTCGATAAGAGATCCAAGTCCACCTCCTTTAAACCAGCGGATGAAATAGTCAAATTCCAAGTCCATCCAATGGACCCTACAAAAACGGCCTCCATCGGGGCACAATTAAACCCTGATGTAGACGCCGCACTACGAGAATTCCTACGCGAAAATTGGGACATTTTTGCCTGGCACCCTTCAGACAGGCCAGGAATCCCATGCCGGCTGGCCGAGCACAACCTAAACATCCTAAAAGGATTCAAGCCAGTCAAGCAGGCTCTTCGGCGTTTCTCCGAACCCAGGAGATAGGCCATGGGAGAGGAGCTCGCCAAATTATTGGAGGCCGGATTCATCAGATATATAAAACTATCGGATTTCGGGTTCCGGCAGACCCTTGAGGTTCGAACACTGGGGTGCGCGCGGAGATTTAACCCTCTATCGGCTTGCTCCTCGCCGAATCGCTAGGATCTAAACTACCAAACAGAACAACACAAGAGACACAAGATTTATACTGGTTCAGGCCACCATTGTGGTGTAATACCCTACTCCAGTGTGTGGTGTGGTGGATTTCCTCTTGGGCTAATGATGAACAATACAAGGAAGAACAGCCTCGCGGGGGTCTGTTCTTGGCTGGTGCTACTTGGTTCTGGCTCTTGGATTCTCGATCAGGTCTAGCTGCCTCTACCCCGGGGGTGGCTAGTCCTATTTATAGGCAAAGGCCCTGGGCCTCTTCCCAAATATTGAGCGGGAAGGGCGCCAACAATCGACCATTTTGAAGGGGAACATCCGGTACACTTACCCTGACTAAAGTTGGTCCTCGCCTGTCAAAGGCTCTGGTGGTGACGCCTGCTTGGGCTCCACAATGACTTCCTTCCAGCCGTTGGGCTGGTCTTGGTCTTGTTGCACCGAAATGGATGCCTTTGCTTGATGCTCTTGCCTGCGCTTGCCCCCTTTGCACCAAAGAGGAAGGAGGACACTGCACGGGCTGGCGCCCGAGTGGCGCCCTTGGTCGTCATGGCTTGCGTCATGGGCACCTCGCGAGGTACCCCGCCTTGAACTCTCCGCCTCCTCGTGAGCCAGCCTGACGAGGCCGTGCCTGAGGAAGCTCCTTGTAGTCCGCCCAACGAGGCTTGGCCCCTCGCGAGGGTCTTGAGCTTGTGTTGATGAAGATGGGCTGTGCTGGGCCTCCTTTGAGCCACGCCCAGGCTGCAGCGTGCAAGTCTGGGGACCCCGTTCCCAACAGCGACAGAGCCCCGGCCTGGCGCGCCTGACCTGGCCGAGCAGCGAGGCGAAAGGGCAAGTCTGAGCGTTCACGGGCCCTAACAGCTGTGGCCTTGGGCGCCGCGTGGCGGTTGATTGGACGTGGGCGCCTCCGCTTCCCCATGATGCCTCGGTAACCGCACGGATTCGACAAGTCCCTGCATGCAAAGCAGGTCATGACTACCTACGATCGTGGAGGTCGACGGTTGGCCTTCGCCGGCTATAAGTACGGAACGGCGCACGCCCTTCCAGTCTACTCACTCTGCTTCTCCTCCCTCCTGGGTCTTGCTCCGTCTTGCTGCAATGGCTCCGATCCGCCGGTTCTCCGCGGAAGAGAAGGGAAAAGCTCCCCAAGAGGATCCTGACCCGCTTCCCCCGAAGAAGCGACTTGCTCTCAGGCAGCGGGGCGAGGGCGCTTGCCTGGAAGCGTTAAGACCCTGGTGTGAGCGGCCACCACCAGGGTTCCCGCTTCCCTTGTATGCGCATATCGATGGCTCTGAAGGAGCCAACACCAAACGCCATGGGCGGCACCGCCGTCGGTGCCGGCAGGTCATGAAGGTGTGCGTCTTCCCCCCTGGAGTCCATGCCGAGGGCTCCTGCCGAGAGTTCGTGCTTCGCGCCGCCACGCCTTCTAAGTCTTGGATTCGTCTCCCTCCTTTTTTCGCCTCCATCATCCGGCAGGGGAACCCCTGGGGCTTTGGCTGCAGCACGCCGGTTGCAGCACCCTCACGACCGGGGCAGAGGTCGCGGTCGTTGCCCAGGGCGAGGTCTTCATGACTCGAGGCTGGGGCGAGTCGCCTGGTCTGCGGGATAAGGGTGCCCTCGCGATCCACAGGAGTATGACGGTGCTTGGTGATGTCCTTCAAGGTCTTCGATCGGAGGGTGCCGGCTGGAGTGCTGCCCGAAGGGGCGGTCGGGTTCTGCAGAAGGAGACAGAGGCGGCCAACCGCTCCCGGCAGCTCCTGGTGGGGAGGCGCTGGTGGATCCAGCGACTCTGCCGAGCTCTTCGCAACTCCGGAGACGAGCGACGACAGCTACGAGCCCCCGAGCCTGCGCCGCTCCCGGAGCAGGGCGGGCTCGTCAGGCCGTCGCCGCCCCTGATCTGGATGGGGTTGGCGCCGGTGCTGGGCGGCCCACTGTTGATGATGGCGTCCGCCGCGATGGCCTCTGTAGCTAGGACTCCTTAGGATTCGCGTCTTTTGTTCCTGCGAGGAGCCAAGAATGTACCCCGCGAGGGCTTGTAAGATGTTTGCAGCTCCGTTTGTCAATATGATCCTTATTGCGAAGCAGTGCGAGATGCTTATTCCGTTTTAGCTTAGTTTCCTCCATTCAAACCTCGTGAGGGCTTGATGCTCTGCGCCGATAGGTCAAGGCGGCTTCAGCCGTCGCTGGTATGCCAGGTCGCGATGCCGTGGTCAAGGCCAGGAGGTGAGCGGCCCGAGGTCTGGTAAGAGCCCCTGAGTCGCGATGCTCAGGAGGTCCCCCTTAGTGCTCAAGCAGCCGTCATTCGGTGAGAAAATAGAGCGACGTTGCTAACACGGGATTGCACTTGGTGCGGGGACGGTGTTGCGATAACCAGTGTTTCCGGAGAGTGACTTATCTCGAGGGTCAGAAAACGCTTCCTGGTGCGGCGCTAGATCCGTGCCTTGGCCGATGAGGGGTTGCTTGGCGAGGTCCTCGCGTGTTCCTCCCCTCTCGCCTTCGCTCCCCTTTCTACTCTACGTCCTCGGGTCCCGGCTCTCGAGCTGGTTTCAGCCGTCGCTGGCATGCCAGGTCGTGATGCCATGGACAAGACCAGAGGGTGAGGGCCGGAGAGCCGGTAGGAGCCCGGAGTCGCGATGCTCAGGCACCCCCCCCTTTAACGTGCAAGCGAGTTGCGTGTGCGAGAGCGAAGAAAGCACCGTGAGGGCCTCGCGTGGCGATGCTCTTTGAAGGGACCCTGGAGGTTCATCACAAAAGGAATGAGAGTTCGTCATGGCAACCGACAGTTAGCCGTTAGTTGCTTTGGAGAGGCGACGAGGCAGGAAAGGCCTGGCGAGGCGTATTGGGGCTCCCGTGAGCCTGCGCGGGACTCACGGGGCCCTACCTCAAGGCGGGTTGCGCCTGGCTCTGGGCCTTATCTTGGAGTGTGTTCCTGCAAATTTGGCGGATCTTTGGTGCTCCGTCTTGGTCCCGGCTCTCGAGCTGGTCTCGGCCGTCGGCCATGCATGCCGGTCGCGATGCCATGGACAAGACCAGAGGGTGAGGGCGGAGAGCCGGTAGGAGCCACGAGTCGCGATGCTCGGCACCCCCTTTAACGCATAAGCTGGGTTAGATGTCGAAACTCGTCCTCGGGTCCCGCTCTCGAGCTGGTCTCGGCCGTCGCTGGCATGCCAGTCACGATGCCATGGACAAGACCATAGGGTGAGGGCTGGAGAGCCAGTAGGATCCCCGAGTCGCGATGCTCGGGCACCCCCTTTAACACCCAAGATTCCACACCCGTGAGGAAAAGGCGCAAATAACAAGCATGATGGGTGAAAGCATAGCCCTAAGGTAAACATAAGAAGGGTACACGCCGCTGGGTCAGGCCCGAGCGACTTGGGGATGATGCAGCCCGAGGGGCGCCCCCAATAAGGTAAGCTAAGAACATGGAATAAAAGGGATACACGCCACAGGGACAGACCCACGTGGCCTGGGAATAATGCGGCCCTGAGGGCGCTCCCAGCCGGAAATGAAACTTGAAAGATGTCACCTGATGATGTTGGGAACGAAGGGGTGTTGGTGTAGCAGACTCGGTGGGCTGCAAGAGCCGATCCTCACGAGCCCCCAGGCCCAGAGGCCTCAGGAGGCTCCGGAGGCGCTGGCGGCTCCTCGCGGGCCATCTCCATCTCCGCCAGGGCTGCAGAACACCTGACCTCTTGAGCCTCCAGGATGGCCCTCATGAGGCGCTGGTGCGCAGCAGTCGCGTTCGGAAAGCCATAAGGCATGCACACGTAGCTGCGGGGCTGACCCTCGCAGCGTCCCACTCGCGAGGGCCAGAGGCACTCCTGAGACGCGGCTCGGTTGAGCCCCGGTATGTCGATCTGAGCGCAGCCCACCATCCTCGCTGGATGGGGGGCCACAGTGGTAGAGCGGCGGCGGCTGCCTCTCATGACCCTTGACTCCTGTAGCTCCTGAATGGCCTTGCTGACAAACTCCTGAGGGTTGGGCCCTCCTTGCCTTGCTCCTTCTTGAAGGAAACGTGCTTCAAAACACGCCTCCACGTGGTGCCCAAGCGCCTCCCTCGTTACCTTGGCGAGGTCAGCGGCCCTCCAGGGGAGAGCCCCCGAGCCCTGCCTGAGGAGGGCACCGGGCGCGCTTCCCTATGCGATGGAAGGAGGTTCTCCCTGAGCAGGCGCGGGCCCTGAGGGGCCTGCCTCCTGAGGGGCTGGGCTGGACGATGTCTTCTTCTTCTTGGGTTCAGCCTCGGGAGGTCTCCTGCCTCCGCGGTCCAGGTCTTCCAGTGATGCGGCCTGAAAGGCTCGCTCCAGGGAGCACACTGCGTCTCTCTCTTCGCAGGGCACCGTGATGACCCCGCCACTTCCTAGCATCTTGAGGACGTTGTAGCCATGGTGGAGTTCTGACCATGAACTTGGCCAGCCGGGTACCCGAGGATGGCGTTATCTGGCAGGCGAATGTGGGCGACGTCGAAGTCGATGAGCTCGGTGCGATAGTTGTCACGTGCCCCGAAGGTGACAGGAAGGCGGACCTGCCCAATTGGGACCGTGGAGCCGTCGGTGACTCCGGAGAAGGGCTTGGTTGGCTGAAGCTGACTGTAGGGCACTTGGAGATTGTTGAACGTTTCCACGGACAGGACGTTGAGCCCTGCTCCGCCGTCGATGAGGGTCCTGGTGACTAGCACATTGCTGATGATTGGGGAACAAAGCATCGGGAGGACTCCGAGTGGCCGCGCACTTGAGCTGATCCGCTGAGCTGAACGTGATGGCGCGTGCCGACCACCTGAGAGGGCGTGTGGCCTCGAGCTTGGGGAGGACTGCATTCACTTCACGGGCGAACTACTTGAAGATGTGTTGAGAGGCTAGGGCTTGAGCTCCGCCCCGGATGTAGGCGATTGCACGCGGTTCTTGGAAGCCCCAGCCCCCTCGTCCTGATGACGGTCTCCATTTCTCCTTGGCTGCGGCGGCAGCGGAGGGAGGCCCACATTCCCTTGCGGGCGATCCTCGCGAGGCTGATCCCTCCAGCCTCCCTCGCGAGGCGGGTCTTGCCAGCGATCCTCACGAGGTTGGTCGCGCCACCCTTGGCGTGGGCCACGGTCTTCCCAACGTCCCGTGTTCCTTCCTCCTCCTCGGCCGTAGCCCCGGTCGCTGTGGTCGGGACGTCTGCCGACCCTTCCTTCATGCACGGCCCGGAGCTCTTGGCATTCATTGGTGTTGTGGGTGTGGAGGTCGTGGTACACGCAGTACCGACTGCTCTTGGAGGATTCGGGCTGATCTCGCCCGGCAGGTGTCTGGCTCGGCGCAGTATGGCAGCCCCTTGCGCTTCACGTCCTTGGCCTTGGGCTCCTTCTCTTACGGGTCCATGGCGGGCAGCTCGAGGAGGAGAGGCATCCCTCCTCAGCCTGGCGCGCACTTGGTCGCCAAGTTGAATAGCTCCAAGGAGGTGCACAGGTCTTAATGCATCGCCAGCTCCTCCTTCATCTTGACGTCGCGCACACCGTCGGAGAAGGCTGAGATGATGGCCTCCTCCGTCACCTTGGGGATCTTGAGGCGCGCGTTGTTGAAGCGCTGGATGTACTTCTGCAGGGTTTCCCCTGGTTGCTGCTTGATATGGCGCATGTCGCTCACGACGGCTGGCCGGTCGCGAGTACCCTGGAAGTTGGCGATGAAGCGGGTGCGCATCTCGTCCCAGGAGGAGATCGTGCCTGGAGCCAGGTTAAGGAGCAGTGCGGACCCGTCCTTGGCGCCATGGGAAACCAGGTTGGCCATGACCTTCTCGTCCCGTTAGCAGCCTCGATTCCCAACTCGTGAGCTGGAGGAACTCTGCGAGGTCAGCCGTGCGTCGTGGCGAGGCGGCGGTCAGGCTTGAACTTGCCGGCCACGCGACACTGCGTGCTTCGGAGGTGAAAGCGCGGCAGCCCGCTGTAGCCCTGAGGGGCCTTGGGCGTGAGAGCTTGGTCTGCGGGTCCCCAGCGCCACGGCTGGGGGCAGCGCAGGTCTTGACGTCTTTGGAGCAGGCGCTCGGGCAGCTTCTCGGCGAGGACTTCTTAGCACTCTGCTCTTGTCGCGCTGGCGCCTGACGGAGCGGGTTCCATCCAGGGGCCGCGCGCCTTGGGGCCAGGGCGCCTTCTTGAGGTGGAGGCGGCTGCGGCGCCCCAGGAGCTTCATTGCCCGCGCAGGGCGGGGCGTGGTGCAGCAAGAAGGATGGCACGAGGGAGCCCCCGGCGGTGCGGACGTGCTCGGTGACTCGGTCGAGCCACTCTTCATAGACGTCGTCGATGGGGCGGTAGCGCGGGAGCTTGTTTGCCGCGATGAGTGCAGCTCGGGCCTCCATGGCCGCCCGGGGCGTGCGTGACGAAGAACCAGCGGGGGTGAGCGAGGGTGTGGCAGTACGGCCGTCCCGCCTCATGGATGGATGCTGGGACGATGCTTGCTGTTCGTTCCCCGCCGGGCCGGTGGTGGTGTTGATGGCAGGTGACGGGGAACGACGAGGGCGCCCGCCTACGGGAGCCGTCTGGGCAACATGGGAAGCGAGGGCGGCTCGGCGCTCGGCGCGAGCCCGACGAGCGTCAGACATGGATGCGATGGTCGGAGAAGAACGAGACGACGGAAGGCAAATTCCGGCGCACCCCTACCTGGCAAGCCAAATGTCGGATTTCGTGTTCCGGCAGATCCTTGAGGTTCGAACACTAGGGTGCGCGCGGAGATTTAACCCTCTATCGGCTTGCTCCTCGCCGAATCGCTAGGATCTAAACTACCAAACAGAACAACACAAGAGACACAAGATTTATATTGGTTCAGGCCACCATTATGGTTAAAAATACCCTACTCCAGTGTGTGGTGTGGTGGATTGCCTCTTGGGCTAATGATGAACAATACAAGGAAGAACAGCCTCGCAGGGGTCTGTTCTTGGCTGGTGCTACTTGGTTCTGGCTCTTGGATTCTCGATCAGGTCTAGCTGCCTCTACCCCGGGGAGGGCTAGTCCTATTTATAGGCAAAGGCCTGGCCTCTTCCCAAATATTGAGCGGGAAGGCGCCAACAATCGGCCTTTGAAGGGAACATCCGGTACACTTATCCTGACTAAAGTTGGTCCTCGCCTGTCAAAGGCTCTAGTGGTGACGCCTGCTTGGGCTCCACAATGACTTCCTTCCGGCCGTTGGGCTGGTCTTGGTCTTGTCACACCGAAATGGATGCCTTTGCTTGATGCTCTCGCCTACGCTTGCCCCCTTTGCACCAAAGAGGAAGGGAGGACACTGCGCGGCCTGGCACCCGACTGGCGCCCTTGGTCGCCATGGCTTGCATCATGGGCACCTCGTGAGGTACCCCGCCTTGAACTCTCCGCCTCCTCGTGAGCCAGCCTGACGAGGCCGTGCTCGAGAAGCTCCTTGTCGTCCGCCCAATCTTGGCCCCTCGAGAGGGTCTTGAGCTTGTGTTGATGAAGATGGTGCATGTTGGGCCTCCTTTGAGCCACGCCAGCAGCCAGCAGCGAGCAAGTCTGGGACCCCTGTTCCCGAGCAGCCGACAAAAACATCCGGACTGGCTAGCAAACCTGGTGATGGTACCAAAGAAGGATAAATCCTGGTGCCTATGTGTCGATTTTAAGGACCTCAACAAGGCTTGCCCAAAGGATCCCTTCCCACTCCCCCGCATCGATCAAATTATCGACGCTACCACAGGACATGACTCATTGTGTTTCCTCGACGCATACTCAGGCTACCACCAAATTAAGATGGCAGAGCCCGACCAGGCCGCAACGGCATTCATCACACATACGGCCCATTCTGCTTCAACACAATGCCCTTTGGGCTCAAAAACGCCGGCGCAACATATCAGCGCATGATTCAGACATGTTTGGCAAACCAGATCGGCAAAACAATGGAGGCATACGTGGACGATGTGGTCGTCAAAACCATGCACGTCGAAACTCTAGTAGACGATCTGAGGCTCACGTTCGACAATCTCCGAACATGTGACATTAAGCTTAACCCGGAAAAATGCGTTTTCGGCGTACCAGCCGGAAAGCTCTTGGTCTTCATTGTATCCGGTAGAGGAATTGAAGCAAACCCAGCCAAGATCCGAGCTCTTTCACAATTGGATATCCCAAAGGACCTCAAACAAATACAAAAATTGACGGGATTTGTGGCGGCTCTGAGCCGCTTTATCTCCCGTTTAGGAGAAAAGGCATTACCTCTTTACCGCCTCCTCCGACGCACCGAACACTTCGAGTGGACGGATGCCGCCATGGCCGGACTCGAAGAAATAAAAGCCATATTGGCAACAAACCCGGTCCTGGCCGCGCCCAACATGGGCGAACCAATGCTACTATATATCGCAGCAACTCATCAAGTTGTGGCGCTTGATGCTTTCGTTGTCGAGCGAAGCGGGCGGACACAAGTTTCCCCTTCAAAAACCAGTTTACTATGTGTCCACTGTCCTAACTCCATGCAAGTAACGGTACCCGCATTATCAAAAGATAGCATACGCGGTGTTCATGGCATCCCCGAAGTACCTCTTAATGACATTATGAACAACCACGACGTGATGGGCCGGATTGCCAAATGGGCCATTGAGCTCCTCCCGTTCGACATAACCTATAAGCCACGGCGAGCTATTAAGTCGCAAGTTTTGGCCGACTTCGTTGCGAATGGTGAAGCGAACTCCCTAAAAGTACGGCGCATATTCTTGGATAATGCGCCGACGGCTCCAAAATGTTGGCTGGTGCAGGGGTGGCGTCGTTTTGGCGTCTAGCGGAATACGGTTCAATCGTACTCGAGATAATGTATCGGACTCAACAACGCATCCGAATCTGAGGCCCTTCTACGGCCTCCGGATGGCGATCTCCATGGGCATTCAACGCCTAGAGGTGCGTGGGGATTCGAACTTCCCGATATCCCAAATAAATGGAGACTTCAATGCCAAGGATCCGAAAATGGCAGCTTATCGCAACGTCGTTCTAAAAATGTCATTTCGGTTTGAAGGGCTCGAATTTCACCATATAGCGGGATAACAACCGAGCAGCGGAGCGTATTAGCGCGCATTGGCGCCAATGCGCGATCCGTCCCTCCCAACATCTTCCTAGAGAGGCTGTTCAAGCCATCCGTACTATGGGAGGGGGAATCCGGAAATAACAACCCAGACCCAACCGCACTGCCCGACACCGGACATTCTAACACAATTGGTGGTTACGCCAGCAGTAACATCTTCAGCCCACGTAATAATGACAGTCATTGCCCCGTGGACGGAACCATTCCTAGCCTACCTAACCAGGCAGGAACTTCCCAAGGACCAAAACGAGGCCCGCTGCATAGTGCGGTGATCTAAAGCCTATAAGGTCCATGAGGGAGAGCTTTACAAGAAAAGCACAACCGGAGTCCTTCAAGGTGTATCTCCGAAGAGGAAGGGCGGAATCTTCTGGCTGAAATTCATGCCGGATTCGGCGGGCACCACGCCGCAGCCCGGGCCCTTGTAGGCAAGGCCTTCCGCACAGGATTTTATTGGCCAACGGCCCGGGCAGATGCTCAGGACTTAGTCCAACGATGCGTCGGTTGCCAACTCTTTGCTAATCAAAGCCACATGCCACCACCGCCCTCAAAACTATACCTATAACCTAGCCCTTCGCGGTCTGGGGGCTTGACATGGTTGGACCCCTTAAAGGAGGAACCCACAAGCAAAAATACCTACTGGTCATGGTGGATAAATTCACCAAATGGATAGAGGCCAAACCTGTTAAGGCGGCGAATCCGGACCGTGATAGACTTCATATCGAGGGTCGCATTACACGTTCTGGCGTCCCCATAGCATCATCACGATAGCGGCACGAACTTCTGACGGCCGACGAGGTCAAACTCTGGTGCAAAAACATGGGTATCAAGCTCGATTATGCTTCAGTCTATCACCCTCAAACTAACGGTCAAGTAGAGCGAGCAAATGGTCTAATCATGAGTGGCATCAAACCCAAACTAGTGCGGTCCCTCAAGGAATCTAACACGCACTTTGGGTAGAGGCTTCGACTCCGTACTGGGGCTCCGGACCACTCGAATTGCACCACGGTTTACACCATTCTTTATGGTATACGGTAGCGAGGCGATTACGCCTGCGACATAATTCATGACTCACCTCGCGTGCGCATGTACGAAGAAAGAGAAGCCGAGCTCGATCGGTAGGACAGTTTGGACACATTGGAGGAGGAGCGTGACGTGGCAAAAGCCCGTTCCGCATTCTATCAACAGCAAGCTCGAAGATATGAAAGAAGAGAAGTACGGGCCAAAACTTACAACGTTGGCGAGTTAGTTCTACGCCTGCCGGACAAGAAAAAGGGCAAACTCAAGCCCAAATGGGAAGGTCCCTTTATCATCGACCAAGTCCTGACGAGAGGAGCGTACCGTCTGCAGGATGCATCGGATAGCCGACTCGAGCCGAACCCATGGAACGCAGCCCATCTCCGAAGATTCTATGCCTAGCACCGGATTCTGAGTTCTTCTCCTTCCTCCGTCTATATTTTACATATTAGCTGTCTTCTGTTTCTCTCCTTCTCCCTCCTTTTCTATTACAGCCATTGAAAGCTTGTTTGCGCATTGTTCGCACACACTTGACGCGTATTTATACGGGCTTCATGCCCAACACATGTGTCACACTTCCGCATGTACCTTTTATTCACCATTATATGCATCGATATGACTTAAGTTTTGGCCAAGCTGGGTTGCCTGGCTCCTGTGCTTACCCCTACGTTCCCGATTGTTCGGCTAGGTGGTAAAGGAGCACCTCTGCAATTATTCTTGCCGGTCGGCGGATGTGTACCTCAGACTGGGTGAAGCCGAAAGCTAGCGTTCTTAAGGGAATATTCGGTCGGTGAACAAAAAGACGATTTAATACCTATTTTTCTACCCCCAGACATTTTTCTGCTTTTTTCGCAGTTCGGACATGCACTTTAGGGCATGCCTCCCAGGGAAAGGAACCCCTAACGGAACTATTCTCCCTGGAAGATGTTTCTTACAAACCATGTAATATAACATAACTAGTTGGGCACTTGTCTGATAAAGCACTAATGACCCCTACGCCTGGTCTCCACGCATGCCCCGGTTTTTATATAACCGCGAGGGTATTCGGACACACTCTGGACTATTTGGTTCCGAGGTTGAAGCGAAAAGGTTCACTATGACAAACGATCTACAATCCGGCTAGAAGGCATTTTTCATGTCATCTTAAATTACATAGTCAATTCGACTGATTTATTCCTCTTCGATGCCATCTAATAGGTTGTCTAGTTTACAGTCCTGCTGGGAATACTTTGCGGCCAACTCTACTTGGTCGTACACTAAGCTCACAGGGATCTCCTTCCCATCGGGCCCCACAGGTCCGACCTTGGCCATGTGGTTTGGGTCAGCCTTCGTGTACCGCGTCTTCACCATGGCCCAGGCCTCCCTGGCTCCTTGATGGCAGGCCGATATCTTCCATAATCGGAAGCGCCGCCGCGCCCCCTGAAGCTTCTCCGCAAACTCTCCAAGGCCTTCGGGCAGGGAGATGGATGTCCACAAGGCATGGGCGACGTCTTTCATCACCTGCCGAACTCGTTCGTGCAGTTGCAAGAGCTCGGGAAGAAGGTCACCCGTAGAACCGGGCACTTCCTCTGCAGGACGGCCTATGAGTCTACCTACAGACATAACTCTATTAGTCGACTTCCTCGCTGAACTCTTTTTCAAAGTTTGTTCAAGCACTTACTAAAAATGTCGCGTCGAAACCGCCGATTCTCCTTGACGGAGTCCGAAAGCTGGGCACGAACATCCTTTAGTTCCTCACCCAGCTGGGTGTTGGCATCTTGGAGATTATTCTTCTCTTGCCTCACCCTTGTAAGCACGTTCTCGCCGGCCTTTAACCGGCGCATGAGCTGTTGCTTGTCCGGATCTATCCCGGCGCCATCTGCAATATTATTGTCAGACTTATACACACTCCGCACTTCACAATTTACTTATCTTTTGAAGCATATATTACCAGAGGGGGTCTCTTTGGCTTCCCCATTTGTGGCTAATCTTGACCTCAAGTTGGGCTTTGCACTCCTCCAGCCCACAGGACAGTTGGGTATTCTTTTACAGAAGATCTCAGCACAATGAATGATCCTTAAATCAGTTATTCTAACTATTTCAAGTCTCGAGACTCTTGGCTTATATAAGCTGTCAGATTTTCTCACCCGTATGTCTTTTACATCTTGCTCGTGTAGCTCTGGCTAGACCATTTTGGCGCACGGAGGTGCGCATCTCCAAATTAAAGGCATCCAATGCCTCTGGGGAAACATCGTCGTGAAGAACTGTTCGGCGGCCTGTGATTCATGGCACTCTCCACCTCGGAATTGGTGGCAGATAACCTATCGGCATCCTCTGTGGAGGAGCATCCGGCCTTGCGCCCGTGTTCGCCTCCGCCACGGACTGGCTTTGGAGCACAGGCGGCGGAGGTTGATTGGCAACCTCTCCGGATAAAGTCCGGCGAGCGCGCTCCTTCCTGACAAAGCACGAGCGTTAGTATGTCTCCCGGGAATAAAGCCCGGGAGTAAGGTGACATGCCATACTGTTGCGCCAGAGTTTCGATCCGGACCGCACTTCTTTTCAGCTCTTTGGGCGTCTTGCCTTGTTGGCTAGCCGCCACGGGCTCGGCCTTCCGCCTCAAGGGCGCCCCCTGCAAAACACCATCGGTATATGGTGATCAAAAATAAGCACGGATGGGTCATTTTAAAGTCTTGGGACTTTGATCTCAATTACTGCGGCGGGGAAGTATTCAGGGTGTCGGTCGTAATGGCGACCAAGGCATTATCGATGCTCAGTTGGTGGAATACCCCATCGATCAGCTCCACCGATATGTCCGGATCCTCTTGGGAGGTCGGATTGAGGAACCGTTCCGGATCCTCGGGTTGTGGAGGCGGGCTGTTTATATCCTTTACGGCCCGGCGCAGTTCCTGCGCTGAAATCACAAAATGAGATACCTGACTATGGGAGTACGGATCGGATAGGCAAAATAAATGTCCGCTTACCCAGCTTGGAGGATTGTTCATAGAAAATCTGCTCTGAGGATTGACACGGAGGAATTCCTCCTCTTCTCCCTTGTACAATGCGGACAAGATCTTCGTCAGATCGGCGACCTATCCCGGCCCCTTACGGCCGCAGCGGGTGGCATCATCCTCCCCGTTGAAATCCCACATGGGGTGGCCTCTATACTGGAGCGGCTGCACCCCCCGCATAATGCATATGGCCATGACCCGATCATGGTCGATCCGAATGAGCTAACAACCTTATCCGGCTCATCGGGTAAATGACGTCCTGTCGATTTCCCTCGAGAGGCTCCGTGGACGCCTTGACTTAGGCGTTTCTTCAAAGGCGTTACTAAACTTCGGGGAGGCCGACCGAGCGAGGTCGGCAAGGGACATCTTCTATATAAAACCATCTTTGAAGGCCGGTCTTGGACGCCTTCTTGGGGTTCGGATAGGTATCCGGTCCCGGCGATCGCCATAGTTCGGCTCCGCCCACTTGATATATCGACCCCTCTTGAGAACGGGGCACAAAGCGGACCCGGCTTCTTCCACAAATAAAATGAGGCTCGATGCCCAAAACAGCTCATAAAGGGCCTGAAGCCCGCGATATGCAAAATGGAGGCAAAGGTAAGGTTGTGCAAATGGAGGCCATAGAACTCCAGGAGCCCCGAAGAAACGGATGAATTGGAAATCTGAGTCCTCTTATCAAATAAGAGACAAGGCATACCCGCTCTACTTTGGAGGGGCTGGGGAAGCTCTCCGCTTGTTTTCCGCCCTTATAGGTGGCGAGTCCGGCTCGAACCGGGACCATGAAGGCTGGGGGAAGGAATCCCTTGGTTTGGAGCGCCACTAGCTCACTGTGCGGGACAGAGCATCTCTCCCAATCTCCAGGCTGAGGGCTGAGAGGGTGAGAGGAGGATCCGCGTCGACCATCCATGATGGAATGAATTTCTGTCAGATGCGCTCTGATGAATACTCGCGAGGGGAGGATGGTGTGATTTGGATCTAGATCCTCGTCTCTTTTATAGGCAGCTCATTTGCGCCGCTAGGGGGATAAATGTAAAAATACCCTGGCTTTTCACATTCGTTCGACACGTGGAAGATAGCCATTATTGCGTGTAGAAGCCGAGCAGAACAATATTTACAAGAAGTCGGATGCTATTCAACAGGTACACAGGATTGGGAGAAGAACCCGCCTTGCAATGCCGAAGACTATCTACGCACTGGAGCCATTGAAGCCTGGTTCGGGGGCTACTGAGGTAGTCCTGGATTAGGGGGTGTCCGGATAGCCGAACTATCATCTTCGGCCGGACTCCTGGACTCTGAAGATATAAGATTGAAGACTTCGTCCCGTATCTGGATGGGACTTTCCTTTGCATGGAAGGCAAGCTTGGCAATACGGATATGTAGATCTCCTACCATTGTAACCGACTCTGTGTAACCCTAACCCTCTTTGGTGCCTACATAAACCGGAGTGTTTTAGTCCGTAGGAAAAACAACAATCATACCATAGGCTAGCTTCTAGGGTTTAGCCTCTCTGATCTCGTGGTAGATCTACTCTTGTACTACCCATATCATCAATATCAATCAAGCAGGAGTAGGGTTTTACCTCCATCGAGAGGGGCCGAACCTGGGTAAAAACATCGTGTCCCTTGTCTCCTGTTACCATCCGCCTAGACGCACAGTTCGGGACCTCCTACCCGAGATCCGCCGGTTTTGACACTGACAGGTTGCCAGAGGGACGAGATGGATGGCATGATTCGGAATAGAAACAAGTCTATCACCGAAATAATATGGGTGCACTACAAAAAAAGACACATCCGTGACATTTTGGGTCGAACGAATTTTTTTTCTGTCATACTTATGACACTTCTATGACGATAATTGTGACAAAACCCGGTATCATCATAGATGTGGTGGGCTCCTACTTCTATGACAAAAAATCATGACAGAAAATGGGCTTTTTGTCCTGGGCGAGCTGGAGATGCAGCTGCATGACATTCTTTGGGCCGTCCATGACGGAAAAACCCGTGGTAGAAGCGAGGGCGAGGAAAATTTCGAGGAGTTCCCGGTTACGGTGGGTGGTCGAGGGCCGAGCGATGCACGTTTCTCTCGTACACGTACGCTCGTGTGTGCGAGGCGTTGGCTCTAACTAAACCTGAGCGATTGCACTGCAGGCTATGCATTACTGAACCCGAGTGATCGATCAATGGCTGTTAACTGAACCCAATCGAGCGATTCCTTCGCTACTTCTACTAACTGAAGCCGATCGATGGTGCCTCTGGTTGAACAGTGAGCATTGCGGGGGGGTGGATGAACAGTGAGCAGCGTGGGTGGATGAACAGGACCCCGTGGCATTGCCTTTGGATGAATAGGACCCCAATCGATCAAGCCGGTTGGGGCTGGATGAACAGGACCCCGTGGAGGGATGGATGAACAGGACGACCCCGTGGAGGGCTGGATGAGCGATGAGCGATGGAGGGTGCTGTGGAGGGTGGTTGAGCAATGGCGGTTGGAGTAGCGCGGTGGAGGCTGGATGAACAGGAGCTCGTGGAGGCTGGAGGAGGTCGACGGTTGCCCGTGGAGGCCGGAGGAGGTCGACGGTGGAGATGAACAGTATCCCGTGGAGTCCTGTTTTGCGGTACGCCACACCCCTCCCGATGAACAGAACCCCCGTTTCGACCATAGCACTCCAACACAAGTCTGTTTCATCTGTTTTGCGGTACGCCACACCCCTCCCGATCAATATGACCCCGTTTCGACCGTAGGAGGTCCGTTTCCTCCGTTTTGCGGTACGCCAGACCCCTCCCGATGAACAGGACCCATTTCGAACGTGGCCGGTCGAACACAAGGCCATTTCCTCCGTTCTGCGGTACGCCAGGCCTTGTTTCCATTGCCTGTTCCGTCCAAGCCGGTTGGCTCCCACACGTTTCGTTGCCTCCCGATGAACACAACGCATTTCGTTGCCTCCCCATGAACACGACGCATTTCGTTGCCTCCCCATGAACACGACGACGACGCAGTTTCTCCGTTCCGACCCAGCCATGTACACGAGCCCTGGCCATACGTATGTGCGAGTAGGCGTTCGAGACCCCGCCCGTATGTGTGTACGTGGCTGTATTTTCTTTCTTGCACACTGGCCGATGTACGTACGTGTACATGCTATGTGCGCGCCTCTACTACGACATGTGCGTGCCTCTACATCCACCAGTACGTACGTACACGTCCGCGACCATAATGACAACGCTATGTACTCTTTGACCAGGTGGTTCCCGACTGTCAGGCACTTCCTTGCATGCGAAGATGTAGCTGGTGGGTCCCAGCAGTCAGGGGGGCGAATCGTTTTTTTTTGCCCGGACGCACTTCCTTTTGTGGGAAGATGTAGCTGGTGGGTCCCAGTAGTCAGGGGGGAAATGTTTTTTCGCGAAATACAGTGGCCCGTATGATGGGTCCCTGCTGTCATGTGGAGGTATCATTATTTTCCGCGTAATAAGGAGGCACTTCCTTGCTGCGGCCGTGGACCCAGCTATCAGCCTCTCCATGTACACTCCACGTCCGATGGAAGTCGTTCCTTGACCATGTTGACCACGCCATGCCGAGAGCACCACGACGGTGGACGATGGCGAGGCACATAGGAAGGGACGACTTCGGGCCGGGAAGACGCGGCGGTGCTGCGTGGAGAGGATCGAGAGTTCACTGGTTTGGCTGCGGTGTGAGGCTGCCATTGCCGCAGAATAACAGGAGGTGTGGGTGAGTAGAGGGATGGCCCGGCGGCGGTGGGAGTAGTATGGGCGGTGAGGCCTCATGGCACTGACACCGCCATGGGAGGCGAGGAGCAAAGCGACGACGATTGGGCGCTGCTTTAGGCGGCTGGAGCAAGAAGACCAGAGGTTGAAGAAGCACTATGGCCGTTGGATGGACATCATACGGTCACTGTAGTATTGACTAAGTTGACAAAGCCCTTCGTCCCCGTCAACTTAGTAGGCCCACAAGTCAGCCACCCACTATAGTGGGTCCCAGCTAGCAGGGGGTATTCATTTTTTTGTGCTTAATAACGAGACACTTCCTTGCATGCGAAGATATAGCTGGTGGGTCCGACCTGTGAGCGGGGGGAACGTTTTTTCGCGAAATACAGAGGCCCTTCCGGTGGGTCCCAGATGTTAGCTGGAGGAATCATTATTTTGCGCGTAATAAGGAGGCATTTTCTTGTGTGCGGCCGTGGACCCAGCTGTCAGCCTCTCCATGTACAGTCCACGTCTGATGGAAGTCGTTCCATGACAACATTGACCACGCCGCACCGAGAGCACCAGGGCGGTGGACAACGGCGAGGCCTAGGAAGGGGACAACGCGGAACCGGGAAAGACGCGGCAGTGGATGCCCACACGGAGAGGAGTAGGAGGGTTCACGGTTCGGCTACGGTGTGAGGCTTTCGTCGCCGTAGGGCCTGGCTAGCGGTGGGAGTAGTAGGGGGCGGTGAGGCCTCAAAGGCAACACAGCCGGCCACTGGAGGCAGGAGCAGGCGGTCTCACCGTTGCTGGTTTGGGCAGCTGGTGCAAGAAGAGCAGCACTTGAAGAAGCAGCAGGACCGTTCGATTCAAATCCAACGGTTACTGCTGCTACAATTGTTTGTTGACTAAGTTGACAAGCCCTGCATACGCGTCAACTTAGTAGCCCCACAGGTCAGCCTCTCAACCGGTGCGCCACAGATTTCAGTGGAAGGAATCATTTTTTTCGCGTAATAAGGAGGCAATTGATTGCGTGCGGCCGGGCCAGCGGAGGGAGTAGGGTGGGCCGGGGAAGCTCCGCACGTCATCACAATGAGCCACAAGAGGAGGGAGCGGCAGTCCATGGCGCTTAGCTTAGGCGGCCGAGCAGAAGATCGAGATTGAAGAAGCACGTCGGCCGTTGGATGGACATCCAACAACTTCTTCTAGAATCGTGTGTTGGTGACAAAGCCTTGCATAAACAAGTCGACCTCGAAATCATGGCGGTATAGCCCATTTGCTATTATTTTTATATTTTTACTAATTTTCTAATTCAAATGGAAATTATTGCGCACCGCTTTTCCATTTTTAGAATTGTCACCATTTTTTGTCGATTACCGAGGTTAAAAATTCGCTAAATACGTGCAAAATTTTGAAAATTCGCAAATTTTGGCTGGGGAACAAAATATTCTTAATCCAAAAATTAGTAGCCATACTAAAACAAATTTAAAAATAAATTAGTACTATGTCATGTTAAATCCAATGAAATACTATAAAATATCAGTGAAGAACAAAAACAAAAAAAGAAACTAATATCCTATTTGCTATAATTTTTTTGGAATTTTCAACCCCTTTGATATTACTTTTAACAGACACGACCATACTCTTTGGCCAGGCCGGAATGCATCCCTCCTCGTCTTGAAAAATTTGCAGCCCAATAAGTAAAAGAAAACAAATAGGCCTAGCTTGGGTATTCTTCAAAAAGAAATACTAGGCTACCTATTTTCCCAAAGAAAAACTTGTTGGGTTGGTCATGTTGTTAGACGGGCCATAGAGACCGCACAACCCAGTTTATAGCCTGCTCCTCCGAATTACTACTCAAAAAAAGTTGTGCAATTCTGTCGTTAATTGACTATACGTTAAAAATGATGTGGGTCCTGGATATTAGCAGGGTGGATTAGAGTAAAAATGAGGGGCGCATCTGAGTAGTAAAAGAGGCGCTTGCTTGTGTTCGGGAGTGGACCTGGTGGGTTCGTACTGTCATACTCACAACTACATTTCTCTCCCGATTCACTATGTTGATAGGGACCGTTTCAAAAAAGAACTATGTTGACAGGGCCGGATGGCGGCGCCGCGGCGAGCGCACCAAGGCGGAGTATAAAGTGTTGTCACCAATGTGCTGGGCCGGGTTGGACATTCTTATTGAAAAATAAAAATGGACCGGAACTATTTACGATGTTGACTACGATTTGCATGGGTCCGCTGGTTGCAGGAAGAAAATGCTGGGAGAAAGAAGACTGGTCGCTATCTTTGCCTAAGAATAATATCGACTGAATGTAACGACACTATCATAGGAAATAATATCCTCCTGTTAAATCATGAATTTAAAGAACTGGTGCATGAGCATTTAGCTTACGTTGTAACCGTACTTTATTGGATATTGTGCGATCTATGATGTCTCTTACTGATTTACCGCTATCGTTTTGGGGTTATGCTCTAGAGACGGTTGCATTCACTTTAAATAGGGACCATCAAAATCTGTTGAGATGACGCCTTATGAACTGTGGTTTGGCAAGAAACCAAAGTTGTCGTTTCTTAAAGTTTGGGGCTGCGATGCTTATGTGGAAAAGCTTCAACCTGATAAGCTCGAACCCAAAACGGAGAAGTGCGTCTTCATAGGATACCCAAAGGAAACTGTTGGGTATACCTTCTATCATAGATCCGAAGGCAAAATCTTTGTTGCTAAGAATGGATCCTTTCTGGAGAAGGAGTTTCTCTCGAAAGAAGTGCGTGGGAGGAAAGTAGAACTTGGTGAGGTAATTGTACCTTTGGAAAGTAGTTCATCACAGAAATCAGTTCCAGTGATTCCTACACCAACTAGTGAGGAAGCTAATGATGATGATCATGAAGCTTTAGATCAAGTTACTACCAAACCTCGTAGGTCTTCCAGAGTAAGATCCGCACCGGAGTGGTACGGTAATCTTGTTCTGGAAGTCATGTTACTAGACCATGATGAACCTACGAACTATGCGGAAGCGATGATGAGCCCAGATTCCGCGAAATGGCTTGTGGCCATGAATTCTAAGATGGGATCCATGTATGAGAACTTGGTGGACTTGCCCGATGATTGGCAAGCCATAGAAAATAAATGGATCTTTAAGAAGAAGACCGACATAGATGGTAATGTTACTGTTTACAAAGCTCGACTTGTTGCTAAAGGTTTTGGACAAGTTCAAGGAGTTGACTACGATGAGACTTTCTCACCCGTAGCGATGCTTAAGTCCGTCCGAATCATGTTAGCAATTTTTGCATTTTATTATTATGAAATTAGGCAAATGGATGTCAAAACTGCATTCCTGAATGGATTTCTGGAAGAGGAGTTGTATATGATGCAACCGGAAGGTTTTGTCAATCCAAAGGGTGCTAACAAAGTGTGCCAGCTCCAGCGATCCATTTATGGACTGGTGCAAGCCTCTCGGAGTTGGAATAAACACTTTGATAGTGTGATCAAAGCATATGGTTTTATACAGACTTTTGGAGAAGCCTGTATTTACAAGAAAGTGAGTGGGAGCTCTGTAGCATTTCTAATCTTATATGTAGATGATATATTGTTGATTGGAAATGATATAGAATTTCTGGATAGCATAAAGGGATACCTGAATAAGAGTTTTTCTATGAAAGACCTCGGAGAAGCTGCTTACATATTGGGCATCAAGATCTATAGAGATAGATCAAGACGCCTAATTGGACTTTCACAAATCACATACTGTCGTGGTACTAAGTCTGACAGTAAGTATAGTGGGTACGAATGAGGAGGCAAGGTCCTAGCTACGGCAAGATTGTACGCAAGTGTTTACGAGTTCAGGCCCCTCTCGGAGGAGGTAAAAGTCCTACGTCTCGGTGCCCGGAGGCGGTCGACTGGATTATATGAGTGTGTTTGTGTGTGTTACAGGGGGTGCGAACCCTTGTGCCAGAGGAGGGGGTGTCTTATATAGAGTGCGCCAGGACCCCGGCCATCTCCTATTACCAAGAGTTCAATGTACATAAAGATGGGGCGTTACTGATAACGCCAGCCATAAGTGCCTTTAATGACCTTAAAGACTATAGAGTGAATGCTTAACCGTTGTTGTTCTGAGTGACTCCTAGTCTTTGGTAGGTCGAGTGCTTTCTTGCATGGTCTCGTGATTGACTGGTCGTGTGACTTCAGGTAGGAGGGGTACCCAAGTGGTTGATTGGTTGAGTGGATTGCACTCGACGCCTTTACTGGGCACTCCCTGTTATCTCTTGAGCTTCTTTGCCTCTAGGGTAGTGAACTTGGGTAGGGCGTATAGGTCAGGCCTATGACCCTACCCCAGGTCTATATCATCATCATTAGCCCCCGAATGGATTGAGGTCAAAGTGAAAAGAAGGTTGAAGTTGCCCTCGCTTTGGCCTTTGTGCTTCACAAGTACTCATGTTGAACGGCAGGCCCATGTTGGAACTTCAGCTTCGTTTCAGTCGCCTTGATCGATTCAGACGTTACCGAATGGATTTATACTGTCATTCGTCGAGAGCTATTTCTGATGCGAAATCTTTGGCGCAATTGGTTACGGCGTATCCCGGATTTCGTGGGATTCGAAATTTCGGGGAAGCGCGCTAGGCGGAGCATGTCATGGTAAGCGGGATGGATAGATAGGGGTGCCTCGATCTCCACACCACCTTTTTCGCCACGTACTCAGGGCGCGACTGTTGCAGGATTTGACAGGATCGCCTCGGCCCACGCATTAGCCACTCGAAGTGTGTCCTTAAAAGGTGATGGGGTCGAGGCGTCTACACTGTGCACGTCCATTCTCCCTCTTTCTCCTCTGCTTCTCCACGACATCCGGCTCCGCCACTCTTGACCCCGCCGCCTCGCCACCATGGTGAAGGACAAGACGGCGGCACTGGAATGCGCGAAGATGGTGACGGGGGCGGCGAAGGGCAAGAAGACGGCTCGGGGGTCGTCGTCGCGGTCGGCACTGTCGCCGGGTTGGATCCAGGACGATTGGATCTGATCCTTGCTCCGGCCGAAAGACTTGGAAGAGCTGGCTAAGTCCGGACTGATCACTAATGGCACTGCGCGGTTGCCGGAGGGGGAGATGGAGCCACAGCTGCGACCGGGTGAGTGTGTTCTGCTCGCCACCCATGTCGACCGCGGATTCTCGCTTCCCCCGCACCCTTTTTCTGGGGTTTCTTGAACTTCTTGGGAGCCCAACTCCATCACTTTTCTCCCAACACCATCACATACCTTGCCGCGTTCATGTCTATGTGCGAGAATTTTCTGGGTTGTCGACTGCACTGGGGTCTTTTCAAGCACATCTTCACAATCCGCCCGCAGTCGGTGAAGAAAGCAAACATGAGTGACGGGAAAAGTCACGTTATCCAAATGTGTGGGGGTTTGGGTATCCAGAAGAGGAAGAGGATCTCTTTCCCTTACATGACCCTTCTTAAGTCGGTCAGGGGCTGGCAGTCGACCTGGTTCTACTACCAGGACATTGCGACTCCAGGCCAATCGACTGGACTTCCCCCTTTTACTTTAGATCATGCCCAGACCCCTTCCTCACTGAAAGTGACCACTGCGGAGAGGGTGGAAACAAACATGCTGGTTGATAGGGTGGTCCAGTTGATCAATCAGGGTGTCACTGGCTTCGATTTGTTGGAGGTATTTCTCAGTCAATGCATCCAGCCACTCCAGGCTCGAGACCACTTGATGTGGATGTACTCTGGGGCCAACGACACCGCTCGGGTTCATCTAGAGGAAGTATCAGCCAAGACAGTGGCCCAATGGTTGAGGAGTATCACAGGGAACAAGGACAACCCCAAAGGCGCCAGAAGAGTCGACCCCTTCAACGACAACAATCAGCCAGACAAGGTTCAGTTTCTGCCACCGACTGTATTTGAATTCGTCTTGCGACTTTCTTCGAATCCAACAGATATTTACTTGATTCCTTGTTTTGTAGATTTACACTAAGATGTACTCGATGCCCAATGGTGAACAAGCCCTGGAGCAAGACCAGGAGGGAGAGGACGGCACGGAGGAAAGTGGCAACTGGCAATCTCCGAAGGACGAGGACGAGGAGGAGAGCCATGAGTCGGACGATGATGACATAGTCGACTCACCGCCCCGCACAGAACGTCGGTCCAAGCTACTCCATGATCCAGCGGGCGGGCGTGGCAAGACCGTGGCCCCAAGCACCCAAACGCAGAAGCGTACTCGGACTTCGACCCCAGAACCAACGGAGAAGGTCGCCAAGCAGCCCAAGGTCATCCCCTCAAAGACTCGGAAAACTCTGCCCAAGATCAAGATGGATGTTCCTGTTACCTCTGGGTGAGTGTTATTTCTTTTTGTGTTTTCCTCCTTCGACTGATATCTCTGTTCTAATCGAATGGATTGTAAACTTTTCCAGCCCAGTCTCCGCCGCGGCTGACATGGACGTTGACAAGGCACCAGGTAACGAGGAAACCGATGACGCGGCCACCTCCAAAGCTAGTAAGTTCCACTCGACTTGAATTTATTCTGTCGATTGAATTGTTGGTCGACTGCATTTCTGAGGTTTCTTTTTGTTGCAGCTCCACGAGACGTTGTCGTGCTTCCAGATGATGATGAAGAAGAAGTGCCTCTGAGGGAGAGGAGGAGGAGGGGAAAGGGATCAAGCGGGAAAGCGCCTAAGGTTCAGGTCCCTCAGTCCACACTGGTACTTGAGACAGTGGTCGAGCGATTCGGAGATTCGGCTCAGACCAACGTCACTTTCGCCGCGTCGGAGTCGATGAGCATCTTGACGGGCGGATCGGTGGAGTCGACAGACTCCACGTCGAAGGTCGGCTCGTTGGTGATGTGGAGCCTGCCGAGGAGGTCGACGAGGCAGCTCTCGGAGCTAGCCGATCTCGCGTCGGGTGTGAGCTCGTCGGAGAGGCGGATCCCGCTGATGGGATCGGCGAGGGAGCTTGCAGTGCAAGCGGCTTCGACGCTGCGCAGCGCGTTGACGCAAACACCATCGGGCACGCCGGGCTGGCTGCGCTCGTTGGGAACAAAAAGGATTCCCGTCAGAACGTGTCTCCGGCCAACGGTGCACTTAGCCCCACGGTGGGCGCCAAATGTCGTGGTATTTCGTCAACATATGCCAAGGGATGGCTTATCATGGATGGGGACAGGAGTACGTTGTCGGGCTCTAGAAGCGGTAGTGAGCAAGACCTCGAACACCTATGAGTCTTACCCAGGTTTGGGGATCTCCGTGGAGATAACACCCCTAGACCTGCTTTGCGGGGTCTCCGCATGATGACTATGATCAATAGAGTAGCTACAAGAGTGCTCCTTGAGCTATTTCGGCTAGAGGAAGAAGAAGGCAAAGCTAGCTCTATCTCTTCCCTAGCTATGTGGGTGTGTGATTGGCTGGGTTGTTGAACCCTTTGCATGGGTGAGCCTGGGAGGTTTATATAGGCCTTCCCCCAGGGGTACAATGGTAATCCGGCCGGGTGTAGGACCCGGCCGTCAGTGTCTCTGAGCTCCAGCTTCTCTGCCGGCCGTCAGGGCCCGCCGCTTGGTGGGTCCTGCCGACTGCCGTGAACCCGGCCGACAGGTAGGGCCCGCCACCTGCGGGCCAGTTTGACTGCGTTACACTGTAGCCTCGCCCTTGATGACAGAGGCTTTGTCGGGGGGCGCATGGCTACAGTTCCGCTGCCTGGCGGGCGCTTACTGTAGCCACACCCACACCCTGTCTCTTCAGGTTAATGGCGCAGATACTTCGAGGGGAGGGATGGCCGCCTGCTGGGAGTCAGCCTCCCCCTGCAGCCGCCTCCTCTGGACTTCCCATCTTCTGGTGATCCACGGACAGGCGGGGCCCGCCGTCTGCGGGCTCCTTCTAATGTAGGTGATGTCATGGGTTGCATGGCTACAGTACCACGTCGGGCATGGGGTGTCCACTTGGTACACCCATACTGTGGCCATGTTCCGCCCTGGATTCGGGGGCGGCAGGTCGCACTATAGCCACGCCTTGTCTTGTTGTAGTAAGTGGGTGCAAACTTTGAGGAGGTGAGGGGCCGCCTTTTAGAGACCGACTCCCTGAAGCCGCCTCCTGGAAACACGCCCCCTTCTTGGGGCTCGCCGCCTTCTAGGAGGCGTTCCTATGGCTCCAGTCGGCCCAGAGGGCCGGCCCTGCGACCAGTCGGACTGAGGGGCTTGGCCAGCCCCGATGACTTGAAATGTGGTCAAGTGTTGATGAGGCTACCCGGGGTCTATCCCCCCGCCACCTGGCACACTCTGGTGGGTAGTGGAGCCCACGTGCACCATCTTGACTGACTTCCACCTCTATAAATACTCTAGAATGCCAAAAACCCTAAGGGAGTTGTGGAAATGCGTACAGTTTCTGCCATCGCAAGTTCCAGAACCACAAGATCCCATCTAGAGGCCTTTTCCGGCACTCTACCCGATGAGGAAACGATCACGGAGGGGTTCTTCATCATCCTTGTGGCCCCTCCGATGATGTGTGAGTAGTTTCCCACAGACCTACGGGTCCGTAGCTAGTAGCTAGAGGGATTCTTCTCTCTCTTTGATATTCAATAAATGTTCTCCCCAACGATCTAGGAGATCTATTTGATGTAACTCTTTTCTGGCGTGTTTGCTGAGATCCTGAATTATGAGTTTATTATCAGATCAATCTACGAATATTATTTGAGTCTTCTTTGAACTCTTATATGCTTGATTGTTATAGCCTCGTATTTCTTCTCTGAAACTTTGGTTTGGTTTGGCCAACTAGATTGATTTTTCTTGCGATGTGAAGAGGTGCTTTGTGATGGGTCGATCTTGCGGTGCTCAATCTCAGTGACATAAAGAGACATGACACGCATGTATTGTTGCTATTAAAGGTAACAAGATGGGGTTTATTCATACGTGAGTTTATCTTGTCTACATCATGTCATCGTTCTTATTGCATTACTATGTTATTACATGAACTTGATGCACTAGATGCACGTTGGATAGCGGTCGATGTGTGGAGTAGTAGTAGTAGTAGATGCAGGCAAGAGTCGGTCTACTAATCTTGGACGTGATGCCTATATACGTGATCCTTGCCTTGGATATTGTCATAATTATTTGCTTTTCTATCAATTGCCCAACAGTAATTTGTTTACCCACCGTATGCTATTTTCTTGAGAGAAGCCTCTAGTGAAAACTACGACCCCCGGGTCTATTATCCTATCATATAAACCAAAAATACCTTGCTACGAGTTTTCTTTATTTATTTTATTTTGTGTTTTAGTTAGATCTATTTACTAAAACCTATACAATTTAATCTATCTCAATAACGAGGTGGGATTGACTTGAAGGAAATATGCCCTAGAGGCAATAATAAAGTTATTATTTATTTCCTTAATTCATGATAAATGTTTATTATTCATGCTAGAATTGTATTAACCGTAAACTTAGTACATGTGTGAATACATAGACAAAACATATAGTCCCTAGTATGCCTCTACTTGACTAGATCGTTAATCAAAGATGGTTATGTTTCCTAACCATAGACATGTGTTGTCATTTGATGAACGAGATCACATCATTAGGAGAATGATGTGATGGACATGACCCATCCGTTATCTTAGCGTTATGATCGTTACAGTTTCATTGCTACTGCTTTCTTCATGACTTATACATGTTCCTCATACTATGAGATTATGCAACTCCCGAATACCGGAGGATTACCTTGTGTGCTATCAAACGTCACAACGTAACTGGGTGATTATAAAGATGCTCTACAGGTGTCTCCGAAGGTGTTTGTTGGGTTGACATAGATCGAGATTAGGATTTGTCACTCCGTGTTTCGGAGAAGTATATCTGGGCCCTCTTGGTAATACTCATCACTATGAGCCTTTCCAGCATTGTGACTAATGATTTAGTTGCGGGATGAAGTATTACGGAACAAGTAAAGAGACTTGCCGGTAATGATATTGAACTAGGTATGATGATACCGACGATCAATCTCGGGGAAGTAACATATCGATGACAAAGGGAACAACGTATGTTGTTATGCGGTTTGACCGATAAAGATCTTCGTAGAATATGTAGGAGCCAATATGAGCATCTAGGTTCCGCTATTGGTTATTGATCGGAGATGTGTCTCGGTCATGTCTACATAGTTCTCAAACCCGTAGGGTCCACACGCTTAACGTTCGATGACGATTTGTATTATGAGTTATGTGATTTGATGTACCAAAGTTTGTTGGGAGTCCCAGATGAGATCACGGACATAACGAGGAGTCTCAAAATGGATGAGAAGTAAAGATTCATATATTGGAAGGTTGCGTTTGGACATCGGAATGGTTCCGAGTGGTTCGGGCATTATTCCGGAGTACCGGGAGGTTACCGGAACCCCCGGGAGAAGTATTGGGCCTAGTGGGCCTTATTGGAGGAGAGGAGAAAGGGCCACATGAGAGGGGCGCCCCTCCCCTTGCCCAAACCGAATTGGACTAGCGGAGGGGGCCGGCCCCGTCTTTCCTTCCCCCTCTCTCTTACTTACCTTTCACTCCGGTGGAAGAAAGGAAAAGGGGGGGTCGAATCCTTCTTGGACTAGGAGTCCAAGTGGGACTCCCCCTTGGCGCGCCCAAACCTGGTCGGCCTCCTCTCTCCCTCCCTCCTTTATATACGTGGCCAAGGGCACCCCAAGAGGACAACAGACAACACAAGTTGATCTTTTTGCCGTGTGCAGTGCCCCCCTCCACACTTATAGACCTCGATCATACTGTTGCGGAGCTTAGGCGAAGCCCTGCGCTGGTAGCATCATCATCACCGTCGCCATGACATCGTGCTGACGGAACTCACCCTTGGCCTCAACTGGATCAAGAGTACAAGGGACGTCATCGAGCTGAATGTGTGCTGAACGCGGAGGTGTCGTACGTTCGGTACTTGGATCGGTCGGATCGTGAAGACGTATGACTACATCAACCACGTTGTCATAACGCTTCCGCTTTCGGTCTATGAGGGTACGTGGACACACTCTCCCCTCTCGTTGTTATGCATCACCTAGATAGATCTTGCGTGATCGTAGGATTTTTTTTTGAAATTACCGCGTTCCCCAACATGACAAACCCTCTTACGCGTTGGATTGCAAGTTTTTGTTGTTTGTGTGCAAGTGTTGTTTACATAGTTTTGCTTGGTTCTCCTACTGGATTGATAACCTTGGTTTCATAACTAAGGGAAATACTTACCTTTGTTGTGTTGCATCATCCTCTCCTCTTCGGGGAAATACCAACGCAGATACAAGCAATCAAGAAGAATTTCTGGTGCCATTGCAGGTGAGACATCATCAACATCTATCAAGTAACTACGCATAAACTCTCATCTCCTTGAAATTTCTTTCTTTCCATTTGCCCCTCGTTTGCATCTCCCCCACTTCCAAAAAGTTTTTGCAAAAATACAAAAATATTTTTCGTTTGCCTTTTTCTTATTTGATCTTTAGTTTCCTTGCGATCTTGTTTGCGTAGTCACCATGTCTCACAAAAAATTTCAAACTTTGTGATTTTTCCAATACTAGTAATAATGATTTTATTAGTATTCCTATTGCTCCTCGCGCCGCTAGTGCGGAGTCTTGTGATATTAATGCCGCTTTGTTGAATCAAGAGCAATTTTCTGGTAATATAAGGATGTTGCGTCCCATCTAAACACTTTCGTGGAATTGTTGATATGCAAAAGAAAAAATATGTGGACAATGATATTGTTAAATTAAAATTATTTCCTTTCTCTTTGAGGGAGCATGTAAAATTTTGGTTTTCATCTTTTCCACAAAATAGTATTGATTCTTGGGATAAGTGCAAAGATGCTTTTATTACTAAGTATTTTCCTCCCATGAAAATTATTTCCCTCAGAAATCAAATTATGAATTTCAAGCAACTTGAGCATGAACATGTTGCGTAATCTTGGGAAAGAATGCAACTAATGCTAATAAATTGTCTTACTCATGGTTTAAATCTTTGGATGATTATACAAAAAAATTATGCGGGGTTGAATTTTGTTTCTAGAAATCTTTTAGATTCCGCCATGGGTGGTACTTTTATGGAGATTACTTTTGGTGAACCTACTAAATTACTTGATAATATCATGGCAAATTATTCACAATGGCATACCAAAAGAGCACCTACTAGTAAAAAGGTTAATTCTGTTGAAGAAATCAATACTTTGAGTGAAAAAGTTGATGCACTTATGAAATTGGTTGCTAGTAAAAATGTTCATACTAATCTTAATTATGTGCCTTTGTCTACATTGATTGAGCAAAATAATGATCTCGTTGATGTGAATTTTGTCTCGCAAAACAATTTTAATAACAATGCTTATAGCGGTAATTTTAATCCTAGGCCTTTTCCTGAAATTCCTCTAATAATTATGGTAATTCCTACGGTAATTCTTATAATAATAATAATAATAATAATAATAATAATAATAATAATAATAATAATAATAATAATAATAATAATAATAATAATAATAGGATACCCTCGATCTTGAGAGTAATATTAAAGAATTTATCAATGCTAAAAAAAATCAACACTACGATAGATTTTTTTTCAATTATGATAGTTGTTCTCTGATTGAGTGTATTTCTTTGTTGCAATCCATTCTAAATCCACCTAATGCATATGAACAAAATAAAGCTTTTACTAAACATATTGTAGAAGCGATGATGAAAGCTTTAGAAGAAAAGCTAGAATTAGAGATTCCAACTCCTAGAAAATTATACGATGAATGGCAACCCACCATTAAAGTCAAGATCAAAAACTATGAATGCAATGCTTTATGTGATTTCGGTGCTAGTGTTTCCACAATTCCGAAATCTCTATGTGATGTGCTAGGTTTTACCAAGTTGGAAGAATGCTCTCCTAATTTGCACTTGGCGGATTCTACTATTAAAAAACCTTTGGGAAGAATTAATGATGTTCTTGCAAATAGGAACTATGTTGTAACGCCCCGGACACACCCGCCGGTGGTCGTTACTCCTGGCGGGATCTAGACTGGCCCCACAGATCAATACTAGTCTTTTCTGTGCACTTTGTCCTCACTCATGCGCACCCGGGAGCAACTTCTCGGTCGGTCACCCATCTTGAGACTACTCCAAGCTGAGCACGCTTAACTTTGGAGTTCTGTCCGAATGGGCTCCCGGAAAAGAAGGAATTCCTTATTGATATGAGTAGTCCATCATCCCTAATAAGCCGTGCTATCACATACACCCACACTCGGAGGAACCGACGTCCTCGTCGGGCCACAGAACGCTTCCTCTTGGCACAACCGCTCAGGCATCGGTCCGGTACATGTGCCATGCCGTGTGCCACGACGTGTCACAAACGTCATGAACAACATGACCGCGCCTGTCTCGCAACCATCCATGTAACCACGAGGGTCGGCTCGATACCAAATTGTAACGCCCGGACACACCGCCGGTGGTCGTTACTCTGGCGGATCTAGACTCGGCCCCACAGATCAATACTAGTCTTTTCGCGACTTTGTCCTCACTCATGCGCACCCGGAGCAACTTCGGCCGGTCACCCATCCTGAGACTACTACAAGCTGAGCACGCTTAACTTTGGAGTTTTGTCCGAATGGGCTCCCGGAAAAGAAGGAATTCCTTATTGATATGAGTAGTCTATCATCCCTAATAAGCCAGGCTATCACATATGTGGCCATTGATTTTATTGCTCTTGATATTGATTGCAATCTGTCTTGTCCCGTAATACTTGGTAGACCGTTTTTATGAACTATAGGTGTCATGATTAATATGAAAGAAGGGAATATTAAGTTTTAGTTTCCATTGATAAAGGTAATGGAACACTTCCCTAGTACTAAAATTAAGCCATCATACGAGTCAATCATGAGGGCAACCTATGGAGCAAAAACTAAAGATGACAATACTTGAATCTATGCATTATGCCTAGCTAGGGGCATAAAACAATAACGCTTGTTGGGAGGCAACCCAATGAATAAAATAATTTTTTTACTTCTTGTTTCTGTTCTTGTGTGTTTGCACAATTATGCTTCAGTTATGATTGTGTTTTTTATGTTTGAATTAGTGTTTGTGCCAAGTAATGCCTTTAGGATGGTTTGGGTGATAGTTAATTTGATCCTGTTGGAAAACGGAAACTTCTATGTTCAGTAACAGAATTGTTGTGCTCTTCTGGACCGATGAAAAAAATCTGATTTTTTACACATGATTGATATACAAATTGCCTAAGTTTTCCTAATTTTTCAGAATTGTTGGAGTTACATAAGTATCATTAAATTATATATTACTACAATATGTTCTGTTTTTTTACAGATTATGTATTCGTTGCATTGTGTGCTTATTTTGATGAATCTATGGATTGTATCGGGGCGTATAAGCCATGGTAAAGTTAGAATACAGTAGTTATAATGCAATATTAAACTATGAATGGGTTTGCAATAGTACTGAAAGTGTTGACTTGCTTTATTATACTAATGGGTCTCACGAAGGTTTTCTTAAGTTTTATGTGATTGAAGTTTTCAAGTTTTGGGTGAGATCACGATGGATGAAGGAATAAGGAGTGAAATGAGCCTAAGCTTGGGGATGCCCATGGCACCCCAAGGTAATATTCAAGGAATACCAAGCAACTAAGCTTGGGGATGCCCCGGAAGGCATCCCCTCTTTCTTCTAACGACCATCGGTAATTTTACTTGGAGCTATATTTTTATTCATCACATATCATGAGTTTTGCTTGGGGCGTCTTGTATTACATGAGTCTTTTCTTATTTTGCTTTTTAGTTTGTCACGGTCATCCTTGCTGGACACACTTATTTGAGACAGCCATAATGATGCTATGATTTGTTAGAATTGCTCTATGTGTTTCACTTAAACTTTTTTAGCTATGGAATTGCTCTAGTACTTCATATATATCTTTTTGAGCACAGTGGTGGTTTAATTTTGAAGAAACGCTCTCATGCTTCACTTAGATTATTTTGAGAGTAGTAATTTTTAAGAATATTATGCTCTTTTTCTTCACTTAAATTTGTTTGAGAGCTTGAAAGTAGCAATGTTAATATATGAAATTAGTCCCAAAGTGATAGATATCCAAGGGGGGTATAATAAAAACTTTCATGAAGATCATTGGATATTATAAACTTGATTCCTTGTGATAGTTTTGAGATATGGAGATAGTAATATGTGAGTCATGTTGGTGAGTAATTATGCTTTAGTAAGAATATTGGTGTTATGGTTTGTGATTCCCTATGCAAGCACAAAAGTCAATAGTTATGCAACGAAGTTACATCCTACTTGTGGTGCATTATTCAGTGTTAGTTATGTTTAATGCTCGTTTATGATCGTTTTTGTTTCTTGGTTGGTCGCTTCTCAATCTATTTGCTAGCCTTCATTTGTACTCAGTGGAAATATTGCTTGTGCGTCCAACTCCTTAAACCCAAAGTTGTGCCAAATGAGCCCATCATACCTACCTATATGAAGTATGTCCATGTCATTCCAAGTAAATTTGTATGTGCCAACTCCAATTTTCAAAATAAATTTCCTTTTTGTGTGTCCGTACCGCTCATGAAGCGATAGGGCGTGGCCTATATTTTCCATGCTAGATATGTTATTCTCACGATGAGTGTCTATTCACTTGTTATTGCACGAGAGTGTGGCCGGTAATAGGGATGCCCAGCCCCGAAATGAATTTTTTATTTATATGTTATCAATAATAAATTCCTTGGAAAGTGTTGATATGGAAGGCACCCGTGGATACGGCTAGCTATGGATTGTGAAAGAATGGTGGAAAAAGGAATAAACTTTATTTTATGTTCGGGAACCACCTATGATTTATCTAGCCTGAGAAATATTGGGAATTTTCGGTTGTTTTCGTTGAAAGGAAAAGCATGCTTCTCAAAACAGCTTTATCTCTCAAATTAAACTATGATCTCTGGCACCTCTACAAATCTCTGCTTCCCTCTACGAAGGGCCTATCTATTTACTTTTATGCAATTTTTATTTTTATTGAGTCTCCATCTCCTCTTATAAAGCACCAACTAGGGAATACTATTATCATACTTGTGCATTGGATATAGCTAATATTTGAGTGTGTTTCATGAATGGATCAATGATTGAGCATAATGGTCTAGGGATAGCTCTCTTTAGTGTTGATATTTTGAAAGATATGGTTGCTTGTTGATATGCTTGAGTATTGATGTCCTCATTTCAATTATAGACTATTGCTTTGAATCATCTAAAGTCCAAATGTCCATGCTACAAAAGAAAAGAATATGTGATGAACATGTTAGGCAACATTCCACATAAAAAATCTGCTTTTATCATTTACCTACTCGAGGATGAGCAGAAATTACGCTTGGGGATGCTGATACGTATCCAACGTATCTATAATTTTTTATTGTTCCATGCTGTTATAGTATCAGTCTTGAATGTTTTATATACATTTAGAAGCAACTTTATACCATTTTTTGGGACTAACCTATTGACATAGTACCCAGTGCCAGTTGATGTTTTTAGCTTGTTTTTACTTTGTAGAATATCAATACCAAACGAAGTCCAAATGCCACAAAACTTTTTGGAGATTTTTTTCTGCCCAGAAGACACCTAGGGAGCCAAAGGAGCACACAGGAGGAGGCCCGTGGGGCCCACTAGGCACTAGGGCACACTAGGGGACCCAAGCGCGCCCTGGTGGGTAGTGGAGCCCACGGGCACCCTCTTGGCCGACTTCCACCTCTAAAATACACTAAAATCCCAAAAACTTAGGGGAGTCGAGGAAATACAGTTTTCACTGCCGCAAGTTCCAAAACCACGAGGTCCAATCTAGAGGCCTTTTATGGCACTCTGCTTGAGGGGAAAATAATCTCGGGGGGGGGGGGGGTCTTCATCATCCTTGTTGCCCCTCCGATGATGCGTGCGTAGTTTACCACAGATCTATGGGTCTGTAGCTAGTAGCTAGATGGCTTCTTCTCTCTTTTTGATCTTCAATACAATGTTCTCCTCGATATTCTTGGAGATCTATTTGATGTAACTCTTTTTTGCAGTGTGTTTGTTAGGATCCGATGATTGTGAGTTTTTTATCAGATCTATATATGAATATTATTTGAGTCCTCTTTGAACTCTTATATGCATGATTGTTATAGCCTCGTATTTCTTCTCTGAAATTTTGGTTTGGTTCGGCCAACTAGATTGAATTTTTCTTGCCATGAGAAGAGATGCTTTGTGATGGGTTCAATCTTGCGGTGCTCAATCTCATTGTCGGAAAGTGACATGACACGCATGTATTTTGATATTAAGGATAACAAGATGGGGTTTATTCATACGTGAGTTTATCTTGTCTATGTCATGTCATCGTTCTTATTGCATTACTCTGTTTTTCCATGAACTTAATACACTAGATGCATGCTGGATAGCGGTCGATGTGTGGAGTAATAGTAGTAGACGCAGGCAGGAGTCGGTCTACTAATCTTGGACGTGATGCCTATATAGATGATCATTGCCTTGGATATCGTCATAATTATTTGGTTTTCTGTCAATTGCCCAACAGTAATTTATTTACCCACCGTATGCTATTTTCTTGGGAGAAGACACTAATTAAAACTATGGCCCCGGGGTCTATTTTCCTATCATATTAAACCAAAAATACCTTGCTGCGATTTTTATTTTTTTTATTTTGTGTTTTAGTTCGATCTATTTACCAAAACCTATACAATTTAATCTATCCCAATACCGAGGAGGGATTGACTGTTGGGGATCGTTGCAGAAATTAAAAAATTTCTACGCATCACCAAGATCAATCTATGGAGAAACTAGCAACAAGAGAGAGGGGAGTGCATCTTCGTACCCTTGAAGATCACGACACGGAAGCGTTACAAGAACACGGATCAAGGAGTCGTACTCGTAGCGATTCAGATCGCGGTGGATTCCGATCTAAGCGCCGAACAACGGCACCTCCGCGTTCAACACGAGTGCAGCTCGGTGATGTCTCCCGCGCCTTGATCCAGCAAGGAGGAGGGAGAGGTTGAGGAAGACAGCTCCAGCAGCAACACGACAGCGTGGTGGTGGTGGAGCAGCGGTTCTCCGGCAGGGCTTCGCCAAGCTCAAACGGAGGAGGAGAGGTGTTGGAGAGGGGGAGGGCTGCGCCTTGGATGTGGTGCGGCTGCCCTACCTCCTCCCCTCTATTTATAGGGTGAAGGGGGAAGGGGGTCAGCCCCTCTAGATGAGATCTAGAAGGGGCGGCGGCCAAGGGGAGGGGGCTTGCCCCCCAAGCCAAGGGGGGCGCCCCCTTTATGGTCCCCCCCAACCCTAGGCGCATGGGCCCTAGGGGGGTGGCGCCCAGCCCACTTAGGGGCTGGTTACCTTTCACATACAGCCCATAGGGCCCTCCGGGGCAGGTGAACCCTCCCGATGGACCCCCGGAACCCCTTCGGTGGCCCCGGTACAATACCGGCAAACCCCCGAATATTTCGGTGACCATATGATGACTTCCCATATATAAATCTTCACCGCCGGACCATTCCGGAACTCCTTGTGACGTCCGGGATCTCATCCGGGACAACATTTGGTAACCACGTACAAACCTTCCCTACAATCCTAGCGCCATCGAACCTTAAGTGTGTAGACCCTACGGGTTCAGGAATCATGCAGACATGACCGAGACAGCTCTCCGTCTAATAACCAACAGCGGGATCTGGATACCCATGTTGGATCCCACATGTTCCACGATGATCTCATCGGATGAACCACGATGTCGAGGATTCAAGGAATCCCGTATGCAATTCCCTTTGTCAATCGATACGGTACTTGCCCGAGATTCGATCATCGGTATCCCAATACCTCGTTCAATCTCGTTACCGGCAAGTCACTTTACTCGTTCCGTAATGCATGATCCCGTGACGAACTACTTAGTCACATTGAGCACTACTTAGTCACATTGAGCTCATTATGATGTTGAATTACCGAGTGGGCCCAGAGATACCTCTCCGTCATACGGAGTGACAAATCCCAGTCTTGATTCATGCCAACCCAACAGACACTTTCGAAGATACCTGTAGTGCACCTTTATAGCCACCCGCTTCGCTGTGACGCTTTGGTACACCCAAAGCATTCCTACGGTATCTGGGAGTTGCACAATCTCATGGTCTAAGGAAATGATACTTGACATTAGAAAAGCTTTAGCAAACGAACTACACGATCTTGTGGTAGGCTTAGGATTGGGTCTTGTCAATCACATCATTCTCCTAATGATGTGATCCCGTTATCAATGGCATCCAATGTCCATAGTCAGGAAACCATGACCATCTGTTGATCAACGAGGTATTCAACTTGAGGCTCACTAGGGACTTGTTGTGGTCTATGTATTCACACATGTATTATGGTTTCCGGTCAATACAATTATAGCATGAACAATAGATAATTATCATGAACAAGGAAATATAATAATAACCATTTTATTATTACCTCTAGGGCATATTTCCAACAGTCTCCCACTTGCACTGGAGTCAATAGTCTAGTTACATTGTGATGAATCGAACACCCATAGAGTTCTGGTGTTGGTCATGTTTTGCTCGCGGAAGAGGTTTAGTCAACGGATCTGCAACATTCAGATCCATATGCACTTTACAAATATCTATGTCTCCATCTTGAACATTTTCACGAATGGAGTTGAAGCGACGCTTGATGTGCCTAGTCTTCTTGTGAAACCTGGGCTCCTTGGCAAGGGCAATAGCTCTAGTGTTGTCACAGAAGAGAGTCATCGGGCCCGACGCATTGGGAATAACTCCTAGGTCAGTAATGAACTCCTTCATCCAGATTGCTTCATGCGCTGCCTCTGAGGCTGCCATATACTCCGCTTCACATGTAGATCCCGCCACGACGCTTTGCTTGCAACTACACCAGCTTACTGCCCCACCATTCAAAATATACACGTATCCGGTTTGTGACTTGGAGTCATCCAGATATGTGTCGAAGCTAGCATCGATGTAACCCTTTACGACGAGCTCTTCGTCACCTCCATAAATGAGAAACATATCCTTAGATCCTTTTCAGGTACTTCAGGATATTCTTGACCGTTGTCCAGTGTTCCATGCCGGTATTACTTTGGTACCTCCCTACCAAACTTATGCCAAGGTTTACATCAGGTCTGGTACACAGCTGGCATACATAATAGACCCTATGGCTGAGGCATAGGGGATGACACTCATCTTTTCTCTATCTTCTTCCGTGGTCGGGCTTTGAGCCGAGATCAATTTCACACCTTGCAATACAGGTAAGAACCCCTTCTTGGACTGATCCATATTGAACTTCTTCAATATCTTATCAAGGTATGTGCTTTGTGAAAGACCTATGAGGCGTCTCGATCTATCTCTATAGATCTTGATGCCTAATACGTAAGCAGCTTGTCCAAGGTCCTTCATTGAAATACACTTATTCAAGTAGGCCTTTATGCTTTTCAAAAGTTCTATATCATTTCCCATCAATAGTATGTCATCCACATATAATATGAGAAATGCTACAGAGCTCCCACTCACTTTCTTGTAAACCCATGCTTCTCCATAAGTCTGCATAAACCCAAACGCTTTGATCATTTCATCAAAGTGAATGTTCCAACTCCGAGATGCTTGCACCAGCCCATAGATGGAGCGCTGGAGCTTGCATACTTTGTTAGCATTCTTAGGATCGACAAAACCTTTCGGCTGCATCATATACAATTCTTTCTTAAGGAAGCCGTTAAGGAATGCCGTTTTGACATCCATTTGCCATATCTCATAATCATAGAATGCGGCAATTGCTAACATGATTCGGACGAACTTCAGCTTCGCTACGGCTGAGAAGGTCTCATCGTAGTCAACCCCTTGAACTTGTCGATAACCCTTAGTGACAAGCCGAGCTTTATAGATGATAGCATTACCATCCGCGTCTGTCTTCTTCTTAAAGATCCATTTATTTTCTATCGCTCGCCAATCATCGGGCAACTATGTCAAAGTCCATACTTTGTTTTCATACATGGATCCTATCTCGGATTGCATGGATTCAAGCTATTTGTTGGAATCTGGACCCGACATCGCTTCTTCATAGTTCGAAGGTTCACCATTGTCTAACAACATGATTTCCAGGACAGGGTTGCCATACCATTCTGGTGTGGAACGTGTCCTTGTGGACCTACGAAGTTTAGTAGCAACTTGATTCGAAGTACCTTGATCATCATCATTAACTTCCTCTCTGGTCGGTGCAGGCACCACAGAAACATCTTCCTGAGCTGCGCTACTTTCTGGTTCAAGAGGCAGTACTTCATCAAGTTCTACTTTCCAACCACTTACTTCTTTCGAGAGAAACTCTTTCTCCAGAAAGGACCCGTTCTTGGCAACAAAGATCTTGCCTTCGAATCTAAGGTAGAAGGTATAGCCGATGGTTTCCTTAGGGTATCCTATGAAGACGCATTTTTCTGACTTGGGTTCGAGCTCTTCAGGTTGAAGTTTCTTGACATAAGCATCGCATCCCCAAACTTTTAGAAACGACAGCTTAGGTTTCTTCCCAAACCATATTCATACGGTGTCGTCTCAACGGATTTAGACGGTGCCCTATTTAAAGTGAATGTGGCTGTCTCTAAAGCGTATCCCCAGAATGATAGCGACAAATTGGTAAGAGACATCATAGATCACACCATATCCAATAGAGTGCGATTACGACGTTCGGACACACCATTACGCTGAGGTGTTCCAGGCGGCGTGAGTTGTGAAACAATTCCACATTTCCTTAAGTGCGTACCAAATTCGTGACTCAAATATTCTCCCCCACGATCTGATCGTAAGAACTTTATTTTTCTGTCACGTTGATTCTCTACCTCACTCTGAAATTCCTTGAACTTTTCAAAGGTCTCAGACTTGTGTTTCATCAAGTAGACATACCCATACCTACTTAAGTCATCAGTGAGGATGAGAACATAATGATAGCCATCGCGGTCCTTGCTCATTGGACTGCACACATCAGTATGTATGTTTTCCAATAAGTTGGTTGCTCTCTCCATTGTTCCGGAGAACGAAGTCTTGGTCATTTTTCCCATGAGGCATGGTTCACACGTGTCAAATGATTCGTGATCAAGAGACTCCAAAAGTCCATCTGCATGGAGCTTCTTCATGCGTTTGACACCAATGTGACCAAGGCGGAAGTGCCACAAGTATGTGGGACTATCATCATCAACCTTACATCTTTTGGTATTCACACTATGAATATGTGTTACATCACGTTCGAGATTCATTAAGAATAAACCATTGACCAGCGGGGCATGACCATAAAACATATCTCTCATATAAATAGAACAACCATTATTCTCGGATTTAAATGAGTAGCCATCTTGCATTAAACAAGATCCAGATACAATGTTCATGCTCAAAGCTGGCACTAAATAACAATTATTGAGGTTTAAAACTAATCCCGTAGGTAAATGTAGACGTAGCGCGCTGACGGCGATCACATCGACCTTGGAACTATTCCCGACACGCATCGTCACCTCGTCCTTCGCCAGTATCCGCTTATTCCGCAGCTCCTGTTTTGAGTTACAAATATGAGCAACCGCACCGGTATCAAATACCTAGGAGCTACTACGAGTACTGGTAAGGTACACATCAATAACATGTATATCACATATACCTTTGGTGTTGCCGGCCTTCTTGTCCGCTATGTACTTGGGGTAGTTCCGCTTCCAGTGATTGTTTCCCTTGCAATAAAAGCACTCAGCCTCAGGTTTGGGTCCATGCTTTGGCTTCTTCCCGCAATCGGCTTACGGGCGCGCAACTCCTTGTCGTCCTTCTTGAAGTTCTTCTTACCCTTGCCTTTCTTGAAACTAGTGGTTTTATTGACCATCAACACTTGATGTTCCTTTTTTATCTCCACCTCCACTGATTTCAGCATTGAAAATACCTCAGAGGAATGGTTTTCACCATCCCCTGCATATTTAAATTCATCACGAAGCTCTTGTAGCTACGTGGAAGCGACTGGAGGATTCTGCCAATGACCGCGTCATCCGGGAGATTAACTCCCAGCTGAGACAAGCGGTTGTGCAACCCAGACATTTTGAGTATGTGCTCGCTGACAGAACTATTCTCCTCCATCTTACAACTGTAGAACTTGTCGGAGACTTCATATCTCTCGACTCGGGCATGAGCTTGGAAAACCATTTTCAGCTCTTGGAACATCTCATATGCTCCGTACTGCTCAAAACACTTTTGGAGCCCCGATTCTAAGTTGTAAAGCATGCCGCACTGAACCAGGGAGTAATCATCACTACGCGACTGCCAGGCGTTCATAACATCTTGAGTTGCTGGGAAAACAGGTGCTTCACCTAGAGGTGCAGCTAGGACATATGCTTTCTTGGTAGCTATGAGGATGATCCTCAAGTTATGGGCCCAGTCCGTGTAGTTGCTACCATCGTCTTTCAGCTTGGTTTTCTCTAGGAACGCGTTGAAGAGGGCAACATTAGCGTGGGCCATTTGATCTACAAGACATATTGCAAAGATTTTAGACTAAGTTCATGATAATTAAGTTCATCTAATCAAATTATTTAATGAACTCCCACTGAGATAGACATCCCTCTAGTCATTTAAGTGATACATGATCCGAGTCAACTAGGCCGTGTCCGATCATCACGTGAGACGGACTAGTCATCATCGGTGAACATCTTCATGTTGATCGTATCTGCTATACGACTCATGTTCGACCTTTCGGTCTCTTGTGTTCCGAGGCCATGTCTGTACATGCTAGGCTCGTCAAGTCAACCTAAGTGTTTTGCATGTGTAAATCTGGCTTACACCCGTTGTATGTGAACGTTAGAATCTATCACACCCGATCACCATGTGGTGCTTCGAAACAACGAACCTTCGCAATGGTGCACAGTTAGGGGGAACACTTCCTTGAAATTTTATGAGGGATCATCTTATTTATGCTACCGTCGTTCTAAGCAAATAAGATGTAAAACATGCTCAACATCACATGCAATCAAACAGTGACATGATATGGCCAATATCATTTTTTGCTCATTTCGATCTCCATCTTCGGGGTGCCATGATCATCATCGTCACCGGCATGACACCATGATCTCCATCATCGTGTCTTCATGAAGTTGTCTCGCCAACTATTACTTCTACTACTATGGCTAACGGTTTAGCAATAAAGTAAAGTAATTACATGGCGTTATTCAATGACACGCAGGTCATACAATAAATTAAGACAACTCCTATGGCTCCTGCCGGTTGTCATACTCATCGACATGCAAGTCGTGATTCCTATTACAAGAACATGATCAATCTCATACATCACATATATATCATTCATCGCATCCTTTTGTCCATATCACATCACACGGCATATGCTGCAAAAACAAGTTAGACGTCCTCTAATTGTTGTTGCAAGTTTTTATGTGGCTGCTATAGGTTTCTAGCAAGAACGTTTCTTACCTACGCCAAAACCACAACGTGATATGCCAATTGCTATTTACCCTTCATAAGGACCCTTTTAATCGAATCATATCCAACCAAAGTGGGAGAGACAAACATCCGCTAGCCACCTTATGCAACTAGTGCATGTCAGTCGGTGGAACCTGTCTCACGTAAGCGTACGTGTAAGGTCGGTCCGGGCCGCTTCATCCCACAATGCTGCCGAATTAAGATAAGACTAGTAACGGCAAGTAAATTGACAAAATTGACGCCCACAACAACTTGTGGTCTACTCATGCATAGAAACTACACATAGACCTAGCTCTGACTCCACTGTTGGGGATCGTTGCAGAAATTAAAAAAATTCTACGCATCACCAAGATCAATCTATGGAGAAACTAGCAACGAGAGAGAGGGGAGTGCATCTTCATACCCTTGAAGATCGTGACACAGAAGCGTTACAAGAACACGGATGAAGGAGTCGTACTCGTAGTGATTCAGATTGCGGTGGATTCCGATCTAAGCGTCGAACAACAACACCTCCGTATTCAACACACATGTAGCCCGGTGACCTCTCCCGTGCCTTGATCCAGCAAGGAGGAGGGAGAGGTTGAGGAAGACAGCTCCAGCAGCAGCACGACGGCGTGGTGGTGGTGGAGCAGCGGTTCTCCGGCAAGGCTTCGCCAAGCTCAAATGGAGGAGGAGAGGTGTTGGAGATTGCGCCTTGGATGTGGTGCAGTTGCCCTCCCTCCTCCCCTCTATTTATAGGGTGCAGGGGGAAGGGGGTCGACCCCTCTAGAACGAGCTAGTCAACTAGAGGCTCACTAGGGACTTGTTGTGGTCTATGTATTCACACATGTATTACGGTTTCCGGTCAATACAATTATAGCATGTACAATAGACAATTATCATGAACAAGGAAATATAATAATAACCATTTTATTATTGCCTCTAGGGCATATTTCCAACATTGACAACCCCTCTTACGCGTTGGGTTGCAAGTTTTAGTTGTTTGTGTGCATGTGTTGTTTACATAATGTTACTTGGTTCTCCTACTAGATTGATAACATTGGTTTCATAACTAAGGGAAATACTTACCTTTGTTGTGTTGCATCATCCTCTCGTCTTCGGGGAAATACCTATGCAGATACTAGTAATCAGGGACATTATAGCAATGTTTGCATGGGCACAACATATCTTCGGCCCGTTGTTGTGAGCAAGTGTGAATTCCATAAAATAATCACGCCAGCCATGTAAGGTGGAGTTAGCTTTGTTCCATTAGTCCAACTACAATCCATTGTCTGTATAATATGAAAAGTAAATAAAATGCACCTGATATTTGCTATGATGTTTTTCAGTATACAGATCTCGCCTGAAATCGCCCCTGTTTCATGCTGTCGTGGTCACGCGTGACTTCGCCCTTCAATAGTGGTGATTGACCTCGTCATACCACCGCAGCCGCGTTCACCTCGGCATACCACTGCATTCACCTCATCGTGTTGTCCTCTCGACTGGCCGAGGGCATGGTATGAAAGGAGGGCCCTAAGCTAACGATCCCATTTCCCTTTGGTAGGAGGGAAGCAGACCATCTCAATTCCATGCTCTCGCTATTTTGTGATGTGTTCGCACTAAATGAGTCAACTGAAAAACAATTAGTTGTTATTTTTCTATTTATATTTACAAAAAATGACCCACCAACATTTACTGTGACACTGAGACTCATCACAAACAATGGACATGCCTAATGATGGCCGAATACGTCTCCAAAAATCAGCCTGGAACGTCGCCAAAGTTGTCGAGGGCGCTGCCCCCGGGGGGAACCTCATGACGGTGGACTGTCACAGAAGATGATCTTTGGCAATGTTTCATGTTTCGTCATGAGGTTTTGCATCACTAAATAGAGTAAATTTTGTAATGGAGATTCGTTCAGGGCATCCTCGTCGTTGGAGTCAAGGATTTTATCCGCGACATCATCAGGGTTATAATCGTTCCCATCATTGCCGCTGCCTCCTCTTCCGTTGTTGTTGCCGTTGCTGCCACTGCCATTATGAGGATTGCCACCCCTTTTACTGGGGTTGTCACCTCCTCCGTTTTTGGGGTATCTACCATGTTCATAGATAGGTCGTGGACTCCGACGAGGAGCAATGCATGGGAGGCGATGGGGCTTCGAGTACTAAGTGGGTCGGTGTGTGTCCCATGTCCTACTCTTAGTTGCCAGCAATCGCACCTTCACTTCACGGGTCTCATCTTGGTCGGACATGGACACGGCCAGCACTGGAGGGGACACAAGGACTGGGAGGATGGTCGCCGCCTTAGATTTAGACTAAGTTTTGCTTCAGTCATTTTTTTAATGAAATATATTAAAAATGTAATGAATTTGCTTTGATTTAGATGAAAGTCATCCAGTTTGCATGTAACTTCTTTGGTTCGTAAAATTTTGTTTTGAAATGTATGCCTGTACGGTTGAATGGTCGGCTCCAACAACACCGTTCGTGGACTGGCCTGCAGACTGGCCTACTTGTCCGCAAAGGAATATGGTGTTGAATTTGGAGCTCGGTGTTGGTGACGCCCTTAGGCCAACTCCAGCGCGCGACCCCATCTCGTCCGGCCCCGTCCATTTGGCGCAAAACGGACAGACTCCACAGCCGAGCGCGCGACGGCCTCCCCCCATCTTGTCTGTTTTGTGTTCGGCCTGAGAAATTTCGAGCGCAAACATGCGCCCGGTTTGGGTCCAGGCGGACAGCAAACGGACGCATCGCTCGTCCGCATCAGGGTCACGTGGCAGGCGGCCACCTACCTCCCACCGCCCAATATAAATGCGCATGCGCGGTCGTCCCCCCCTGTCATGTGCCCAGGTGCGCGGTAGGCATCCTTCTTAAATGGGAAGTCGTGGACCGTTCGCAGTCCATGCTCCCACTCTAGTCGTCGCGGCCTCCTCGAAACCCGACAACCAAACCCTAGCCCTCCCTCTCCCTTCCTCGCCGGCCACTGACAGCCATGGGGTGGTAGAACACCGAACGCAAGGGAGTGCACGACCACGAAGCTGGCTCGTCCTCTGGCCGCCGCCGCCACGGTGTCAAAGCAGAGCCCGCATCACCCCCACGGCACGCCCCACGGAGGCCCCCCGCGCCTGCCCCATTCACCATCAGCCCTACGGCCGGCGGCGAGCGCGTCTAGCAGTACAGCCACGCGGATGTTTGCCGTCGTTATTGGGAGACAAGGATGCCGCTCCCCTGGAGCGACGTTCACCTCCCCAATAGCTGGCATCTGTCCGTCGACCGGGTGCCGATCCCGCTGGTCCCGACGAGCGGCCTGTTGGGGAACATAGTAATTTCAAAAATTTCCTACGCACACGCAAGATCATGGTGATGCATAGCAACGAGAGGGGAGAGTGTTGTCCACGTACCCTCGTAGACCGTAAGCGGAAGCGTTATGACAACGCTGTTGATGTAGTCGTGCGCCTTCACGATCCGACCGATCCAAGTACCGAACGTCACGGCACCTCCGAAGTTCAGCACACGCTCAGCTTGATGACGATCCCGGACTCCGATCCAGCAGGTGTCGGGATGAGTTCCATCAAGATGACGGCGTGGTGGCGGTGATGATGTTCTATCGACGCAGGCTTCGCCTAAGCACCGCCACGATATGACCGAGGTGGAATATGGTGGAGGGGGCACCGACACGGCTAAGGAACGATCACGAAGATCAACTTGTGTGTTATGGTGCCCCTTGCCCCGTATATAAAGGAGCAAGGGAGGGGGTGGCCGGCCTAGGAGGAGGCGCACCAAGGAGGAGTCCTACTCCCACCAGGAGTAGGATTCCCCCCCTTCCAAGTAGTAGGAGTAGGAGTCAAGGAAAGGGGGAAGAGAAGAGAGGGAAGGAGGGGGCGCAGCCCCTCCCCCTAGTCCAATTCGGACTAGGCCTTGGGGGGGGGCGCCCAACCTCTCCTCTCTCTTTCCCTTAAAGCCCAATAAGGCCCATATACTCCCGGCGAATTCCGTAACTCTCCCAGACTCAAAAATACCGAATCACTCGGAACCTTTCGAACTCGAATATAGTCGTCCAATATATCGATCTTTACGTCTCGACCATTTCGAGACTCCTCGTCATGTCACCAATCTCATCCGGGACTCTGAACTCCTTCGGTACATCAAAACTCATAAAGCCATAATATAACTATCATCGTAACGTTAAGCGTGCGGACCCTACGGGTTCGAGAACTATGTAGACATGACCTAGAACTATTCTCGGTCAATAACCAATAGCGGAACCTGGATGCTCATATTGGCTCCTACATATTCTACTAAGATCTTTATCGGTCAAACCGCATAACAACATACGTTGTTCCCTTTGTCATCGGTATGTTACTTGCCCGAGATTCGATCGTCGGTATCCAATACCTAGTTCAATCTCGTTACCGGCAAGTCTCTTTACTCGTTACGTAATGCATCGTTCCATAACTAACTCATTTAGCTACATTGCTTGCAAGGCTTATAGTGATGTGCATTACCCAGAGGGCCCAGAGATACCTCTCCGACAATCGGAGTGACAAAACCTAATCTTGAAATACGCCAACCCAACATGTACCTTTGGAGACACCTGTAGTGCTCCTTTATAATCACCCAGTTACGTTGTGATGTTTGGTAGCACCCAAAGTGTTCCTCCGGTAAACGGGAGTTGCATAATCTCATAGTTACAGGAACATGTATAAGTCATGAAGAAAGCAATAGCAACATACTAAACGATCAAGTGCTAGGCTAACGGAATGGGTCATGTCAATCACATCATTCTCCTAATGATATGATCCCGTCAATCAAATGACAACACATGACTATGGCTAGGAAACATAACCATCTTTGATTCAACGAGCTATAGAGGCATACTAGTGACGTTATGTTTGTCTATGTATTCACACATGTATTATGTTTCCGGTTAATACAATTCTAGCATGAATAATAAACATTTATCATGATATGAGGAAATAAATAATAACTTTATTATTGCCTCTAGGGCATATTTCCTTCACGGCCGTGCATGCCGCGAGAAGATCGAACGCCGCCGCCGCCTCCTGCCAGACGACCTCTACTATGACCACAGGTACGCCGTCGACTCCGACCTCTGGGACATGTGGTTTCGGGACGAGCATGACACGCGGCACACATCCTTCTTTGCCGGCACCTCATCGGGCAGGCGGCGTGCGCGCGCTGCGTTCGAGCCTTCCGCGTCGCGGCATACGCTGTCGCGCGCATCACGCCAACACCGTCGCCGTCGCCCTCTCCGTCGCCACCACCACCTCCTCGCATGACAGAGGAGGAGAAGGCTCGGCTCCTTCAGCGTGTCATGGAAGACTCCATGAACACGCACGATGAGCGCCAATGGGAGGGCCTGGAGACCATGATTGCCCTCTCTGCGCCCGGCGACGTGGCCGTGCCGGAGCTGGAGATGAGGGAGGAGGTGCTGGAGGAGTTACTTGTCGTCGCATTCCACCCGGGCTTGGTGGGCCAGCGGTGGAGCTGGTCGTGCACGGCCGCGGACATGGCCGACGGCATGGGGGCCATGAACCGGTGCCGTACACCGTCGCGGTCATCGGAGCGCGAGACGTCGCCACGGGGTAAGGTGGTGCAGGCGCCTCCCACCTTCTAGGAGCCTTCCGCCTTCCAGGGACCGGCCCATCTCTGGATGCCGCCGCCCTACATCGACCTCACTGGCGACGACGACGACAACGGCGACACTTGAGGAGACGGCGACGGGCACGGCAGGAGTGCGCGGGGACGCTTTTCTATTGTTTTTTATGTTAACGATGTCCATGCGAACTGTGAAACGGGGCCGTTCGGGGGGCTATGATGTTTAATTATGTTTTTATGTTTGCGTTTATTTTTAAATTTTTCAGCATTTTTTTTTAGTTTTTTGCGATTTTTTTAATCACATCCATCCTGGATATGATTTGGGATGCGGCCACGCGTTGGACGCACCAACACGGCGACGGCCCTACACGAACATGTGCGACCCATTATCGCCCCAGACGGACGAAAGCCGGTCAAAACGAACGTCCGTTTGGTCGTGCACTGGAGTTGGCCTTACAAAACCTACAAAATCCAGGTTCCGATGTATTGCGACGTGGAGATTGCTACAGCAGATAACCAGACCAACAGGTGCAGTCGACCAGAATATGAACGTTTCAACTGGAACCCAGCGCGTTGCCACGTAGCTGGCGTCGACATGCCGTTGTTTTCGACGAGCTGGGAGGAAGCCTCCAGAATCGCACTTATCAGGGAGCTGAATCTTTCGAGAAGCCAAGGGAGGCACACCTGTTATAGCCGACAAGAGTGATGCACACTCGAGGGATGGGAAATCCACGAGTCTTCCAGCCAGATCTCATGGTCCTTGTCCGTCTGATAAGGAAAACCAGAGGCCAGCCCTGTGGACTAGGATATGCAATTATGCGTCGGGAAAGGAGAAGAAAGTAACGAAAATTAATATGCATACGCTTGATGATATGGCATGGCATGTTCTTGCCTAATTATATATTCTGCACCCCATGCTTTCTCATTTCTTGTTCCTATTATCCTATGGCAAAACAATGATATGACAGCGCATACGATGCTGATCCAATTGATAGTACCAACCATTTTTCCAAGTAATGTATACCATCCATAAGATCCCTGTGATAGAAAATTGATGGATGAACAACTCGATCTAGCTCAGCAGGACCACCCTTTTTTTCACTTCAAGGGAGAGCAACCACAAGGCCTGTGCCTTGTTTGTTAAGTGTCAAAAATCCTCTCTTTTCCACCTTCCAGTTTTGTCCGATTCCAAAGTCCAGCTTCAAACTACAGAAATCTAAGGGCATCTCCCCGCAAAACTTTCACAACCGTCCGTACCGTGCTGTCCGGACCTTGGAAGCCATACAACGCCAACCTGTATCGATTCGCAGGGCGGTCCGGACACGATTTCTCCCGCAAACCGGAGACATGAGGTTGCAGGAGTCCGGACCGATTCCAAGCACGCTTCTGACCGTCCTGGCCCTCCGTCGGGCGCTCCCGCCCCGAGCCAAAAGCCCGCATTCATCCTGATGTAGAGCGCGCCGCTCAACATTGAAGACGGCTCAGGGCGAACACGACCTTTTACAGCATCCGCCACTGAAGCGGCGCGCCGGCCAAGGGCGGCGCCCGCGACGCTCTCCGTTGTCCACGCCTGTTCAATGTCGGAGACGCGTGACTGGACGAGACAGGGCGGATATCTACCAAGCCCATTCAATGCTGTTGTCCGTCCATGTGCCGCCATTAAGCAGGCCTGCCGGCCGCTGCACATTGACGCACCCGGACGCCTCACCTCACCGAAATCCACTATATAAAGGCGGCCACACCTGGCTAACGCCACAACACAATCCCCTTCACATCCTCCTCCCTTGCACTACATCCGTCATGACCGCCAGCGGGAAAGCTGTGGGACAGTCTGTCGCTGGCGATGAAGCACGCGGTGGCTGCCCTTGCCGCCGCCTGGCACAGCCACTGTACCAGGCAGATCAAGGCCGGCTTGCCGGCAAGCTCGCCTGTCGGTGGTAAAACTGGCAGACCTCGGGGGTAGGGAGTCCTGAGTTGTGGATCTCATATCAGTGGTAACAAGGAACAAAGAAGATAGTATTTACCCAGGTTCGGGCCCCCTCAAAGAGGTAATACCCTATGTCCTGTTTTGATTGTATTGATGATTGTGTATCGAGTACAAACTTGATCTACCTCGAGATCGTAAGTCGTGTTCTAACCCTAAGGCTAGATGGATGTGATTATGATCAGATCCCTTCTACAGGCTAAACCCCTTGACTTATATATACACAAGAAGGGCACCTAGGGTTACATAGTCGGTTGCAGATCTAAGGATGCAAATGGCGGCGGCCAAAGATGTCATTAGAGTACACGTTAAGTCTTGGGCAGAAGTTTTCTTGATCATCTCGAGGTGCGAGACTTCGGGGTCCTTTCTTATGAGAATGAGGGCCCCTGAGCTCGGCTCAAGAACTGCGGGCCAACTAGGTTGATACTCCTTAATCCAGGACACCGTCATCGCTCGAGGTCTCTGACGATGAGAACGACACCACGATGGAGACGGGCTCCGACGACTCCGTCCCGGCTCCCACGCGTCCAGTGCACGCCGACTTCACCATGGAGCAGGCGCGGGCGCAGTTCAACACCGCAATGGCGGAGGTGCAGCCTGCGCCGTCGCCTTTGTTGGCGTTTCAGCAGGCGCAGGAAAAACAACAGTACAACATGTTCCTCCTGAAGCAGCACCGGCTGGCGGAGGGCTAGATCTACGACAAGTGCGCGAGCGAGGATGCCATGGCCCTAGCACCAAATTTCGTCACGGAGCAACGTGCCATCTACGATGCCATCTACGCTCAAGCCGCCGCACGCTAGGAAGCGGCAGCCGCGGAGGCGCCGCTGCAGGCGATCGCGGAGGAGAACATCACCAGCTGCACCTCGTACGCGTCGCCGACAAACCATCAGCCGCCCTGGTGGGACGACGACAGCGTCGGTGCCACTATTCCCCTTGTGGATCTCACTTCGACCAGCGACGGACATGGCGCGGACTCCTTCGAGGATTAGTAGGCCACAGGATGCGGCGGGGCCTGGTGTCCCATGTATGCCGGTCCGTCTCCCGTCTTCTATTCTTCCTCGCCGGAAACCACACCTTCACTTCATCGGACTTATCGCCGAAGGAGGACAACACGGGATTGGGCCGGGCGCCGCCGCCGCATGATAAGTTTATGGGCGGGCTTTTTTTTCTAAATGTTCAAAATATAATTAAATCCGTCATGTTTGTACGAAATCCTTTTAAATAACATGTAGGAAATCCCCGTAGGATAGGTTCACGGACAAGTCTCTTTTTCTAACTGTTTAAAATGTAATTAAATACGTCATGTCTGCGCGAAATCCTTTTAGGATAACATGTACTTGCACGAAATCCTTTTTAACATGTACGAAATCCCCGTAGGATAGGTTCAGGGACAAGTCTCTTTTTCCAACTGTTCAAAATGTAATCATATACGTCATGTTTTTACAAAATCTGGGCTGGGCTTGTTTGCCACCCGGTTTGTTAAAAAAGAATTTGAATTGGATGACGTCCATCCATAAAATTTTTCTTTACAATTTCTTTGGAGAGAGTACATGTAATACCTTCAGGCCTTCTTTGGATTGAAGGATTTTCACAGGATTCTCACGGGATATCAATCCTCAGGATTATTTCCTATGGAATGCATTTGGATCACAGGATTGGGTCACTAAAATTCCTTAGGATTTGGTTGCCAAGGTGCTGATTCCAGAGGAATTTACGCATGAGGTCCGACCTCTGGAAAAATCCATAGGATTGGCTATGTCATGGCAATCAAATCCTCTATTTTTCCTATTCCTTTGGTTTGCAAACCCTGTGATCCAAAGAAGCCGTCAATTTCTTTAAAGAGAAGTACATGTAATACCTGTTACCTCACCACGCAGATGGGAATGCAGGAACGCAAGAGAAGATTGTATTAGCAGCCGCGGGATTTCAGATTTTCTAATGACCAAAACTACTACAAGAGGAACAAACCAAAATAGGAGTATTTGATAGAAGAGCAACGCAGGCAGGATAACTGAATATACTGGCACTCAGATTAACTTGTACAGCTACCATACAATTTACTGGCAGAGGATTACCCACAATACTCGCTGGTACTACTACAGTATTGCTTCTACTTCTACGCTTCTAGAAGACACAGGCGGGGCAGGCTTGACAAGTAGTAAAAATCTATCAAGCCTGCACTCTACACAACCATGAGAGAGTACAATCTGTACACACCAACAACAATCGAGAAACTGTACAGAGAACCGATGGACGCGATCCCATTTAGACCATCGTCACATCACAATCTCATCTTCCTGATGAGACCAAGGTCCTCTCTCCGGACCCCTGCCGAACCAATGGTTTTGCCGGTGGAGGAAGCCTTGGGCTCGCAGGAGCAATGACCTCCGTGTCTCCACTCGGAACTGGTTCTGGCTGCTTCGTGTAGGTGAATTCCAGGTCCTTGTTCGCAGCCAAGGCCAGCAGCTCAGACTCCTCGAGGCCCCTGGTTGGGCCAATGCTACACCTATCCGGATTGTGCTTGGCAAGCGCATCCCTGAACTTCTTTATCTGAAAAGACAATTGCCACCATAGTAAGCATCTCATCAAATGGTAAATGATACGCTTCCTGCAAGAGACTACAGTCTAGAATAAGATGAGACCATAATATGTTCCTTCAAATTCAGTGGAAGACCTACGATCCCTCCACTATCAGTAAGCTCAAAGTTAACCTATACAGAAGACTTTCAAAGCCTTGATAGGTAAGTTTGGGAGGATCTCTTGGAACTTAAAACATGGTTTGTTTGTTTCTGACTCCTCTGGCGGCCTATAACTCACAGGAGCATGAAAGTGCACATGACCAGATTAGTATCTTACGGTTGCGTTAGTACAGCTGAAGCTGCAGAGGCGGCCCTGGGCTCCCCTGTAGAACCTGAAGAAGGGCAGAACATGGACATGGAGGCTGTAGCACATCGACTTGTGCTCCTCGTAGTTCACTTGCAAGAACAGCACATCTGGGTTCTGTTCCGCAAACTGGCAAATCTGCATATAGGGAAATAAAATAATTTAAGAACACCGCAATTTTTTTACATCACACGACGGTGGAGCTTCAGAACTATAGTATTATCAACATGTCCGCAGCCATGATTTTCACCTTGGGGTGGAGGGCACGGCAGCCGCCGCAGCCAGGGGAGAAGAAGTCAACGACGACGAGCCTGTCGCCGGCGTTGGCCAGCGAGTCGACGAGGTCCTGGGCGGACTCGATCTCCCTCATGTTGGGCTGCATGCCCTTCTCCCACCACTTGGTGGATTTCGCAAACGCAAGATTCATCTGCGACAGAACAAACCAGCTCAGCATATTGGCCCCGCACACCACAATAGTTGGAGATTAGTTGCAAGATAGCAGAAAGTCAAATATAGGTGTTCAACTCTGCATGCGGATGAGATTCGGATAGAATGACTATATCGGCGAATTTATCGCGGAGAACAGGTTAAGTCAGGGAAAATATATAGCATTATATATTAAAAAAAAGGACACCGACGATCAAAAGAGAATCGCGGCCAACAGAAAAATGAATAAACTAGAGCGGAAAATCAAATTTACCTGCACCGGTGAGGCGACTAGATTCCGAGGAACGAGCTTCGATCTCCTGGGACCGACCGTGAGCCTGGCGCCAAAAAACGGGCTCTTCCTGCCGATCCGCACGGCCGCCGGCGCGCAGGGCGACATGCGGGCCGCCACGGCGCCGCGCCGCCGGACACCAAATCCTGCGGCCCGGTTGCCGCACGGCGAGACCAGGGTCCCTTTTGCCACCGCCTGTACCGTCGCCATAGCCGCTCGTCGTCAAGAGAGAGGGAGGAGAAGCCGAGAGGGAAGAAGAAACGCAAGAGAGGAGAGGAGAGGAGAAGAGAGAGGGGGGATTGGAAGCGGCGAAGAAAAGTAGCGCCTTTTAAAAAGGAGGCCCACGGATAAAAGCAAGCGACGCTAAGTAAGAAAAAAACGCCGCTTTTTCTTCCCTTTGCTAGTAAAATGTCCCCCGCCGACTACTACGAGTCGTCCGACGAATTGTTGGGGCACCGGATGGTCGCCACGTAGCCAAGAAGCTTCTCGTCTTCTTTTTTTTCGCAGGTGCGCAGGATGGATATGTACCGGATAAGGATGATAAATTGGGGCTCACAACTCACGCGCCCGTAGGGGTAGGGAAGGGAGACGCCACGTGTGGGAGAGAGAGCTGGGTGTAAACAGTCGGGGACTCGTGGCAGTTTCTTCTGATCATGGATGAGGTTGAGGCCCCACGTTCAGCGAGTAGTGGGAACGGGATGGGTCACCGTTGAACCATGATCGGTCGGTTTTTGTCTGGTGGTACACATCTTTCCTTCCACGTCGACGAACTAGGTGCCACACACAGAGATACCAAAAGAGTAATTCTACACACATGTTACTTTTTTATTATTTTCTACTCTTTTCATTTCATGAACTAAAACCACGACAATAATTTTGAAACTCTCGTGAAGGTTAATTCGTGGTGCTCGTTAGGAAATCGACTTGATCTCATAAATAGATAAAATAAACAAGTTCACAAAAGAAAACCACTGCTGTGCTTATCTGCACAATTGCTAAGCATGCTTAGTTGTACGCGGGTGCTAAATTTTTGGACGAGCAGCTAGACCACTACTATTGATAGTAAACTGATTTGGATATGGATGATATTATGCGGTGAGCTTTTAGCGGCCTCCTATTCATAGTAACCGAATTCGGATAAAGGATAGCTTTGTGTGGTTGAGTGATAGCGCGATTGTACACGCACTTGCCGCTCTCTATTCATAGCTGATGATAATACCATGCACACCAACATGAGTTGTCTACTTTAAGACCCGGATGCGGTTCGAACTAAGTATCGGCCATGAATACAATCACATCACATCTATTTTGCATTCAAACTATTTTCCAATGTTTTCTTTTGAATACTGACCGTAGAACAACCGTTCTGCAATATTTTACCCATTATTATAATAAAACAATAAAGTCAATCCAAGCACAAAGAAAAAGATAAAAAAGAAGATGAGGAAAAGAAAACTAATGAAACAAAAGGGAACAAGGGGCACTCAACTAATGTCAGTTAAAGGAATTATCTAATGGATCAAATAAGAGTGTCAATCCACCCCGCAGAAAAAAAAGAGTGTCAGTCCAGTCCTTCATAAACGTAGACTTAGCATCTTTGAGTCTTGAACTGGCAATACAAAGATCTTCCTTGAGCAAAAGTATAGTATCCATAGTATATTGACCAGACGCGGGGGGCTGAATGAGAGATTTAGGGCTCCTTTGATTCAAAGGAATTTCATGGGACTTTTGGAGGGTTAGAATCCTTAGGATTTTTTCCTACATTTGTTGTTTGATTCACAGGATTGAATCCTATAGGATTTTTTCCTATGGAATCAAGTGTACTACATTTCATTGGAAATCTAGCATCCACTCCAACCTTTTTTTTTTCAATTCCTTTGTTTTTTCTGTAGCATCAAACACTCTATGCTAATCCTATAGGATTCAAGTGGACATGCCACTCAAATCCTGTATTTTCCCTATTTCCACATTTTGAAAATCATGCAAATCAAAGAGAGCCTTAGAATTTCTTTCAAAACTTGAAATCTCTCGGTACAACACAATGGAAATAAGACCAAGCGAGAACAAATCTATGAAAGAAAATTACTCTAAAAAGTAAACATGACAAAAAAGATAGACTAGACGAACGACCCTTTGTAGGAGATGATAATCCTGCGGGTATAGAACCACATTATTTAGAGAACTATGACGAAGACAAGGAATGGAAACAAGATTATCAACATCGTTAGAAATATATACACGAAACAATACACACAACACAAATGAAAAATGATGTGGACATAAGAATTTGATACTAAGCTTGAGTGTGAGCGTTTGTTTTTTTACCACGTCCTACTAGTTGCAATGGCACAGGATCAACCCACACTTGAGGGTTTCACCGCGGATGTGAAAGTCACCGACGAGCGTCTTGCCCAACTTGAGGGTGCTCAGATTGCGGTCGAAGAGAGGATCAAGGCCATAGAGGATGCACATGGTGTTGTGAACACACAACTAAAGGACATCTTGTCACGTCTAGACAAGTTGCGGACTGCACCACCCATCAACAACAACAACGTTGATCCTTGCAACTCCACTGGTGGCGCCGCTATTTCGCGAGCTCGGCGTGTGCCTATGGGTCATCCACAACACCCAGCTACTACCACTGATGCCGCCACCATACCAACGCATTCCTCCCCGTGTCAACGACGAATATGGGGATGACTACGCGGATTATTCCGATGACACCGAGGACGACCAAGCGGTCGACCACCACAATGACCGTGCTCATCAACAACTGCGTTTCAACCGTCAAGGTATGGCACGAGGTCCACCCAGGTATGTCGTTCGAGATTATGACCACTCTAGTGGTAAAATTAAATTTACTATGCCTGCTTTCAATGGTAAATATAATCCAGATGTTTATCTTGATTGGGAACTTTCTGTTGAACAAAAATTTGCATGTCATGATGTTCCCGAGAACCAAAGAGTTAGGGAAGCCACTAGTGAATTTACAAACTTTGCTTCTATTTGGTGGAGTGAGTATTGCTGTGTTAATGCGAACAATATACCTGCTACCTGGGATGCTTTAAAACGAGTTATGCGACAACGTTATGTTCCTTCATATTATGCTCGTGATAAGCTCAATGAATTGCAACGTTTAAAACAATGTAGCAGTTTTGTAGAAGATTATTATCAAGAATTGCAAACTGGCTTAGTGCAATGTGGATTAGTTGAAATGGAAGATGCTATGATGGCTAGATTTTTAGGTGGTTTGAGTCATGATATTCAAGATATATTGGACTATAAGGAGTACAATTCTATTACTCGTTTGTTTCATTTCGCTTGTAAAGCTGAAAGGGAAGTACAGGGACAACACAACAAGGGACGAGGTAACTTTTCTGCAGGTTTTCACTCATCATGGACACACTCTCCAACTATCCCACCCACTACCAAGGCAACACCGCATATCTTGAACAATGGTGCACTCCCAAAAAGTTCAAAATCAGCTCCACAATCCTCTGCGGCGTCGAGAGCAATTTCTCAAGCACCCACCATTTCGTCTGGATGCACAAGGGACATGAAGTGTCATATATGTAGAGGTGGCGGGCACTTGACGAAGGACTGTCCAAACAAACGTACTTTCATTATGCGAGAAGATGGTGATGAAGGAAATATGCCCTAGAGGCAATAATAAAGTTATTATTTATTTCCTTATTTCATGATAAATGTTTATTATTCATGCTAGAAATGTATTAAGCGGAAACTTAGTACATGTGTGAATACATAGACAAAACATATTGTCCCTAGTATGCCTCTACTTGACTAGCTCATTAATCAAAGATGGTTATGTTTCCTAACCATAGACATGTGTTGTCATTTGATGAACGGGATCACATCATTAGGAGAATGATGTGATGGACATGACCCATCTATTAGGTTAGCATTATGATCGTTACAGTTTCATTGCTACTGTTTTCTTCATGACTTATACATGTTCCTCAGACTATGAGATTATGCAACTCCCGAATACCGGAGGAACACCTTGTGTGCTACAAAACATCACAGCGTAAATGGGTGATTATAAAGATGCTTTAGAGGTGTCTCCGAAGGTGTTTGTTGGGTTGGCATAGATCGAGATTAGGATTTGTCACTCTGTGTTTCGGAGAGGTATCTCTGGGCCCTCTCGGTAATGCTCATCACTATAAGCCTTGCAAGCATTGTGACTAATGAGTTAGTTGCAGGATGAAGTATTACAAAACGAGTAAAGAGACTTGCCGGTAACGAGATTGAACTAGGTATGATGATACCGACGATCGAATCTCGGGCAAGTAACATACCAATGACAAAGGGAACAACGTATGTTGTTATGTGGTTTGACCGATAAAGATCTTCGTAGAATATGTAGGAACCAATATGAGCATCCAGGTTCCGCTAGTGGTTATTGACCGGTGATGTGTCTCGATCATGTCTACATAGTTCTCGAACCCATAGGGTCCGCACTCTTAACGTTCGATGACGATTTGTATTATGAGTTATGTGATTTGATGACCAAAGTTTGTTCGGAGTCCCGGATGAGATCACGGACGTGACGAGGAGTCCCGAAATGGTCGAGATGTAAAGATCGATATATTGGAATATTATATTGGCACATCGTAAAGGTTCCGAGTGATTCGGATATTTTTCGGAGTACCGAAGAGTTACGGGAATTCGCCGGGGGAAGTAATGGGCCTCAATGGGCCATACGGGAAAGGAGAGAAGGGCCTCAATGGGCCATACGGGAAAGGAGAGAAGGGCCTCAAGGGGTGGTCGCGCGCCCCACCAAGGGCTGGTCCGAATTGGACTAGGAGGGGGCGGCGCCCCTCTCCTTCCTTCTCCCCTCTTCCTCCTTCCCTCCTTCTCCTACTAGGAATAGGAAAGAGGAGGGGAATCCTACTTGGACTGGGGAGTCCTAGTAGGATTCCCCACACCTAGCGCGCCCCCCTTGGGTCGGCCACCTCTTCCCTCCCCTCCTTTATATACGTGGCCAGGGGGCACCCCATAGACACACAAGTTGATCTTTAGCCGTGTGCGGTGCCTCCCTCCACAGTTTTCCACCTCGGTCATATCGCCGTAGTGCTTAGGCAAAGCCCTGCGTTGGTAACTTCATCATCACTATCACCACGCCGTCGTGCTGACGGAATTCTCCCTCGGCCTCAGCTGGATCTAGAGTTCGACGGACGTCAGCTGAATGGAGGTGTCGTGCGTTCGGTACTTGATCGGTTGGATCGCGAAGACGTTCAACTACATCAACCATGTTAACTAAACACTTCCGCTTTTGGTCTACGAGGGTACATTGACACACTCTCCCCTCTCGTTGCTATGCATCACCTAGATAGATCTTGCGTGATCGTAGGATTTTTTTTGAAATTACCGCGTTCCCCAACAGTGGCATACGAGCCAGGTCTATGCGTAGATGTTATATGCACGAGTAGAACACAAAGAGTTGTGGGCGATAATAGTTATATTGCTTACCACCAACGTCTTACTTTGATTTGGCGGTATTGTTGGATGAAGCCGCCCGGACCGACATTACATGACCGCATTCATGAAACTGGTTCTACCGACGTGCTTCTGCACATAGGTGGCTGGCGGGTGTCTGTTTCTCCAACTTTAGTTGAATCAAGTTTGACTATGGCCGGTCCTTGTTGAATGTTAAAACAACACACTTGACGAAAAATCGTTGTGGTTTTTGATGCGTAGGTAAGAACGGTTCTTGCTAGAAGCCCGTAGCAGCCACGTAAAACTTGAAACAACAAAGTAGAGGACGTCTAACTTGTTTTTGCAGGGCTTGCTGTGATGTGGTATGGTCAAGACATGATGTCATATAATTTGTTGTATGAGATGATCATGTTTTGTAACAGAGTTATCGACAACTGGCAGGAGCCATATGGTTGTCGCTTTATTGTATGCAATGCAATCGCCATGTAATTTTTTTACTTTATCACTAAGCGGTAGCGATAGTCGTAGTAACAACAGTTGGCGAGACGACAACGATGCTACGATGGAGATCAAGGTGTCGCGCTAATGACGATGGAGATCATGACGATGCTTCGGTGATGGAGATCATGAGCACAAGATGATGATGGCCATATCATGTCACATACTATGATTGCATGTGATGTTTATCTTTTATGCATCTTATTTTGCTTAGTACGGCGGTAGCATTATAAGATGATCCCTTACTAAATTTCAAGGTATAAGTGTTCTCCCTGAGTATGCACCATTGCTACAGTTCGTCGTGCCGAGACACCACGTGATGATCGGGTGTGATAAGCTCTACGTTCATATCAACGGGTGCAAGCCAGTTTTGCACACGCAGAATACTTGGGTTAAACTTGACGAGCCTAGCATATGTAGATATGGCCTCGGAACACTCGAGACCGAAAGGTCGAGCGTGAATCATATAGTAATTATGATCAACATAGTGATGTTCACCATAGAAAACTACTCCATCTGACGTGATGATCGGACATGGTTTAGTTGACTTGGATCACGTGATCATTTAGATGACTAGAGGGATGTCTATCTAAGTGGGAGTTCTTTAGTAATATGATTAATTGAACTTTAATTTATCATGAACTTAGTCCTGATAGTATTTTGCAAATTATGTTGTAGATCAATAGCTCGCATTGTTGCTTCCCTATGTTTTTATATGTGTTGCTAGAGAAAACTAAGTTCAAAGATGATAGTAGCAATGATGCGGACTGGGTCCGTGATCTGAGGTTTATCCTCATTGCTGCACAGTAGAATTATGTCCTTGATGCACCGCTAGGTGACAGACCTATTGCAGGAGCAGATGCAGACTTTATGAACATTTGGCTAGCTCAATATGATGACTACTTGGTAGTTTAGTGCACCATGATTTACGTGTTAGAACTGGGACTTCAAAAATGTTTTGAACGCCACGGAGCATATGAGATGTTCCAAGAGCTGAAATTTGTATTTTAGACTCATGCCCGTGTCAAGAGGTATGAGACCTCTGATAAATACTTCGGCTAAAAGATGGAGGAGAATTGCTCGGCTAGTAAGCATGTGCTCAGAATGTCTGGGTACTACAATCACTTGAATCAAGTGGGAGTTAATCTTCCAGATAAGATAGTGATTGACAGAGTTCTCTAGTCACCATCACCAAGTTACTAGAACTTCGTGATGAACTATAGTATGCAAGGGATGACGAAAACGATTCTCGAGCTCTTCGTGATGCTGAAATCAACGAAGGTAGAAATCAAGAAAGAGCATCAAGTGTTGATTGACCAGACCACTAGTTTCAAGAAAAAGGGCAAAGGGAAAGAAAGGGAACTTCAAATAGAATGGCAAGCAAGTTGTCACTCCCATGAAGAAGCCCAAAACTAAACCTAAGCCTGAAACTAAGTGCTTTTACTGCAAAGGAAATGGTCACTGGAAGCGGAACTACCCCAAATACTTGGTGGATAAAGAGGATGGTGATGTCTACTACACAACCTTCTTCTTGTAGACGTTGTTGGGCCTGCAAGTGCACAGGTTTGTAGGACAGTAGCAAATTTCCCTCAAGTGGATGACCTAAGGTTTATCAATCCGTGGGAGGCGTAGGATGAAGATGGTCTCTCTCAAACAACCCTGCAACCAAATAACAAAGAGTCCCTTGTGTCCCCAACACACCCAATACAATGGTAAATTGTATAGGTGCACTAGTTCGGTGAAGAGATGGTGATACAAGTGCAATATGGATGGTAGATATAGGTTTTTGTAATCTGAAAATATAAAAACAGCAAGGTAACTAATGATAAAAGTAAGCGTAAACGGTATTGCAATGATAGGAAACAAGGCCTAGGGTTCATACTTTCACTAGTGCAAGTTCTCTCAACAATAATAACATAGATAGATCATATGACAATCCCTCAACATGCAACAAAGAGTCACTCCAAAGCCACTAATAGCAGAGAACAAACGAAGAGATTATGGTAGGGTACGAAACCACCTCAAAGTTATCCTTTTTGATCGACCTATTCAAGAGTTCGTAGTAAAATAACATAGAGCTATTCTTTCCGCTCGATCCATCATAGAGTTCATACTAGAATAACACCTTAAGACACAAATCAACCAAAACCCTAATGTCACCTAGATACTCCATTGTCACCCCAAGTATCCGAGGGCATGATTATACGATATGCATCACACAATCTCAGATTCATCCAACCAAAACAAAGTACTTCAAACAGTGCCCCAAAGTTTCTACCGGAGAGTCAAGAAAACGTGTGCCAACCTGAAAGGATCGATATAGTTGACTAGAGGGGGGGGGGGGTGAATAGGCAACTAACAATTTTTAGCTTTTCTTTACCAAATTAAACTTTGCATCAAAGTAGGTTGTATAGATATGCAACTAGGTGAACAACCTATATGATGCAACAACAACAAGTACACGACCAAGCAAAGGAAACAACACAAGTAAGCTTGCAAAAGTAAAGGCGCGAGATAACCAAGAGTGGAACCGGTGGAGACGAGGATGTGTTACCGAAGTTCCTTCCTTTTGAGGGGAAGTACGTCTCCGTTAGAGCGGTGTGGAGGCACAATGCTCCCCAAGAAGCCACTAGGGCCACCATATTCTCCTCACGCCCTCACACAATGCGAGATGTCGTGATTCCACTATTGGTGCCCTTGAAGGCGGCAACCGGACCTTTACAAACAAGGTTGGGGCTCTCTCTACAACTTAATTGGAGGCTCCCAACGAAACCACGAAGCTTCACCACGATGGAATATGGCTTCGAGATGACCTCAACCGTCTAGGGTGCTCAAACACCCAAGAGTAATAAAATCCACACTAGAAAGTATGGGGAAAGCAAATATCCTTTGGTGGAAGTGTAGATCTAGGTCTCCTCCTTCAATCCCTAGCAAATCAACAAGTTTGAGTGGCTAGACAGAGAGATCGGGCAAGAGAGCTTGAGAGCATTAATGGTGGAGTGAGAGAGGTAAGAGGTGAGAGTGGTAGGTGGAAGAACCACCTTATATAGCAACCCTAATAAATCCAACCGTTCTCACGTGTTCAAGATCGCAATGGTACAACCGCTCCTTGCCCGGCAGACAACCGGGCTCACGATGTATCAGCAGAACCCTACCAGGCGGTAGTACCGGTTTTTAGAAAATAACCGGACTAATCGCCCAGCCACCGCACAACTACCGCACTGAAACAGAACGGAGTCACCCTTGAGGGCGGTAGTTGGGTGGTGCAGGGCCGGTGCAACCGCTTGGCCTTGAGCGCTTGAGCGGCTAAGGTAAGAGTGGAAGAACCGCTCGAACTTCCGGTAGTATCGGTTGATGAGGAACAACCGGACCAACTGGGCCACCACCGCCCGGGAACCGCATCAAAACAAAAGCCTGACCGGTACTTGAGCGGTGCATGGCCGGAACAACCGCCACAGGTCTTTGCAGAGCCTGGTGGCGGTACCACCGCCCGGAGGCAGCGGTACCACCGCTCGATAAAGACAGGGAAATGCCAGGAGCCAGCGGTACAACCGCTCGGACGAGCGGTACAACCGCTGGGAAAACATAGCAGAAGTGAGGGGTGATGGAGGTGTACGTGAATGTATTCCCCTACTCTTTCCAATGTGGATTACCTCTTGATAGTACGGGTTCCCTACGACCAAAGATATAAAAAAGCGTATAGGACTCCGTCTTCAATCTTTTCCTTCGAGAGAGAACAACTATCCGATGTAAGCCTAAGCCTCGAGAACCTGAAACAAGGATTAGACCAACAAAGGGTTGTCATCATCATCCAAAACGAAAGGTAGGGAAATGCCCTTTCAATCTCCCCCTTTTTGGTGGATGATGACAACAACACAATTTGTAAGATAGAAATCTATAGAATCTAGTCGGAGCTCTCCCTAGATGTGTGCCCCAATTTGAACTAGCTGTTAGAGAGCATGGGCACACTTTAAGGTCGAGACTCCCCCTAGATTTTATAGACTCGCCACTATAAGCACATAATATGAAGGTAGACAACATAATGGAAAGAGAGCAATAATACCAATAATAACCAACAAACCGAAAATAAGATAACAGGAGTGGCACAAGATTCACACAAAGCAAGCCGAGAAACGAACAAAGTTCAACTGGAGACCACTGACAAAGTTCAACACGCACACGGAAAGAAAAAACACACACGCAAAACAACCATGCAACTCCCGAGTCCTATAACACTCTCTCCCCCTTTGGCATTAAGACACCAAAAAGGAAAAGAGCGGTTAGCGCCCTGTGCTCGCCTTCCTCCTCTGACTCCTCGGTAGCATCTGGATCTTCATCATCATCAGAATCTTCATCATCGTCCTGATATGAGTCCTCCATGATATCATCAGCAACAGTAAAGGACGTGGAGGGCTGAGGGGGGCTTCTTCATCAGTCTAGGTGCTGTGGGAAGATATCCAACGCTCCTCCGGTGTGATGCTCTTCTTAGAGCCACTCTGAACCGACATGTTGATGTGCCTCATCATTGCAATTTGGCGACGCTGGCCAAGCTTCTCATTGACATGTGCCTCAATCATCCTCTTCTGGATGTCAGACTGAAGGCAGAAAGTCTTCTTCACCTTGGCAGCGAGCTTGTCCAACCACGAGGGCTTGGCCCCTAGCTCCAACTCAAAATCCTCATTGTCAGAAGTTGCATAGACATCCTCAGGAGCATCAGCAGGGAAACGAGGCTTGGCATGCTTCTTCTTCTTAAGGAGCTTGACTTCATGAACAGTGAGATTATCAGGAGAGGAGAGAGGCTCTCTAGGACGGCGAACCTCCCACACTAAGTTCAGAAAGCACATGACAAAAGGAGCATAAATGGGGACCTTCCTGTAGATGACCATGTTGTACATCTCGTGCCACAGCCAGTTGGACACATCAAACATCTCCCCAGATCCCACCTTGGTCTTCATTACAACCATCAAGTCAACAAGATAGCCATGGATTGCATCTTGATTCCCCACCTTGGGTAGAAGCACATTGCAAAACACGCGATGCATGATGTCATAGACCTTCACCAAATCCTTAGATTCTCCAATAATACCACGGCCCCGAATGTACAGAGGGGCAAGCTTCTCCTTAGGCATGGAGTCAGGATGGTCATGGGGGCGAATGCCACCCATTCCTTCCAGACCGGTATCATCATACCCAATAGCATTGCAAAAGGTCCTCCAGGGAACTTGAAAGAGCTCATCACGGCACATGAAAGTGAGGGTGCGTGCGTCATCTTCTCCAAAGTGAACGGTGGCATAGAACTGATGGATGAGTTGAACATGAAAGTCACAGTTGACAGACATGAGCTTGACAAGATCAAACTCCTCACAGAGAGCCAAAGCCTCACCAAAATACTCCAGGTTGTTCCTCCAATGGTCAAGATCGATGGTCCACTGCTTGGCATATCTGTTCTTGTTGTGCTCAAAGAGTTCATGAACAATCCGCACTTGCATCTCATTCCGAAACTAGACGGTGGTCCAACGAGGAGCTACGGGAACCACATAAGGATTCTTTGAGTGGAAGGCTTCCCAATCCTTGGCTTTCCAACGGTGCAGCGGCATTACCACACGTTGCTTTGCAGCACTAGACTTTTCACGGCGAGTGGGCTTGGTGGGAATCACAACCTCCTCTTCATCAGCAGACACAGCCGGGCGCGCGGTCCTTCGAGCCCTCTTCTTGGTCTTGCGAGGAGCAGAGCGAGAACTAGAGCCACCTGAACACACACACGAAGAGAACACACAAAAACCAGCAAGAATGAGAGGAAAGCACACAACAAATGCAACAGCAGAGAAGACAGAACAGTGCTTTGTGGTTCGTATATTCTGGTTGTACTGGATCTCCCACCGGTAGAACCGCCCCACCGATTGTACCGCCCGTATAGGCGGTAGAACCGCTGACAGTGGCAATACCAAGGGGGATAGATCTAACCAAGATATACGAATCACACAAGTAATATTATGATTTCTAGGTACTGCAAGCTAGACAGGAGAAAAGCAACGATCTCTCCCAACCAAAGTTCAAGCACTAATCTCGGAGGGTTAAGTAATGCCCTAGACAAAGAAAGAACCCTAGAACGAGAAACGAAGAACAAGGGCATTACCACCATCCATGGGAGGAGACCGGGAGGCCTCCACGGAGAGAATCCACGGAGAGCCCACGGATCTGAAGCGCGGGACGCACTCCGGGGCGGGGCAGTGGTTACCGGCGGCTAGGGCAAGGAAAAGACAAACGGGGACGAAGGGGAAAAGAAGAAAACCCTTCACCCCGTCGGATATAAATAGGCCCATAGACGCGCAGCGGTAGAACCGCTCCGAGGACCGGTTGTACCGCATGTCAGGTACTGACAGGTGGTTGTGGGCGGTACTTCCGTTTCCTGAAGGGCACCGGTAGTACCGCCCGGAAACAACTGGTAGTACCGGACGAAGGAAACCACAGGGAAAAAGAGCGGTAAAACCGCCCAAGCACCGATTGCAAACCTACTGGGGCAGCACAGCCAGGTACCAGCGGTAGAACCGCCCATGACCCTGGTTGTACCGCCCGACCACCAATGCCCAAACCAAGGTTAAAAGGAACAAAACAAAAGAGACAACAACTTCGAGAAACCAACACCTAGAACAAGGAACAGAACAAACAGAAAAACAACCACACGAAAGCAGAGCGAGCTCTGGCTTCTCTCAAGAGAGGGCGGTGGCCGGAGCCACCTATGTTTGAGTCAATTGGTATGGCACCGCAAAGAATTATCCTTGGGCCCATGACCAAAACTCGTCTTTGAAGCACAAGTACCATCAAAAATGGCTAATGTGAAAGAGTTGATTGCTTTATGCATAATGGGGGGAGGGAGAGTTCATTGAGAGAACAACACTCCCCCTATGTCCATGCCTACACCTAAACTAGACAACAAGATGAGTGTGGTGGGGGGTGCAAGGGTTCAAGTCACATTGCTCGAATCACTAATATTTAGCTCATGCCTTAACTCGCAAAATCTTGCTTCATCCAAGGGCTTCGTGAAAATATCTGCAAGGTTATCATGAGTGTTGACATACTTGAGCTTGATCTCCCCTCGCCTAATATGATCCCGAATGAAGTGATACTGAATCTCAATATGCTTCGTCTTGAAATGTTGCACCGGGTTGAGAGAAATCTTGATGGCACTTTCATTTTCACACCAAAGAGGCACTTTGTCACAAATGACACCGTACTCCTTTAAAGATTGCCTCATCCATAAGAGTTGTGCACAACAACTACCGGCCACCACATATTCCGCTTCGGTGGACGAGAGAGACACACAACTTTGCTTCTTGGAAGACCAACTCACCAAAGAGCAACCAAGAAATTGGCACCCTCCGGAAGTGGACTTCCTATCCACTTTGTCTCCGCCTGTCGAATCCGTAAATCCTTCAAGCTTGAAGTTTGCCCCTCTTGGGTACCATAAGATAAAGTTTGGGGTATGAGCCAAATATCGAAAGATTTTCTTGACCGCCACATAGTGGCTTTCCTTTGGTGCAGCTTGAAACCGTGCACACATTCCCACACTCAACATGATATCCGGTCTAGATGCATAAAGGTAAAACAAGGAGCCAATCATGAGCGATATACCTTTTGATCCACCGCTTTACCATTGGGATCAATGTCAAGTTGGCACTTGGTAGGCATTGGAGTAGAAGCCGACTTGATGTCACTTAGCTTCAATCTTTTTAGCATGTCTTGAGTATATTTGGCTTGGTTGATGAAGGTACCTTCTCTTCTTTGTTTGATATCAAAACCAAGGAAGAACTTCAACTCTCCCATTGAAGACATCTTGAACTTGGAGGTCATGAGAGCGGCAAATTCCTCATTGAAAGCTTTGTTAGGGGAACCAAAGATAATATCATCAACATATAGTTGGCATATAAACAACTCCCCTTTGACCTTCTTAGTAAAAAGAGTGGGATCGATTTGCCCCACCTCAAATCCACGATCTTGTAACAACTCGGTAAGGTGGTCATACCACGCACGTGGGGCTTGTTTAAGGCCATAGAGTGCCTTATCGAGTTGATACACATGATCCGGGAAGTAGGGATCCTCGAACCCGGGGGGTTGCTTGACATAGACCAACTCATTAATAGGACCATTAAGAAAAGCACTTTTCACATCCATTTGTTGCAACTTAAAGTTGTGATGGGAAGCATAAGCAATCAACAAACGTATGGATTCAAGACGAGCAACGGGAGCAAAGGTTTCACCGTAGTCGATACCCTCGACTTGGGAGTAGCCTTGTGCTACCAATCTTGCCTTGTTGCGAATGATGTTCCCATGAGCATCTTGCTTGTTCTTGAAAATCCACTTGGTTCCAATGACGTTGTGGTTCCCCGATGGCCTTGGCACCAATCTCCACACCTTGTTGTACTCAAAGTTGTTGAGTTCTTCATGCATGGCATTGAGCCAATCCGAGTCTTCAAGCGCCTCATAGACCTTTTGGGGTTCAACACAAGAGACAAACGCGTGATGTTCACAATAGTTTTCTAATTGTCTATGAGTGCTTACCCCCTTTCTTAGGCTTCCAACCACATTTTCCATGAGATGGCCTTTGGTGGTGAGCTTGGAAGCAATCTTCACGGCACGATGCTCTAATTCCTCCTTGGATGTGGAGGGAGGAGGGTTCACTTGATTATCTTGAGCGCCGTCTTGAGCTTGTTATTGATCTTGAGCTTGCTCATGATCTTGAACTTCTTTCGAGGGGAGAACTTGACCTTGGGCATCATTTGGAGGTTCACCACCATCTTGAGATTGATCTTGCCCTTGGTCTTGTTCACGAGGTTGAGGGCCTTCACTTTGTTCTTCGGAAGCATGTGGGTCTTGGGAAGGTGATGGCTCCACTTGAGTGGAGCATTGTCCTTCTCCTTCGGCCACAAGGGGTTCCTCAATGGGTAGAATATGACCAATACCCATTCTTCTTATGGCTTGGGGAGGAATTTCATCACCTACATCACAAGTACCACTTTGCTCCACTTGGGAGCCGTTATTTTCATCAAACTCCATGTTACACGTCTCCTCAATGAGTCTGGTGGACTTGTTGAGAACACGGTAAGCATGAGAATTTGTAGCATAACCAACAAATATGCCCTCATATGCTCTAGCCTCAAATTTAGACAAACGAACACCTTTCTTGAGAATGAAACACTTACACCCGAACACCCGGAAGTACTTGAGATTGGGCTTGTTGCCGGTGAGTATCTCATAAGGAGTCTTGTTCAAGCCTTTGCGGAGATATAGCCGATTGGATGCATGACATGCTGTGTTGATGGCTTTGGCCCAAAAGTTGTATGGAGACTTGAACTCCGCCATCATGGTCCTTGCCGCATCCATCAACGTTCGGTTCTTCCTCTCCGCAACACCATTTTGTTGAGGGGTATATGGTGCAGCGTATTGATGCTTGATCCCCTCATCACTAAGAAACTCATCCAAGGTGTAGTTCTTGAACTAGGTGCCGTTGTCACTTCTTATTGTCAAGATTTTTGCATTATGTTGACGTTGAGCTTCATTTGCAAAGTCGATGACGGTTTGTTGAGTCTCACTCTTCCTCTTGAAGAAGTATACCCAAGTGTATCTTTAATAATCATCCACAATCACCAAGCAATACTTTCTACCTCCAAGACTATAAAAAGATGGAGGCCCAAAGAGATCCATGTGAAGGAGCTCCAAGGGTTTCTTCGAGTAGATGATGGTCGTGGGAGGGTGAGCCTTCTCATGGAGCTTTCCTTCAATACAAGCACTGCAAGCACGATCTTTGGCAAAACTAACATTTCTTAGTCCACGGACATGGTCCCCCTTGAGAAGACTTTGCAAAGATCTCATATTGACGTGGACTAAACGGCGATGCCAAAGCCATCCCACGTCAACTTTAGCCATTAGGCATGTCGCGGTCTTAGTGGGTCGCTCCAAAAAGTTAATCACATAGAGACCGTTCTCGACATGCCCAACAAAGGCTACTTTAAGAGTCTTGCTACACAATAGGGCCACGATATCAATGTTAAAGAAAGTAGCAAAACCCATGAATGCAAGTTGACGAACGGAAAGCAAATTGTATGCAAGGGACTCAACAAGCATGACTTTCTCGATCGTTAGATCATGAGAAATTACAACCTTGCCAAGACCCAATACCTTAGAATGTGAGGCATCACCCCACTCAACATTGGTGGGCATAGATGAAATCTTTTGCACGTCCACCACCAAGTCCTTGCTCCCAGTCATATGATTTGTTGCTCCACTATCGAGCAACCATGATCCCCCACCGGAAGCAAACACCTACAAGCGATCAATGCTTGGTTTTAGGTACCCATTTAGTAATGGGTCCTTTGATGTTAGTAACAAGGGTCTTAGGAACCCAAATGGACCATTCAATGTACTCATAAGGAGAACCAACAAATTCAGCATAAACATGTCCATCACTAGCACGGCCCAACACATATGACGGGTTAAAGTCGCCGGCTTTGTTGGAGAAGATGGTTTTGTTCTTTTTGACATCAACGCCCTTCACTTTTTCCTTCTTCTCCTTAGGAGCACCCTCTCCCTCTTTCACAAAAGTTTTCTTGAGAGGAGGAGGACGTTTGGTCTTGTCGTTCTTCTTCCTACTCTTGGTCTTGGGGGCAAACCCAATTCCCTTCTTGGCCACAACTTCCTTTCGATTGCTCAAAAGGTCGTTGAGGTTCTTCTCACCTTGAATGCAAGTCACAAGGCCTTTCTCAAGTTGTTACTTCAACTTGGCATTCTCCTCCACAAGATGCACATGCTCACAACACGGGTTAGTAGCATATGCATTATCAATTAATACCATATGAGGGAAGGTGGCCTTTTCCTTGGTTAGCTTAACTTGGAGTTGAGCATGAGACTCCTTGAGGTTAGCATGAGCACCCTTCAAGACCTTGTGGGCCTTGTCAAGTACCTAAAACTCCTCCTTGAGTCTAGCATGATCAACCCCAAGTTTAGCCTTCTCGGAAGTTAGCACACGAGACACAACAAGAGCAAGATCAAGATCTTTCTTTAACTTAGCATGGTCATTGTTGTATGACTCCTCAAGAGTGAAATGATGCCCACGCTCTTCCTCAAGAGCATTAGAGAGATCCGATATCTCATCAGCATAGTCACGACTATGACCTTCCATCTTAGAGATGGTTTCTTCGTGAGCCTCGATCATGTCATTGGCTTCACTAAGTTGTTACAAGAGAGCAACAAAGTGCTTCTTGGATTTGCCCTTGAGCTTACTCATAAATGACTCAAATTCATTCACTTCCTCATTAGACCCATCATGTTCAACAATGCAACCCTCCATAGAGGGATTAGTAATGATGGTGGTTTTGATGTTGGGGGTTACCTTGTTAGAGGCTTTAGCCATGAGGCACTTGGCGGTGATGTTCTCGTTGGGTGAATCAAAGAGAGACACCCGGGGTGTGGTAGCAATGGCAACGGAGGCCATGGCCATTGCTTCTCCATTTTCATCATCATCGTCATCCTCATGGTATTCTTCTTGAACCACCAACCAAGTTGTTCTTGTTGGGGAAGGACTTGGCTTTGTCTTTTCGGATGAACTTGCCACCATTGTCTTCCCGCTTCTAATAAGGAAAATCCGCAACGAAATGGCTCACATTGCCACAGTTGAAGCAAGTTCTAACTCGTTGCTTGCCCTTGAAGCCACTTGAGTTGTTCTTGTTGATGTTGGGTCTTGAATTCTTCTTGCTCCAAAATTGTCTTGAAGCAAGAGCCATGTGCTCATGATAATCGTATTTGGTGTCTTCGGGGTTGCTCTCCTCATCTTCCTCTTCTTCCTCTTCTTCCACACTAACCTTGGCCTTCAAGGCAAGGTTGGGCTTCTTTGCCCTTTGAGAGCGGAGCACCGCATTGTCGGCGGTCTTGTCCAAGATGCTCATTGCAACGAACTCATCCAACACTTCACTTGAGGTCATGGAGTGGAAATCCGGTCTTTGACGAATGACTGAGGACATGGCCTTGTTGTAGGGCATCATGGCCTTGAGGAACTTGTGCTTGATCCAATTGTCATCCATGTCCTTGCTCCCATGATCTCGGAGTGAGACCGCAAGTTTGGTCACTCTTCGAAATATCTCACGAGGTTCTTCATCTTCTTTCATTGCAAACTCATCGGCTTCATCTTGCACCACTTCATGGTTGGAGCGTTGAATGCTAGCACTTCCTCGATAGAGAGACACAACGCATTGCCATGCGTCTTTGTCCATGGCATGAGGTCGAAGATGAGGGAGGTCTTCGGGAAGGATTGCATCTTGGATGATGAAGAGAGCACTCTCATTGAATTGATTATCCACCACTTCTCTTGGAGTGAAGTTGCTTCGGTCATGTGGATAAAAACCTTCTTCAATGATTCTCCAAAGATTAGTATTCACATGATTTAAATAACGCTTGAAGTGATACACCCAAGAAGCAAAATCCTCATTTTTCACAATCTTAGGAGGAGGACCGGCATGATTTAAATGAGTAGATGGAATCGGTCCTCAATAAATTGGAGGTTCCACATGGGCAAAGATGCCGGTGCCATTTCTACCACTAGTAGAAGGACTCTTTTCACTGTTATCTTCCCCCTTGTCGGAGGTAACATCCGTCACCTTGTTAGTGGGATCACCCACTTCCATCGGCGAGGTGGACAGTTTAAGTCCTTCAAGAAATTTAGTAAACATGCTTTCAACCTTGGTCATCATGGAGTCTTTCAATGTGTCTAGAGCCACATTGAATTCCTCACAAGAGATCGAGGTTCCCCCATCGGCCGTAGACGAGATAGGATTCACACCAGAGTGCTCCTCCGCACCGTCTGTGGTGTCAACCATACTCTTTCGACGGCAAAGTCCTTAATAAAGAGACGAGGCTCTGATACCAATTGAAAGGATCGATATAGTTGACTAGAGGGGGGGGGGTGAATAGGCAACTAACAATTTTTAGCTTTTCTTTACCAAATTAAACTTTGCATCAAAGTAGGTTGTCTAGATATGCAACTAGGTGAACAACCTATATGATGCAACAACAACAAGTACACGAGCAAGCAAAGGAAACAACACAAGTAAGCTTGCAAAAGTAAAGGCGCGAGATAACCAAGAGTGGAACCGGTGGAGACGAGGATGTGTTACCAAAGTTCCTTCCTTTTGACGGGAAGTACGTCTCCGTTAGAGTGGTGTGGAGGCACAATGCTCCCCAAGAAGCCACTAGGGCCACCGTATTCTCCTCACGCCCTCACACAATGCGAGATGCCGCGATTCCACTATTGGTGCCCTTGAAGGCGGCAACCGGACCTTTACAAACAAGGTTGGGGCTCTCTCCACAACTTAATTGGAGGCTCCCAACGAAACCACGAAGCTTCACCATGATGGAATATGGCTTCAAGGTGACCTCAACCGTCTAGGGTGCTCAAACACCCAAGAGTAATAAAATCCACACTAGAAAGTATGGGGAAAGCAAATATCCTTTGGTGGAAGTGTAGATCTAGGTCTCCTCCTTCAATCCCTAGCAAATCAACAAGTTTGAGTGGCTAGAGAGAGAGATCGACACGAGAGCTTGAGAGCATTAATGGTGGAGTGAGAGAGGTAAGAGGTGAGAGTGGTAGGTGGAAGAACCACCTTATATAGCAACCCTAATAAATCCAACCATTACTGCGTCTTCAGCACTGCAGCGGTACAACCGCTCCTTGCCCCGGTACAATCGGGGCTCACGATGTATCGGCAGAACCCTACCAGGCGGTACAACCGGGCCACCAGGCAGTAGTACTGGTTTTTAGAAAATAACCGGACTAACCGCCCAGCCACCGCACAACTACCGCACTGAAACAGAATGGAGTCACCCTTGAGGGCGGTAGTTGGGCGGTGCGGGGCCGGTGCAACCGCTTGGCCTTGAGCACTTGAGCGGCTAAGGTAAGAGCGGAAGAACCGCTCGAACTTCCGATAGTACCGGTTGATGAGGAACAACCGTACCAACCGGTCCACCACCGCCTGGGAACCGCATCAAAACAAAAGCCTGACCGGTACTTGGGCGGTGCATGGCCGGAACAACCGCCGCAGGTCTTTGCAAAGCCTGGTGGCAGTACCACCGCCCAGAGGCAGCGGTACCACCGCTCGATAAAGACAAGGAAACGCCAGGAGCCAGCGGTACAACCGCTTGGACGAGCGGTAGAACCGCTGGGAAAACATAGCAGAAGTCAAATCAAAAGGGGAGGCACTCTCTCTCACACCAGAGGAAGACAAGAGAGGGGTGATGGAGGTGTACATGAACGGATTCCCCTACTCTTTCCAATGTGGATTCCCTCTTGATAGTACGGGTTCCTTACGACCAAAGAGATAAAAAAGCATAGAGGACTTCGTCTTCAATCTTTTCCTTCGAGAGAGAACAACTATCCGATGTAAGCCTAAGCATCGTGAACCTGAAACATTTAACACAGGATTAGACCAACAAAGGGTTGTCATCATCATCCAAAACATAAGGTAGGGAAATGCCCTTTCACAACCCCTATGCAGAGGTTCATGGGCGGAACCCGCAAGTTGGTCACCAAAACATACACCAAGTGGCACGTGATATCCCATTGTCACCACAGATAAACACGACAAGACATACATCAAGTGTTATCAAATAAAAGACTCAATCTGATAAGATAACTTCAAGCGGGAAACTCAATTCATCACAAGAGAGTAGAGGGGGAGAAACATCATAAGATCCAACTATAATACAAAGCTCGCGATACATCAAGATTGTGCCATAGAGAGAACACGAGAGAGAGAGAGAGATCAAACACATAGCTACTGGTACATACCCTCAGCCCGAGGGTGAACTACTCCCTCCTCGTCATGGATAGCGCCGGGATGATGAAGATGGCCACCGGTGATGGATTCCCCCCTCGTGGGGTGCGAGCAGGCTCCCGAGAGGTTTTTGGTGGCTACAGAGGCTTGCGGCGGCGGAACTCCCAATCTATCTTGTTATTCGATGTTTTTAGGGTACGCAGGCTTATAAAGGCGAAAGAAGTCGGTCGGGAGGTGCTCGAGGGGCCCACAAGACAGGGGGCGCGCCCTACAGGGGGGACCCTCCTATCTCGTGGCTGCCTCGAGGATCTTTTGACGTGAACTCCAAGTCTCCAGGATCATATTCTTCCAAAAAATCACGCCGCCGAAGGTTTCATTCCGTTTGGACTCCGTTTGATATTCCTTTTCTTCGAAATACTAAAACAGGCAATAAAACAACAATATGGGTTGGGCCTCCGGTTAATAGGTTAGTCCCAAAAGTAATATAAAAGTGTATAATAAAGCTTGTAATCATTCAAAAGAGATAATAAAATAGCATGAATGCTTCATAAATTATAGATACATTGGATACGTATTAGCATCCCCAAGCTTAATTCCTACTCGTCCTCGAGTAGGTAAATGATAAAAGAATGAATTTATGAAGTGTGAATGCTAGAAGGTGCACAAGTTTGATCAATGATAATTTCAATCACCTTTTCTAGCATGATAATATGTCATAACAGTAGTTCATCTCATAAAACTTCTCATGATAAAGTACAAGCAATTCACATGTCAAAGCATAGACCATAAACCTTCTTGAAAACTAGCAAACTTCATTCTCAGTCATCAAACAATTGCAATTCATCTTCTTTTCAGGAATAGCAAACTCCACATACTCAACTACCTTATAGTCTTCTACAATTGCTAACACTCACGCAATACTAATGGTTATGGAGTTTTAATCGGACACTGAGAAAGATAGGGGCTTATAGTGTTGCCTCCCAACGTATTCGCCTTTGGGTGATGTCAACAATAATAGTTCATGCTAACTTACATCCAATTGAATATATATATCAGGATCATCCCAACACAAAGTACTTGACAAAGGATAAAATGAAAAAGGGAATGGTGAAGATCACCTTGACTCTTGCATAAAAGTAAAATACATAAAGTAAAAGATAGGCTCTTCGCAGAGGGAAGCAGAGGTTGTCATGCGCTTTTAGGGTTGGATGCACAAAATCTTAATGTGAATGAACGTCACTTTATATTGCACTTGCATATGGAACTTTATTATGCAGTCCGTCACTTTTATTGCTTCCATAACAAGATCGTATAAAGCTATTTTCTTCACACCAAAATATCATACATATTTAGAGAGCAATTTTTATTGCTTGCACCAATGACAACTTACTTGAAGGATCTTACTCAATCCATAGGTAGGTATGGTAGACTCTCATGGCAAAACTGGGTTTAAGGATATTTGAAAGCACAAGTAGTATCTCTACTTGGTGCAAGGAATTGTGGTTAGCATGAGGGGGAAAGGCAATCTCAACATGTTTGAATGATCCATGACTATATACTTTAACTGAGATGTCGGAAAACATAAACCACTACGTTGTCTTCCTTGTCCAACATCAACTCTTTAGCATGTCATACTTAATGAGTGCTCCCAATTATAAAAGATGTCTAGGATAGTGTATTTATATATGAAATCTCTTTTCCTTCAATATTCTTTCATGAATTATTCAAATGACCAATACAACGCTTGGTAACCTTCAATAAATTTACAACCTCTACTTATTAGATGTGAAGTCATTACTCCCCACGGGATAAGCAAATGAGACATATATAATTTCAGATTTATGACAATCAACTCATTCAACCATTTACTCACAGGATATAAGTGAAGCACACGAGTAAATGACAAACTACTCCAAAAAGATATAAGTGAAGATCAATGAGTAGCTAAATAATTATGTAACTATGCGAAGACTCCCTCTCATTAAAGAATTTAAGATCTTGGTATTGTATTCAAACAGCAAGCAAAACAAAATAAAATGACATTGCAAGGATAGTACAACTCATGTGAAGAAGCAAAAACTTAGGCTCAACCGATACTAACCGAAAATTGTTGAAGAAGAAAGGTGGGATGCCTACCGGGGCATCCCCAAGCTTAGATGCTTGAGACTTCTTGAAATATTATCTTGGGGTGCCTTGGGCATCCCCAAGCTTGAACTTTTGTGTCTCCTTAATTCCTCTCATATCATGGTTTCTCTTTTTATCAAAAAGCTTCATCCACAACAAACTCAACAAGAACGCGTGAGATAGGTTAGTATAAACCAATGCAAAACCTTATCATTTTCTACTGTAACAAATCACTAAAATTATTATTCAACATTGCATACTAAATGCCTCTGCATATTTAACACTCCTATCCTCAAATAGAATCATTAAACAAGCAAACATATGCAAACAATGCAAACATAACAGCAATCTGTCAAAACAGTACAGTCTGTAAAGAATGCAAGATTCATCATACTCCCCTAAATCCAAAAATTATGAAATAAAATTACCACTGTAGTAAATTTATCAGAACTCATCATGCAAAACGTTTCAACATTATACCATTCTCTGACTTTTCTAGGGAATTTTTGCAACAGCGGTAAACTTTCTGTTTTCAAATAGCAACATGTATACTGGCAAAATAAGCATGGAAAAAGCTATCCTTGACTTTTTTTTATTGAAAATAAAGATTCAAAACACTATTCTAAATAACAGCAAGCTAATACTAACAAAATAAAATGACGCTCCAAGCAAAACACATATCATGTGGTGAATAAAAATATAGCTCCAAGTAAAGTTTATCGATGAACGAAGACAAAAGAGGGGATGCCATCCGGGGCATCCCCAAGCTTAGGCTCTTGGTTGTCCTTGAATATTAACTTGGGGTGCCTTGGGAATCTCCAATATTAGGCTCTTGCCACTCCTTATTCCATAGTCCATCAAATCTTTACCCAAAACTTGAAAACTCCACAACACAAAACTCAACAGAAAACTCGTAAGCTCCGTTAGTATAAAAAAATACAACCACCACTTAGGTACTGTAATGAACTCATTCTAAATTAATATTGGTGTAATATCTACTGTATTACAACTTATCTATGGTTCATACCCTCCGATACTACTCATAGATTCATCAAAATAAGCAAACAACACATAGAAAACAGAATCTGTCAAAAACAGAACAGTCAGTAGTAAGCTGTATGAAAAGTATACTTCTGGAACTCCAAAAATCCTACCAAATTAGGAATACCTGAGAAATTTTGTTACCAATCCAGAGAAAAAAGAATAAGATCAATAGCACGTTTCCGTGAATTAACAAAACTAATTTACTGGGTGCAAAAGTTTCTGATTTTCAGCAGGATCAACACAACTATCACCGTAAGCTATCCTAAAGGTCTTACTTGGCACTTTATTGAAACAAAAGCTATAAAACATGATTACTACAGTAGCATAACCATGTGACCACACAAAAACAGTAAGGATAAATATTGGGTTGTCTCCCAACAAGCGCTTTTTTTAATGCCTTTCTAGCTAGGCATGATGATTGCAATGATGCTCACATAAAAGATAAGAATTGAAACATAACGGGAGCATCATGAAGCATATGACTAGCACATTTAAGTCTAACCCACTTCCTATGCATAGGGATTTTGTGAGCAAACAACTTATGGGAACAATAATCAACTAGCATAGGAAGGTAAAACAAGCATAGCTTCAAGATTTTCAACACATAGAGAGGAAACTTCACATTATTGCAATTCCTACAAGCATAAATTCCTCCCTCATAATAATTTTCAGTAGCATCATGAATGAATTCAACAATATAACCAGCACTTAAAGCATTCTTTTCATGATCTACAAGCATAAAATTTTTACTACTCTCCACATAAGCAAAATTCTCATGAATAGTAGTGGGAGCAAACTCAACAAAATAATTATCATGTGAGGCATAATCCAATTGAAAACTAAAATCATGAGGACAAGTTTCATGGTTATCATTACTTCTAATAGCATACAAGTCATCACAATAATCATCATAGATAGCAACTTTGTTCTCATAATCAATTGGAACCTCTTCCGAAATAGTGGAATCATCACTAAATAAAGTTGACACTCTTCCAAATCTGTCGTGGAATTGTCACGTCAGATGTCCTCATGAAAGGACTTAGTTGTGGAGCCATCGCAACTAGGAAGCTTGAAGGGGTTAAATCGGGACAAAGGACACGAGAGGGTTTATACTAGTTCGGCCCCTTACGGTGAAGGTAAGGCCTACGTCTAGTTGGGTTGGTATTGATGTTTCGATGACCAGGGAGCAAGATACGCTATGCCCGGCTCTCGATGAGTTTTTTCTTGCCCTAAGCCGCGAGTAGGTCGTCCCCTTATATACACGGGTTGACGCCCTGCGGCTTACAGAGTCCCAGCTGGCTTATACATAGTGTCCGGCTCGGTGACTAGTTAAATCTACCTTATGTTACAAGTCATGCCATCATGGCGGTTTACTACAATGGGCCTTAAGTCGCCTGTGGGACTTAAGCCCTTTATTGAATCGCCATCCTTATGCTTGGTCTTGGGCTTCCTCTGATGAGTCTTCTTTGTGTAACCCGGCCCCTCCTGGGCGGCTTACACAAATAGTCATATCCCCAACATTAGGCCCCAGATTGATTTGAACCTGTTCATGTCAATCTTAAAAATATATTTAAAGAATAAATCTCCAGTCTTCTGACTATACAAAGGGTTTTCTTTAACCCGCCATGACGTCAACTTCTGGATCCGTCTTAACCCGGCGTGACGTCATCCTTTCCTTAATTCATTTTCTATTCCATCGTATCCTTCAACGGATCTCTGCTTTTATTGAGTGTTCCGAAAATCGAGGCGTTGGGGCCGCTGGATAGTAATTCTTATCTCCTCGTTTCCCGCGCCGTCTCAGTTATCCTCTCCCTATAAATAGCCGCGACTCAGGTCTTTCATTTTCCTCCTTCCTGTCGTCTTCTTCCTCTCCTCTCTTCCACTCGAGCTCCGCTGCCGCTGCCGTCGAACCCCTCGCCTTCATCGACTCAGGCCGCTGCATCACCCTGACTCTGACCAGAAATCGACGGCGAACCTCCACAACTCAATCGCATCGGTGAGTTCCTCTCCTTCCCTTTCTGTAGATCTGCATTGGAGCCCTGTTGAGTTCGTCGGTGTTCATCACTGCCCGACGCAAACCCTCGCTAGTTTGTACCTCTAATGCCCTGTTTAGATCGAAAAAACTGTGTAGAAATGCGGTGGTAAGTGTTTCTGTTGATCTTGCATAGAAACAGATCTCATTTCCCTTGTTTGGAAACCCTCTTCGAGTGCATGAACTTCTCTGACCTGTTTTTAGGTCTAGAAAATTTTCCTTTTCGAGCAATAATTTGATCCAGAATAATAGCTGTCGTCTGTGAAACTTGTTTCTATCACCCGGAAAGCTTCTTCTGGTAAATGCCCTTAAACACAACTGTCCAGGTGTCCGGTTTAAATAAGTGATACTGAGCTGTAAGCCTTGCCTTCTTCTCATGACTTTAAGAATTTTGAATCGCTCTTGATGTTTGTAGCAGCTTAAATATCATTGCACAATCACCCTTATATCATTAGGCCCCTTTCTTAAGCCACCACTTTAAGTAATTCAAATATTCCCCGGGGTTAAAGTTTGAACCGGAGCTTCTTATTTTGTCATAGGCCAACTGTTGTCATGGCACCTAAGGCGGCCAAAGCCCCTGTGACTTGCAATTGGGTTCCATCCATAGTGACCAAAAGCAAACTTGCCGAGGTCGTGAAGTCTGGCCATCTGCCAAAGAAGGAGGTCATGTCTTATCGTGCCCCTAACCCATCTGAGGAGATACCTCAACCCAAAGATGGGGAGGTAATAGTTTTCACGAATCACATGAACCGGGGATTTGCCCCTCCTGGCTCAAAATTCTTCAAGGAAGTTCTCAATTTCTTTGACCTTAGACCTCAAGACATTGGAACCAATTCCGTGTCAAATCTTTGCAACTTTCAAGTCTTTTGGAGGTGTACCTGGGAGAGGAGCCAAGTCTACTTTTGTTCAGAGAACTTTTTTATTTGAACCGGCAGAATGAACGTGCCAATGGGCCTAGCCTTGAACTTGGCAGCATCTCAATCCAGCGGCGGAGAGATTGTCTTTTTCCCTATGCTGAACTACCAAGTCACCCAAAAGATTGGAACCAGACGTGGTTCTACTGTCAAGATACGTCACCGGCTGATGAGACTCCTTTGCTCGGCTTTCGCGCCCTGCGCCTTGAATCCAACCATCATCTGGCGGATAAGTTGACTGCTGTTGAACGTTTGCCTCTCAATCCCACCATTAAGAAGATCAAAGCTCTTTTAGGCAACGGGTTAAGTGGCATCGATTTGGTCCGGGTCTGGGTCACCTGGCGGATACTACCATTAAGCCGCCGCTCCGGCTTAATGTGTACTTCGTCAGGCGAGAAGTCTGATCCAATGCGTCACAGTCCCGACGACTTACCAAATGATGTGGTAGATGCTACGACCCAGTCACTGTTGAAGGAGGGCACTGTAACCAGTAATACCTTTGGTTTACTTCCCTTATGCAAGAAGAACCCGGCCCCTGCGGTAAGTTACCAATCTTCATAAATACTCTTTAACATATTATACCTTCTTGTACTTATGATTCTTCAATCTTTTCCACAGGCTGGTGATAATTGCTGGAAGGTCAAGTATGACCATGAGGCTGCCAAACAAGCCAGGGCAGCCAAGAAAACTGAAAGGAAAGCCGCCAAGATGGGCACCTACAAGAAGAAGAAACCCAACGCCTCCAATATGCTTAAATTGGATGACTCTTCTTCAGATGAGGAAGAGGTAATCTTTTGATTTTCTGAACTCCTTTGTCGTTATTTTACTGACATTTTATCCTTTCAGGAGGATACAGGAAATAGTCAAGCAATTGACGAAGAGGTAACTATAATCTCCTCCGACTCAGAGCCTTTGCCAACGCAAAAAATCTGAAGGGTGACCCGGAAAGTAAGATTTTCACATCCTCTAGCTTACCAAGATCCTCAATTTCTTTTGAAGCAACAACAATTTGAAAACCGGCGGCAAACTCGGGCCAACCAAGACGCGGAACTCTCCTCCAGCTTACCCGATGCAACCAGGAAGCGTCGGACCGAGGTTATCTCCAATTTACATTCTGCTTTACCTTTGGCGGGTTTGATTCGCCAACCTCTCAATTCATCTGACTCTAATTATCAGGATACCTCTCCGTCTTCTGAAGAGTCGATGCAATCAAACATGCCAGCTTTTAAAACGGCTCCTGGGTAATATATCCTTTCTTACTTTATTTTTTTCCATACTTATACTTTGATACTCATCCTTCCACCTTGATTGACAGCCTGCAAGTGAAGCCCAACAAGAGGACAAAGAAGAATAAGCCGTCCCGAGACCCGGTGGTCACTGAACCGGCGCTTGACTCATCCGTTCTTGACAGCTCCACTCATCAGCCGCCGCCTGAACCAGCTTCTGATATTCCGGTGCCAACCTCTGACCCGCCTGCAGAGGATGTTATCAACAACTCTGATAACCCGGAAACTCTTAGCCCAGCCAAGACGACTGACTCGGAAGTTGAAATTGTGAAAAGCCAATATGTTGAATCGGGCCGTCCTACTGTTCTTGCCCAATGCACTGCCAAAGAGGAGTTTGCCCAACGTTGGAAAGCCAAACAGGACATCACTGATTATACTCACCTAAGCATTGGTGATATAGTCTCGGGCTATCTGAACCAAGTGCACAATAGTCGTGACCTGGAAATTGACATGGTGAAGCAAATACAACACAAATCTGAGGTATAACTTATGCTTTTACTCTGAACCTTACTTACTGTACCAGCCCCCAAGTCTATTGCTTATGAATGAATATGCTGTAGACTTAGAAATCTACTTAAGTTGTCCGGTTTAAAGTGAATACATTTAACCCAGTGATAGCATGAGACTTTGAATTTGTGTTACACATTAGTCCCCAAGTGTCAAGTAGCTTTACTTGTAAAGTGCTTGAGACTTAAAATGTATGACTCGGTAGGATAGGTTAAAAAATTCTTTAAGCCTACATTAGCCCCCAAGTGCCAAGTATCTTTACTTGTAAAGTGTTTGGGACTTGAATGTTACCTTACCATGATTCTTACCATAACCTGATGTCAATACAGGCCACCATAAGTCAATTTGAGTCGGAGATTGCTGATCTGAAGAGCCAGCTAAAAACCCGGGAGCTTGAAACTCAGAAAGCCAACTCCAAGTTTGAATTCAGTGTCTCTAAACAAGAGAAGCTAAAGAAAAATTTTGAATCGGAGAAGAAAACTTGGGTTGATGAGAGGGCTTCACTGGTGACCCGGGCCGAAACAGCAGAAGCATCTCTTGCAGAGGCAACAACCGAGCTGTCCGACTTAAAACGGCAGATATCCCAAATGGTCTCAGCCATCTTCGATAAGTCACTTTGAAAAAAAACCTTAAATATTGTAATCTTCCAAGGATTATTGTAATAGTTATCTCCGGCTTATTGTTATGCCTGTGATCATATAGGCCCCAGGAGTACCAATCTGAAGCAAAATATGTTGATAAAGCTTAAGGCGGTGTACACCTTAGTAGAGCAGCTGTACTCCGGGTCACAACGTGCTTTGGCCGTTGTGGCTTTAACAAATACCACTCCTCGCCTCCTACAAGATGTGTTGAGGCATCTCTCAGTGCTACCTCAACGAATTCAGGATTTAAGGCGGGCATCCGCGAGAGCCGGAGCTGTGGCCGCATTAAGCCGGGCAAGGGCATGGGTGCCAGAACTTGACTTGGCTGATCTCTCTCTTGGATATCCAAGCCTGAAGGAGGACGGCACTGCCTTTGACGACCAAGACTTCACTGCCTGTGTCAAAGTCGTACGTCCCCTGGCGACTCTCATTGGGAACGATACTGATCTTACTAAGTATTCGCCGGGCTATGATAGCGAGAACCAGAGAATCCCAAACGTCCCATACGACCAAGTCAGCCTGATCCCTCCATCGCGTAAGCATACCTTTGCCCCTGAAGTGGACCCGGCCGGTTTAATAGATGATGAGGCTGAATTTGAAGCCTTGAGCGGCATTGACTGGGCCTCGTCCACCTTCCAGGACAAAGCAACCGAAGGAAAGGCGGAGAAGGATAACCCGGATTCGTCAAGCCCGCCGAAGGAATGAGCCGCCATGCGTTTTATAACTTTGCCAAAACAATGCTTCACTTATTCAGACTCGGGGAGTCTTGTAATAGGATAGAAAAACTTCTTAATGCTGGTCATGCTCTTGCGCATGTTTATGGTGCTTACTACTTCTGTAAGCCGCCATTACTATATTTTGCTGGCTTATGTTAACCATGTCTTTCCTTGATGTTTAACTTGCTTTACCTTATCCTGCACATAAAACAAGTAAAAAAATTTGGGCAGTTTACTGCACCAGGGGGTTATAGAGTATTGATAACCCGGAACATGACCAAAAGACATCATATATAGGCCGGTTCATGATTATTTAAAATATAATCACAATAGCATACCTGTGACCCTGTTGATAGTCTTCCCGGCTCATTTGAGGCTTTACCTGGAACTTTTTAGAACCTGGGGTAATCAATATTAAACCGGAAGAATCAAGAACCATCTCCTCAAGAAGGTTTCAATGATAGTTAAAGTAATTATATTTATAAGCAATGTTCACATGCTCCTGATTCGAATACGATCAGAGAACCGTCCCAAAGGGGTTAAGCTAAGATTCGGATACGATCATATAGCCCCCAGTGGCTTTGGCGATGCCGATCAAGTGGGTATCGACAACTATGTTATCTTTGGTTCGAATACGACCTATGTTTGAACAGGAAGCCCCCAAGTGAACATAAGAGTTGTTTAATGACGCTGATTCGAATACGATCCACGTCAGACCCAAAGGGGTTAAGCTGTGATTCAAATATGATCAAGAGCCCCCAAGTGGGTTTGGCAGTATGCCGAGCAAGTGGGTATCGACAGCTATGTTCTCTTTGGTTCGAATACGACCTATGTTTGAACAGGAAGCCCCCAAGTGACCATGGCTAGATTCAGATATGATCATAAGCCAGTCCAAAGGGTAAGCCGGATTCAGATGTGATCCGCTCCCTGTTGGCTATCTCCACTACCTGATCAAGAAGACACATAGAGTTTTGAGGGTAAAAAGGACGGAGGTCCTACTTTATTTCTTTATATAATATATACATCGTCAAAAAATATATACATCTTGAAAGCCGGTGGCTTAAGTATAATAAGGCCGGAGATGAGCTATATTCCACGGCCGGCGGGTCTCCTCCTCCGACTTAAATGAGTCTTTGTGCTCTCGAATATCGATGAGGTAATATGACCCGCTGTGCAGATTCTTGCTGACCACAAAGGGCTCTTCCCAAGGCGGGGATAGCTTGTGCACATTAGACTGATCCTGGATGAGCCGGAGCACCAAGTCGCCTTCCTAAAAGGTTCTGCTCCTAACTCGGCGGCTGTGATAGCGACGCAGGTCTTGTTGATAAATCGCCGAACGGGCTATTGCCAAGTCTCGCTCCTCATCCAGCTAGTCAAGTGCATTCTGACGAGCTTCTTCGTTGTCAGCCTCAACGTAAGCCGCCACGCGGGGTGAATCGTGCCGGATGTCACTTGGCAGGACCGCCTCTGCACCATACACCATAAAGAAAGGCGTGTAGCCTGTAGATCTGTTAGGTGTAGTGTTGATGCTCCATAACACGGAAGGTAACTCCTCCACCCAACAACCCGGAGTCCGCTGTAAGGGGACTAAGAGCCGGGGCTTGATGCCATTCAGGATCACTTGATTAGCTCTTTCTGCTTGACCATTGGATTGAGGATGAGCAACAGACGAAACATCAAGCCGGATATGTTCTCTTTGACAGAACTCTTCCATGGCACCCTTGGAGAGATTAGTGCCATTATCAGTTATGATGCTATGTGGGAAACCAAAACGGAAGATCACCTTTTTCATGAATTGAACCGCCGTGGCTGCATCACACTTACTGACCGGCTCTGCCTCAACCCACTTTGTAAACTTGTCCACTGCCACCAGTAGATGTGTCTTTTTTATCTTTAGACCTTTTGAAAGGTCCAACCATGTCAAGCCCCCAGACTGCAAACGGCCAAGTGATTGGGATCATTCTGAATTCTTGAGCCGGCACATGAGCTCGTCGTGAGAACTTTTGACAACCATCGCATTTGCTGACCAGATCCTCTGCATCAGCATGAGCCGTCAGACAATAAAAACCATGACGAAAAGCTTTAGCTATGAGAGATTTTGACCCGACATGATGGCCAAAATCCCCTTCATGGATCTCACGAAGTATTTCTTGGCCCTCTGTAGGGGACACACAGTGTTGAAACGCCCCCGTGACACTTAGGTGATGTAACTCGCCGTTAACAATCGTCATAGACTTGGAGCGCCTGATGATTTGTCTCGCCAAGGTCTCATCCTCAGGCAACTCACCCCGGGTCATATAAGCCAAGTAGGGCACTGTCCAATCCGGGATAACGTGAAGAGCCGCCACCAGCTATGCCTCCGGGTCCGGCACTGCTAGCTCTTCCTCGGTAGGCACCTTGACAGAAGGGTTATGCAAAACATCGAGAAAGGTGTTGGGCGGCACCGGCTTACGTTGGGATCCCAACCAGCTTAAAGCATCAGCCGCCTTATTCTTCCTTCGATCGATGTGCTCCACTTGATAACCTGTGAAGTGACCAGCCACAGCATCTACCTCACGACGATAAGCCGCCATAAGGGGGTCCTTGGAATCCCACTTGCCTGACACTTGCCGAGCCACAAGATCTGAGTCGCCCAAGCACCTTACCCGGCTTAAGTTCATCTCCTTAGCCATCCGGAGACCATGGAGTAAGGCCTCGTACTCAGCTGCATTGTTAGCACATGGAAACATAAGCCAGAGTACATAACAAAATTTGTCACCTCGAGGGGAAGTTAACACCACTCCAGCCCCCGAGCCTTCTAGCTGCCTGGACCCATCAAAGTGAATCGTCCAATATGTGTTATCGGCTTCTCCTCGGGGCACAGAACTCTGTCCAATCATTGATAAAGTCCACCAAGGCCTAAGACTTAATAGCAGTACGTGGCTTATACTTCAAATCGTGAGGCCCAAGCTTAATGGCCCACTTGGCGACTCGTCCTATGGCCTCCCTGTTTTGAATGATGTCTCCCAAAGGGGCAGAACTTACCACAATTGTAGGGTGGCTTTGAAAGTATTGCTTCAACTTCCGGTTGGCCATAAACACCTCGTAAACAAGCTTCTGCCAATGTGGATACCTTTGCTTAGATTCAATGAGCACCTCACTAATGTAGTAAACCGGCCGTTGAACCAGATGCTCCTTGCCAGCTCCCTTACGCTCCACCACGATGGCAACGCTGACGGCTCGTGAATTGGCAGCCACATATAACAGCAAAGGCTCCTTATCAATTGGAGCCGCGAGAATCGGAGGTTCAGACAATTGTCTCTTCAGGTCTTCAAAAGCAGCATCAGCGGCCTCGCTCCAGACAAAAGTGTCAGTTTTCTTCATCATCTGATACAATGGAAGGGCCTTCTCACCTAACCGGCTTATGAACCGGCTTAAAGCGGCAACACGCCCGCCAGTCGCTGAACATCGTTGATGCACGCCGGTTTAGCCAGAGAGGTAATTGCCTTAATCTTCTCCGGGTTAGCTTTGATCCCTCTGTTTGATACCAGGAAACCCAAGAGCTTGCCCGCAGGTATGCCAAATACACACTTTGCCGGGTTAAGCATCATCTTGTAAACCCGGAGATTATCAAAGGTCTCGTTCAAGTCAGATATCAAGGTTTCCTTTTCTCTGGAATTCACCACAATGTCATCCACGTAAGCATGAACATTACACCCAATTTGATCGTGCAAACAGTTCTGCACACACCGCTCATAAGTTGCCTGGGCATTTTTGAGTCCAAACGTCATAGATACATAGCAGAAGGCCCCAAACGGAGTGATGAAAGCCGTCTTCTCCTGGTCCTTAACTGCCATTTTGATCTGATGATACCCAGAGTAAGCATCCAAAAAGCTCAAACATTCACAACCCGCCGTAGCATCAATGATTTGATCAATATGGGGGAGAGCAAAAGGATCAGCCGGACAAGCCTTGTTTAAATCCGTGTAATCCACACACATCCGCCAAGTGCCGTTCTTCTTGAGGACAAGCACCAGGTTAGCCAACCACTCTGGGTGAAAAACCTCAACAGTAAACCCAGCCGCCAAGCGGGCGACTTCTTCTCCAATAGCTTTCCGTCTCTCTTCGTTAAAACGCCGAAGAAACTGCCTGACCGGCTTATAATTTGGATCAATATTGAGAGTGTGCTCAGCGAGTTCCCTTGGTACACCCGGCATGTCAGAAGGTTTCCATGCAAAGATGTCCCGGTTCTCACGGATGAACTCGATGAGTGCGCTTTCCTATTTGGGATCCAAGTTGCTGCTGATGCTGAACTACTTAGAAGGGTCACCTGGGGTAAAGTCAACGAGCTTTGTCTCAGCAGCCGACTTAAACTTCAACGCCGGGTCATGCTCTGTAGTTGGCTTCTTCAGGGATGTCATATCCGCCGGGTCAACATTATCTTGATAAAATTTAAGCTCTTCCGCTGCGCAGGCCGACTCAGCATAAGCCGCGTCGCCTTCTTCACACTCCAGTGCTACCTTCCGACTGCCATGTACAGTGATGGTGCCCTTGTGACCCGGCATCTTGAGCTGCAAATAAACATAACACGGCCGGGCCATAAACTTAGCATAAGCCGGCCGCCCGAACAGAGCGTGGTATGGGCTCCTGATTTTGACCACCTCAAACGTCAACTTCTCAGCTCTGGAGTCATATTCGTCTCCAAAGGCCACCTCCAGCTCAATCTTGCCAACTGGGTAAGCCGACTTACCAGGGACCACTCCATGGAAAACAGTGTTGGATGTTCTCAGATTTTTGTCGGTTAATCCCATGCGTCGAAAGGTCTCATAGTAGAGGATATTGATGCTACTACCCTCGTCCATGAGCACCTTAGTGAACTTATACCCACCAACCAGAGGTGCCACCACCAAGGCCAACTGACCCGGGTTATCGACCCGCGGAGGATGATCTTCTCTACTCCATATGATGGGCTGCTCTGACCACCTCAAATAACGAGGGATTGCCGGCTCAACAGTATTCATGGCCCTCTTATGAACCTTCTGGTCACGTTTGCATAAGCTAGTAGTAAATACCTGATACTGCCCACCATTCAACTGCTTCGGGTTGCTTTGATAACCCGACTGCTGCTGCTGCTGCTCTCCTTGACCAGACTGCTGTTGGTTATAGCCTCCTCCTTGACGTCCCTGAAATCCACTTTCATGTTCATCACAATAAGATTCAACATCCTCCAAAATAGTGGGATCACTAATTCCTAAAGTTGACACTCTTCCAAACCCACTTTCATCAATATAATCATCATAAATAGGAGGCATGCTTTCATCATAATAAATATTCTCATCAAAACTTGGGGGACTAAACATATCATATTCATCAAACATAGCTTCCCCAAGCTTGTGGCTTTGCATATCATTAGCATCATGGATGTTCAAGGAATTCATACTAACAACATTGCAATCATGCTCATCATACAAAGATCTAGTACCAAACATTCTAATGCGTTCTTCTTCTAGCACTTGAGCACAATTTTCCTTTCCATCATTCTCACAAAAGATATTAAAAAGATGAAGCGTATGAGACAAACTCAAATCCATTTTTTTGTACTTTCTCTTTTATAAACTAAACTAGTAATAAAACAAGAAATAAAAAGATTCGATTGCAAGATCTAAAGATATACCTTCAAGCACTCACCTCCCCGGCAACGGCGCCAGAAAAGAGCTTGATGTCTACTACACAACCTTCTTCTTGTAGACGTTGTTGGGCCTGCAAGTGCACAGGTTTGTAGGACAATAGCAAATTTCCCTCAAGTGGATGACCTAAGGTTTATCAATCCATGGGAGGCGTAGGATGAAGATGGTCTCTCTCAAACAACCCTGCAACCAAATAACAAAGAGTCTCTTGTGTCCCCAACACACCCAATACAATGGTAAATTGTATAGGTGCACTAGTTCGGCGAAGAGATGGTGATACAAGTGCAATATGGATGGTAGATATAGGTTTTGTAATCTGAAAATATAAAAACAGCAAGGTAACTAATGATAAAAGTGAGTGTAAACGGTATTGCAATGATAGGAAACAAGGCCTAGGGTTCATACTTTCACTAGTGCAAGTTCTCTCAACAATAATAACATAGATAGATCATATAACAATCCCTCAACATGCAACAAAGAGTCACTCCAAAGCCACTAGTAGCGGAGAACAAACGAAGAGATTATGGTAGGGTACGAAACCACCTCGTTATCCTTTTTGATCGATCTATTCAAGAGTTCGTAGTAAAATAACATAGAGCTATTCTTTCCGCTCGATCCATCATAGAGTTCATACTAGAATAACACCTTAAGACACAAATCAACCAAAACCCTAGTGTCACCTAGATACTCCATTGTCACCTCAAGTATCCGTGGGCATGATTATACGATATGCATCACACAATCTCAGATTCATCCAACCAACACAAAGTACTTCAAAGAGTGCCCCAAAGTTTCTACCGGAGAGTTAAGAAAACGTGTGCCAACCCCTATGCATAGGTTCATGGGCGGAACCCGCAAGTTGGTCACCAAAACATACATCAAGTGGCACGTGATATCCCATTGTCACCATAGATAAATACGGCAAGACATACATCAAGTGTTCTCAAATAAAAGACTCAATCCGATAAGATAACTTCAAGAGGGAAACTCAATTCATCACAAGAGAGTAGAGGGGGAGAAACATCATAAGATCCAACTATAATAGCAAAGCTCGCAATACATCAAGATCGTGCCATAGATAGAACACGAGAGAGAGAGAGAGAGATCTAACACATAGCTACTGGTACATACCCTCAGCCCCGAGGGTGAACTACTCCCTCCTCGTCATGGATAGCACCGGGATGATAAAGACGGCCACCGGTGATGGATTCCTCCTTCGGCAGGGTGTCGGAACGGGCTCCCGAGAGGTTTTTGGTGGCTACAGAGGCTTGCGGCGGTAGAACTCCCGATTTATCTTGATATTCGATGTTTTTAGGGTACGTAGGCTTATATAGGCGAAAGAAGTCGGTCGGGAGGTGCTCGACGGGCCCACGAGTTAGTGGGGCGCGCCCTACAGGGGGCGCCCTCCTATCTCATGGCTGCCTCGAGGATCTTCTGACGTGAACTTCAAGTCTCCAGGATCATATTCTTCCAAAAAATCACGCTGCCGAAGGTTTCATTCCGTTTGGACTCTGTTTGATATTCCTTTTCTTCAAAATACTGAAACAGGCAGTAAAACAGCAATATGGGCTGGGCCTCCGGTTAATAGCTTAGTCCCAAAAGTAATATAAAAGTGTATAATAAAGCCCGCATTCATTCAAAACAGATAATAAAATAGCATGAATGCTTCATAAATTATAGATACGTTGGAGACGTATCAGATGGCAAAGTGAACAAAGGTATATTTGATATACAGATTATTGGTGTGTACTTTACTAGTGTTCATAGTAACCCCTGGGTATTTGATACTTGTTCGGTTGCTAAGATTAGTAACTCGAAACCGGAGTTATAGAATAAACAAAGACTAGTTAAGGGTGAAGTGACGATGTGTCACTACTAGGGAAAACCTTATACACAGAAGTTTATCAGTAGCGCGGTTTAAAAATGGGCGCTACTGCTAATTAGTAGTAGCGAGGGGTATAAAAACCGCGCTACTACTAAGTTGATAGTAGTACCGTGGGATATAAACCCGCGCTGCTAGTAAGTGGTCTCCAACAATGCCTCTGGGATAGGCCATAGTAGTAGCGAGGGGTATAAAACCGGCGCTACTACTAAGTAAGTAGTAGTAGCGCAGGTTAGACCCCCACGCTACTACTAAGTTGTCCACCCTTCTCGCTCTACTAAACATGGCCATGCCGACCCTAGAAAAAAAACATGGCCACACCTCTCTCCTTCTCTCCCCTTCCCACCTCTCGCTCTCTTCCTCCCCATGCCTTGGCCTGCCGCTCACGTCCCGATCCCCTCTGCCGCCACTGTCGCCGGCCGATTCAGCCAGCTCGGTGCCACCCGCGCCGCCCTCACCGCCCGGCTCCCCTTGCCCACCTCCGCCGATTCGCCGCCTCCGCCCCGGCCTCCCGCCCCTGCGCGCGCCCCCGAGGCAAACCCTAGCTCGCCGGCGTGGCGGTGTGGTGGCCGTCTTCCGCTCCTCCTCCCGAGCCCCCGTGCCCCTGCCTCGGCTACTCGGTGCGGGCTTCCTCGGCCATGACGCCTTCTAGTCCAACGGCGGTGGCGGTGGTCGTTCCCACTTCATCTCCGTCTCGGTAATCCCCCGGTTCTTCCTCCCTTCCCCCTCTCGTGCTCCGGGTGGCTGATTGTGCGGCCATTTCTTGGCTACTAGTCCTATGGCCATTGAATGGTTGCGCAATTCCTATGTTGGCGTGCTTGTATTACTGCTGGGTGTGGTTCTATTAATGGTCTGGTCCTCTGGCCTCCATTTCTAGGCGTTCCTAGAGTTTCTAGTTGTAAGTAATGGCTGCGTCCATGGATATTATTTAGCTACTGATGCCGTGTGTTACTTGGTTCCTAGAGCTTCCGATGGTACTTCCATTCTGTTGTTAGCTATAGATCATGTAGAGCTGTCTTATTGTTAGCTATTGTACTTCTATGCTTCTGTTCTATGGTTTCTAATGGTAGCTAAATTTCTACTTAATGGGATTGGCCACCATGGCTTAGTTGTTACATGCTAGGTGGTCATTATCCGTGGCCTAGACTAGCTAGTGCACTCCATGGATGGATGGATTGGATGAAAAAACTTTAGCACTCCCTCGGTTTGCAAATATAAGATGTTTTCGATATTTCAATATGGACTAGTACCTTCGGGATAAGATAAGATGTTGTAAAATAGTCTCGGCTTGAACTAAGTTCAAATTGGTTCAGTAAATCACTACGCAAATGAATGCTCCATTGCAGCAGAGCTGGACATGGACGTGGAGTTGTTATACAAGTGAATGCTGTTCTGCACTTTTGCTTATTGTACTCTGATTCAGCTAGGACATCACACGACCGTGCTCTGTTACTTCTCAGGTCCAGCCTGATTCGAGCTTCCTGGACAGCCACAAGGCATGCCTTGGCCGCCATTGAGCAGAATGCCGCTGGTGTCCAGCGGCGACAGAGTGCCGTCTCAGCAGACAAGGGAGTATCAAGCGAGACATCATCATCATCAAGCGAGCATGGGAGTTTTTCCTGCAAGCAAGTATCTCATTATCCTTACCTTCATCTGAACCACACTTGCATTTTTAAATCTTTGGAGATGGCGTAGGATAAGGCCCAGATGAACGCTTGTGGAAATATTATAGCCCCACTGTTAGGAGTACAAGTTTAGTATTTTTCCTAATCTAATTATACGGCCACGTTGATCACACCTTACTAATTCTAGCTGCCGTAGTAGCTAGATCAGTCGGAGAAATGGACTGCAATTTGGGGAGCAAAAACTGCATCAATTCCTAATGTAGATGGAATAGCACTTAATAATTGGGGCTCTGACTTGTCACTGGTACCTTCCCATAATTTCCAAACTGTAGGGGGTCACTGGTATATGCATGAGTATTTGGCTTCAGATTGAATAAATTGTCTGAACATCAGCAAACAAAGGAGAAACCAGTAAGCTTTAGTAATCATGAACATCGACAGTGCTACTCACTGAAATCTACCATATGAAGTTGTAAATTTCTCACAAGCAGAAAAGCGTACAGGATCCATGACTGAAATGAGTGGAGGAGGGTAAGTTTCTAGGACAACTGACTGAGAAAAGAGCGACATACTTGTGCTGAAATTAGCAAGATCTTCTATTCTGAATCCAGCAGAGTGTGTGAGCGCCCCGAAATCAGCGACTCGGGAAGGCTGCACGATGCTCACATCTGTTGGGCTGCAAGAAACTTCCACCACAGTGTATGTACTACAGTTGTTGGTTAGACTATAGATAAGCTTCAGGCTGGTTGCCTGCTTGACAGTCATCCTCTCGTGAGGATTCTGGAGCAGAAGCCACAAGAGCTGCTGCTCAGGTAGTGCAAGGGGAGCATCGTGTTTTCTATGAGATGATGGAACATCACGAACGATCTTTTGTTCGTTGAATTGATCCTACGCTTAAATTACTCCTTGCAATTTTGGACTGAATGTGCTGAGACCGATGGTTTAACTACTACTAGCATCATCAGAGTTGCAGAGTAGTGACTGACTGACGGACGGATGGACGAGGTGTGAGGGGCTGGCTCGCCGAGGTAGAAGGTCTTGGCGTACGCGGCGCAGACCTCGCCGCAGCGGTCGTAGGCGTCGCCGAGGAGGCCCCAGCCGAGCTCAGCGTCGCCCTCCTGCTCTAGCTGCTCGTCCCGCCACTGGCGGCGCTGGCCATATAATTTGAGAGCTCATCCAATGTTTTCTTACTAATTTGAGAGCAGCCATCAGTTTAGCTTGCTGTCCCAAAATATATGTTCCTGGGTACAATATTTTGATATGGGAGATTAGGCCTTGTTAGAGGTGGTATTAAAATACAACATGGAAATTCTAGAGGCTGTTCTGTAGATACTTAAACACATATCACTTGTCAGGTTTAGTTTCGTATATTAAATCCTATGAAATTATCAAGGTGGGCTGTACTATGTTGGACAGAATTTTATGTTTGGACTTGGGTGAATGTAACCAGACTTATACTCTCAGATTTTGTCATAGTTGATGGTGTGAGGACTTATATTGTGATAAAGTATATACGTTGTTGCAACACCAAAATCAGTGAAATATATTGCCTTTTTTGCTGCCGATGATATCTCCTGGAATCTTTACTCCATAAAGTAAGGATTTAGATAACATCATATGTTTAGAGTTCAGTTCTTTTCTTAGCTGAAACTAACATATTTTACAATGGGCGTGATGGATGTTGTAGGTTCATTGATGACAGCCAAGGGTTCATGCTCGGAAACGACTACATCTTGCTCCATGTTGTCGGCTCAGCTAGAGTCCTTAATCATGAGGAGATGGGACACGTCGATTGTTAGAGTACACTTGACAGGTGCATTTTGTGAAATTCTAGCTAGAAGATTGATAGCATGCTCCTGCTTATTCTTTTCAGTTCAAATAAATGTTCCTTTTCTTGTTGAATACAAAGTAGCTAGCCAAGATCAAGTGGAAAGGTTGTTGATTGTCCCAAAGTTCTTGGACCATTTAGTTTGAATAGCCAGTGAGGAATTAAGCATATATTTTCGGCAGATGAGAAATAATCTTAACTTAATGGGTCTTGTGAATTGGAATATACCATTTAGTTGAACTGATGCAATTTGCATACTAACAAGTTTTCACTTTCTTGACATGGTTGCAGGGGTGATCGATCTTGACTAAGCGCGGCGGTGGTATTTGTGCTCTTCAACTACTCGAGGCGCACTTCTCCGTGAAGCCGGTGGCCATGCAGCGTAGATGATTGGCGGTGATTTCGGCGCGAGGTCATCGAGGTGGAGGACCTCGGCGCCATCGTCCGGGGAGGAGGATTCGGGTCCACCGGCGCCTAAGCTCGAGCCTTGGTAGATACATCTAGGGAAGTGGTCAGTTTAGGTTGGTGATGGAACACCAGGGAAGGTACCCACCTTTTGATGTTCATTGTGTGTGTTTGATGTTAAATGCAATCTTGAGAATGTTATGTGACGTTGGTTTGGTTTGCATTGGACGTATTGCCATCCATGAATACTACATCTAACTTTTATTTTTTTTAATTCCTAAATTATTACTAGTAGCGTGGGAAACAAATGAGCGCTACTAGTAGTTTGGTTAGTAGTAGCGTGGGAAATAATAAATGAGCGCTACTAGTAGTTAGGTTAGTAGCAGCGTGGGATATAAGTGAGCGCTACTAGTAGTTAGGTTAGTAGTAGCGCGGGCGCACCCGCGCTGCTACTAACTTTTAGCTGTAGCGTGATACTAGTAGCGCGAGTACCCGCGCTACTAGTAGCCATTTTACCCGCGCTGCTAGTAGCCTTTTCCCTAGTAGTGTGTGTTGGAAGTACTTCCAAGATTGATATGATCATCATCGCACCCCCCTATATTTTTGGGATTAGTGCTGAACCTAAATAAATGTTATTTGGTGTTTGCGTTGAGCATGAATATGATTAGATCATGTTTATTGCAATACGATTATTCATTTAAGACTGAGGATAATTGTTATTCTTTTTACATGAATAAAACCTTCTATGGTCATACACCCAATGTTGATGGTTTATTGAATCTCGATCGTAATGATACACATAATATTGATGCCAAAAGATACAAAGTTGATAATGATAGTGCAACTTATTTGTGGCACTGCCGTTTGGGTCATATCGGTGTAAAGCGCATGAAGAAACTCCATAAAGATGGACTTTTGGAATCACTTGGTACTTGTGAACCGTGCCTTATGGGAAAGATGACTAAAACTCCGTTCTCCGGAACAATGGAACGAGATAGTGAATTATTGGAAATAATACATACCGATGTATGCGGTCCAATGAGTATTGATGCTCGTGGCGGGTATCGTTATTTTCTGACCTTTACAGATAATTTGAGCAGATATGGGTATATCTATTTAACGAAACACAAGTGTGAAACATTTGAAAAGTTCAAAGGGTTTTAGAGTGAAGTGGAGAGTCATCGTAACAAGAAAATAAAAGTTTCTATGATCTGATCGTGGAGGAGAATATTTGAGTTACGAGTTTGGCCTTCATTTAAAACAATGTGGAATAGTTTCACAACTCATGCCACGTGGAACACCACAACGTAATTGCGTGTCCGAACGTCATAACCGCACTTTATTGGATATGGTGTGATCTATGATGTCTCTTACCGGTTTACCACTATCATTTTGGGGTTATGCATTAGAGGCAGCTGTATTCACTTTAATAGGGCGCCATCAAAATCCGTTGAGACGACGCCTTATGAACTGTGGTTTGGCAAGAAACCAAAGTTGTCGTTTCTTAAAGTTTGGGTTGCGATGCTTATGTGAAAAAGCTTCAACCTGATAAACTCGAACCCAAATCGGAGAAGTGCGTCCTCATAGAATACCCAAATGAAACTGTTGGGTACACCTTCTCTCACAAGATCCGAAGGCAAGATATTTGTTGCTAAGAATGGATCCTTTCTAGAGAAGGAGTTTCTCTCGAAAGAAGTGAGTGGAAGGTGATGTCTACTACACAACCTTCTTCTTGTAGACGTTGTTGGGCCTCCAAGTGTAGAGGTTTGTAGGACAATAGCAAATTTCCCTCAAGTGGATGACCTAAGGTTTATCAATCCGTGGGAGGCGTAGGATGAAGACGGTCTCTCTCAAACAACCCTGCAATCAAATAACAAAGAGTCTCTTGTGTCCCCAACCCACCCAATACAATGGTAAATTGTATAGATGCACTAGTTCGGCGAAGAGATGGTGATACAAGTGCAATATGGATGGTAGATATAGGTTTTTGTAGTCTGAAATTATAAAAATAGCAAGGTAACAAGCGATTAAAGTAAGCGTAAACGGTATTGCAATGGTAGGAAACAAGGCCTAAGGTTCATACTTTCACTAGTGCAATTTCTCTCAACAATAATAACATAATTGGATCATATAACTATCCCTCAACATGCAACAAAGAGTCACTCCAAAGTCACTAATAGCGGAGAACATACGAAGAGATTATTGTAGGGTACAAAACCACCTCAAAGTTATCCTTTCTGATCGATCTATTTAAGAGTCCGTAGTAAAATAACATGAAGCTATTCTTTCCGTTCGATCTATCATAGAGGTCATACTAGAATAACACCTTAAGACACAACTCAACCAAAACCCTAATGTCACCTAGATACTCCAATGTCACCTCAAGTACCCGTGGGTATGATTATACGATATGCATCACACAATCTCAGATTCATCTATTCAAACCAACACAAAGTACTTCAAAGAGTGCCCCAAAGTTTCTACCGAGAGTCAAGACGAAAACATGTGCCAACCCCTATGCATAAGTTCACAAGGTCACAGAACCCACACGTTGATCACCAAAACATACATCAAGTAGACCACGTGAATATCCCATTGTCACCACAGATAAGCACATGCAAGACATACATCAAGTGTTCTCAAATCCTTAAAGACTCAATCTGATAAGATAACTTCAAACGGAAAACTCAATCCATTACAAGAGAGTAGAGGGGGAGAAACATCATAAGATCCAACTATAATAGCAAAGCTCATGATACATCAAGATCGTACCACCTCAAGAACGCGAGAGAGGGAGAGAGAGAGATCAAACACATAGCTACTGGTACATACCCTCAGCCCCGAGGGTGAACTATTCCCTCCTCGTCATGGAGAGCGCCAGGATGATGAAGATGGCCACCAGTGATGGATCCCCCCTCCGGCAGGGTGCCGGAACAGGGTCCCGATTGATTTTTGGTGGCTACAGAGGCTTGCGGAGGCAGAACTCCCAATCTATGGTGCTTCTGGATGTTTTCGGAGTATATGGGTATATATAGGAGGAAGAAGCAGGTCGGTGGAGCTGCGAGGGGCTCACGAGGGTGGGGGCGCGCCCAGGGGGCAGGCGCGCCTCCCTGCCTCGTGGCCTCCTCACTTCTTTCTTGACGTCCACTCGAAGTCCTCTGGATTGCGTTTGTTCCAAAAATGATTCTCCCGAAGGTTTCATTCCGTTTGGACTCCGTTTGATATTCCTTTTCTGCGAAACACTGAAATAGGCAAAAAAAACAACAATTTGCACTGGGCCTCCGGTTAATAGGTTAGTCCCAAAAATAATATAAAAGTGCATAGTAAAGCCCATTAAACATCCAAAACAAATAATATAATAACATGGAACAATCAAAAATTATAGATACGTTGGAGACGTATCAGGAGGAAAGTAGAACTTGATGAGGTAATTGTACCTTCTCCCGAATTGCACTACTGGAATCAGCTACTTTGCCATCTGCCAGCTCTTTGCCGTCAGCTAGCGGACGGCAAAGAAGCTCTTTGCCATCAGCTACCTGAAAGCGGACGGCAAAGAACGGGCTGATGGCAAAGAAAGCCTTTGCCATCAGCCTGTTCTTTGTCGTCCGCTAGCTGACGGCAAAGAATCTTTGTCATCCGCTAGCGGACGGCAAAGAGGGAGGGGGCCCCACTGAGGAGCTAGTTAAAAAATACTTAACGGCCCCCCTCTTCGCCGTCCGCTAGCGGACGGCAAAGCGCACAATAGCGGACGACAAAGGTGGCGGTCGACAAAGATTAAACGTATCTAACGGCCGGCACGCCCCACCCCCCCCCCCCACTCTCTCTGTTTCCCTCCCACACACAGCAGCAGGCCTCGCCCACCACTCGCCGCCACCCCCACCACCAGGAGAGGAGGAGAAGAAGAAGAGGAAAAAGGAAAGGAAGAAGAAGAATAGGAGGAGGAGAAGAAAAAAGAAGAAGAGGAAGAAGAAGAAGAAAAAAACAGGAGAGGAGGGAGAAGAAGAAGAGGAAAAAGGAAAGGAAGAAGAAGAAGAGGAGGAGGAGAAGAAAAAAGAAGAAGAGGAAGAAGAAGAAAAAAACAGGAGAGGAGGAGAAGAAGAAGAGGAAAAAGGAAAGGAGGAAGAAGAAGAGGAGGAGGAGAAGAAAAAAGAAGAAGAGGAAGAAGAAGAAGAAAAAAACAGGAGAGGAGGAGAAGAAGAAGATGAAAAAGGAAAGGAAGAAGAAGAAGAGGAGGAGGAGAAAAAAAAGAAGAGGAAGAAGAAGAAGAAAAAAACAGGAGAGGAGGAGAAGAAGAAGAGGAAAAAGGAAAGGAGGAGGAGGAGGAGGAAGAAGAAGAAGAAGAAGAAGAAGAAGAAGAAGAAGAAGAAGAAGAAGAAGAAGAACGAAAAAAGGAAGAAAAGGAAGAAAAGGAAGAAGAGGAAGAAGAAGAAAAGGAAAAAAGACCCCGACCCGGCACCCGACCGACACCCCGACCCGAGACCCGACCCCGACACCCCGACCCGACCCGACATCGACACCCGACCCGAGCCTGACCCGACACCCCGACCCCGACACCGACACGGCACCCGACCCGACCCGTCACCCCGACCCGACACCTGACCCCGAGACCCGACCCGACCCGACCACGACACCCCGACCCGACCTCGACCCGACCACGACACCCCGACCCGACCTCGACCCGATCCCGACCCGACACCGACACCCCGACCCGAGCTGACCCGACACCCGACCCGACACCGACATGGCACCCGACCCGACCCGGCACCCGACCCGAGCTTGACCCGACACCCGACCCGACACCGACACCCGACCCGACACCGACATGACACCCCAACCCGACCCGGCACCCGACCGACACCCGACCCCGAGACCCGACCCGACCCGACACCGACACCCCGACCCCGAGCCTGACTGACACCCCAGACCCGACACCGACACGGCACCCAGACCCGACACCCCGACCCTGAGACCCCAACCTCGACCCCGACACGGCACCCCGACTCCGACACGACACCCCGACCCCCGACACCTCCCGAAAAGGTGTTCTTTGGCCTTCGAGAGGCCGACGGGGTCATATATTTGTGAATTATTAGTTAGGTCATATACTTTTCGATTTGGTTATGAAAAACATCATATATAATTGTGTTGATCGGGTAGTTTTAAATGTTCACTTGTTTATGTTGTACTTTTTTTCATGTTGTACTAATTTCGTTTATTCTTTGTCATGGCAGGTGTTGACAGATGGTGGGCGCTGGTCGGGAGCGCGCCGAGGCCCCTTCTTCGTCGGCCCGTAGTGTGAGGTCTTCCATTCCATATGCACCTCTCCGCCGAGCGTTGCTGGACAGTATGGCGACACCGCCGGGCCCTTCTTCGTCGACCGCGGTGCCCAGCAGGGGACGAGGTAAGAAGAAGGGCCGAGGTGGAGCGCGTGGTCGCGGGAGAGGAGGTAGGGTGGCTCTTACGGCACCTTCCTCGCCGCCGCCCCCAGCTGTTTCACCCGAGCACGTGACTGCTAGGGTGGACTCGTCTGAGGAGGAGGCTACATGGACTCCGGTCCATGAGCCTCCGGTCCACGGGTCTTCGGCCCACGAGCCTCGGGTCGACGGGCCTTCGGCCCACGAGAGTTGGGCCCACGAGACCCCGGAGGAGCACACGTCTGGATGGGGTACTTGGTCGGGTCATCCTGAGGAGCCGAGTGGCCATGCTGATGATGGCGGGGAGCCGAGTGGCCATGCTGATGATGGCGGGGAGGAGGGGGGGCAACGTCTACCAGCGTGGTGCTACACGGCTCCCGTCCATGCCGGCGACCCGCGAGCAGAGGTGGTTGATTTTCCCTGATGGGGAGAGGTAAGTGCATTTAATCTTTTTGTACCTTCTGCATTCACGTTTCTTCAAATGACTAATGCGTTGGCCTTGTCATGACTGCAGGGGTTGGGACCACCATGAAAGTGTCCGCCGACCCAACTCCGTCCTTGGAGTTCTGATTCGGCAAAACTTTTCGGGGTTTGTCATGTTGCCTGGTGAGGGTCGGCTTCCAGAGGTTGGATTGAGTTGGGAGCACTACTTGGCTGCCCCGGCCCCGCCAGGTGAGATTATCGACGATGTCTTGTGCAAGACGAGGGCAGACATGGTGATCAGAAAGTTCTGGGTAATTTCTCCTTTACACAATTAAAAATCTTCAACTAGCTAGTTATTAATTGTACTAATCAATATTGTCTCATTTGATTGTAGACATTCTACAGGTGTGAGGAGGGATACGAGGAGGCGGCGGCTGATGTTATCCACAAGGAGTGCAAGCGCCTACTTCAGAACTTACGGCATGAGGCTCGGGTGCAGTTTGTTCGAGACTACTACGCCGACCGTGGTATCAAGAAGTCCAAGCAGGATTGCCGCGATATTTTCTTGAGTAAGGAGCAGTACATGAAGGTAATTCTTAAGGCCTTGTACTTAATTCCTTTATTTAGTAATTCATAGCCGTAGCGCTGAAGTTTCTATTTGCTAACTTAGGCCCCTCAGAGATGGTGTGCGGATCGGATGGATTGTTGGGAGGTGTTGGTCGATGGGTGGTGCTCAAAGAATGTCCGCCACCTGGCGAGGCCAAGGACAAGCGTGCTCAAATGGAAGGTGTGCCACACCACCAAGGCAGCTCCAACTTATTTCATGACGCAAGCGGAACTGGGTATGTGGTTTGCTTCATGATTCATGCAATTCATTCATCATGCTAGCTTTAGCCCTTTAATTACTAATTTACTTTGTTTCTCTCTTTCGCACGCTACAATAATGCGGATAAGGTGCCGAGGTGTACGACCTGTATGCCATGGCCCACACTGCTCTTACAAGAAAGTCAAGGCATTCTCTGCGTCTGACCTCGATGATCCAAAGAACTTCACCAACATCTCCGCCCACGAAAAGCTCGTGCAATATGGAGATCAAGGAAGGCGAGGAAGGGAGGACTTTAACCCGAGCTGTGGTCCCATTGATCTGAGTTCTTGATGATATCTGGTGGCGGGAGGTCCCATGGCTCCATAGCCATGGGAGATGGACTTATCCGTTGTCCTAGCACTCTCCCAGAGATCAAGGCGCGCCAGTCAAGCTCCGCTCCTGAGATAAGGCCTCGTGAACGGCCAGTCCAACTCGCCATCAAGGTTAGTTATAAGTACTCAGCTATCTTTCTCCATTACATTGTGTGCGCTTCCATCAATGATTACAAATGGTCATGTGAGTGGTGTTGCAGGCTGCTATATAGAGTGAGAGAGATAGAACGAAGAAACTTCTGGCGGAGGCGGCGGAGAGGCAGCGGGAGTTGGAGGAGAGGACGACAAAGATGTTGGAGGAGGAGAGGGCACGGAATGACATGCAGGCAAGGGCCATGTATGAGCTCCTTGTGGTAAGTTTCTTCTGCAGATTACTTGCTAGTCTTAACATTTGAGTCTCATTACTAACTAGTATGACTCATTGTGAAAACCAAATGTGCGGTTGTGTGCGAGAAGTCCGTCGAGACCGCTCCGCCGATGCCAGTGATTGCTCCTGGGAGCACGGTGAGTTTAATTTGAATGGACATTACTTGCTAGTCTTAACATTTCAGTGTCATAATGCTAACGAGACATTGGAAATGATCTTTGGTGCAGCTTAACTCCAGAAACGCATCGCACGATCCTTCTCCAGCTACCGGCATGAGGCAGCCCGCTCCTACACCTCCCTGATCACGGTCTCTAGACTTAGACTTAGCTTTATTTCCTCCAATATGCTTACCATAATGACCTAGAGTTAGCTTCTTTTCGTTCAAAATGACTTAATAAGCTTACTTATGTCAAAAATTGCATAATTAACTTAGTTAGCTCATAAACGATCCATTTTACCTAAGTTAGCTCTAATATGACTCATTTTACCTTAGTTAGCTTACAAGTGATCCAATTTATCCAAGTTAGCTCTGAAATGACCCATTTTAGTAGATTAGCTCGTAAATGATCCATTTTACCTAGGTTAGCTTTAAAATGACCCATTTCACCTAGGTTAGCTCCAAAATGACCCATTTGACCTAGGTTAGCTCCAAAATGACCCATTTCACCTAGGTTAGCTCCAAAATGACCCATTTCACCTAGATTTGCTCCTAAATGATCAATTTCACCTAAGTTAGCTAAAAACGATCCATTTCACCTAAATTAGCTCTTAAATGATCCATTTCACCTAAGTTAGGTCATAAACGACCCATTTCAACTAAGTTAGCTCATAAATGATCCATTTCACCTAAGTTAGCTCAAAAACAATCCATTTCACCTTACTTAGCTCAAAAACGATGCCCTTCACCTTAGTTAGCACATAGACGACCCATTTCAACTAAGTTAGCTCATAAATGATCCATTTCACCAAAGTTAGCTCATGAACAACCCATTTCAACTTAGTTAGCTCATATATCGTCCATTTCACCTAAGTTAGCTCATAAATGACATATACTTCTTGTTCTAGTCTTCTTCTTGTTCTATTCACCTATTTCTAACTTTCTTATTTACCATTTTGCAGATTTCACTCACTTCATGGAAGCTAGCTTGCTATGATGGAGTGCTTGCTTTTTCTTTGCTAAAACTTTGCATTGTATCTAGCTTGCTATGATAGAACTTGTTATGTTGATGAAACTTTGCTATGTAATATGTATATGGAACAATGTGTATGGATGGAACTTGCTATGTTATATATATTTGCTGTGATATGTTTGCTGGATATGTGCTGGATATGTGATATGTTTGCTGTTAAATATATGTGCTGGATATGTGATATGTTTGCTGTTAAATATATCTATATATGTCATATATATTTGCTATGAAAATTGTTGGATTAAAAAAAATAGAAAAAAGGAGACAATATGCAGGCTCTTTGCCGTCTGCCACCGACGGCAAAGGGCTCTTTGCCATCAGCAGCGGATGGAAAAGAGGCCACATGGCAGGCAACTGTGCTTCTTGGGAGGCTGACCAATTTTGTCAGTTTGCCTACAATGGCTGACGGCAAAGGCTTTGCCGTCTGCAGCGGACGGCAAAGGCCTGCCGTTAACCACCTAACGGAGTAACAACGCATTTATTGCCGTCCATCTTCTTTGCCGTCCGCTGCTGATGGCAAAGGACCCTTCCGTCGGCTGCCGAAGCGAGCGGCAACACAGCTCTTAGCCGTCCCCTACTTTGCCGTCACCTTTTGTCGTCTGCGGCTGACGGCAAAGGTCTTTGCCGTCCGCCATCCATGCCTTTGCCATCCGCCGTGGCAGACGGCAAAGTAGCAGATTCCTGTAGTGTTGGAAAGTAGTTCATCAAAGAAATCAGTTCCAGTGATTCCTACACCAATTAGTGAGGAATCTAATGATGATGATCATGAAACTTCATATCAAGTTATTACCGAACCTCGTAAGTACAATCCGCACTAGAGTGGTACGGTAATCCTATTCTGGAAGTCATGTTATTAGACCATGATGAACCTACAAACTATGAGGAAGCGTTGATGAGCCCAGATTCTGTGAAATGGCTTGAGGCCATGCAATATGAGATGGGATCCATGTATGAGAACCAAGCGTGGACTTTGGTGGACTTGCTCGATGATCAACAAGCCATAGAAAATAAATGGATCTTCAAGAGGAAGACGGACGCTGATAGTAGTGTTACTATCTACAAAGCTCAATTTGTCGCAAAAGGTTTTCGAAAAAGTTCAAGGAGTTGACTACGATGAGACTTTCTCACCCATAGCGATGCTTAAGTCTGTCCGAATCATGTTAGCAGTTGCTGCATTTTATGATTATGAAATTAGGCAGATGGATGTCAAACTGCATTCCTGAATGGATTTCTTGGAGAAGAGTTGTATATGATGCAACCAGAAGGTTTTGTCAATCCAAAGGGTGCTAACAAAGTGTGCAAGCTCCAGCGATCCATTTATGGACTGGTGCAAGCCTCTCGGAGTTGGAATAAATGCTTTGATAGTGTGATCAAAGCATATGGTTTTATACAGACTTTTGGATAAGCCTGTATTTACAAGAAAGTGAGTGCGAGCTCTGTAGCATTTCTAATATTATATATGGATGAGATATTGTTGATTAGAAATGATATAGAATTTCTGGATAGTATAAAGGGATACTTGAATAAGAGTTTTTCAATGAAAGACATCGGTGAAGCTGCTCCATATTGGGCATCAAGATCTATAGAGATAGATCTAGACGCTTGATAAAAATTTTCAATGAGTAAATACCTTGACAAGTTTTTGAAAGAGTTCAAAATGGATCAGTCAAAGAAGGAGTTCTTGTCTGTATTACAAGGTGTAAAGTTGAGTAAGACTCAAAGCCCGACCACGATAGAAGATAGAAAGAGAATGAAAGTCATTCCATATGCCACAATCATAGGTTCTATAAAGTATGTTGTGCTGTGTACCAGACCTATTGTGTACCTTGCCATGAGTTTTGTAAGGGGGTAAAATAGTGATCTAAGAGTATATCACTGGATAGCGGTCAAAATTATCCTTAGTGAGGACTAAGAAAATGTTTCTCGGTGATGGAGGTGATAAAGAGTTCATCGTAAATAGTTACGTCGATACAAGCTTTTACACCGATCCAGATGACTCTAAGTCTCAATCTGGATACATACTGAAAGTGGGATCAATTAGCTAGAGTAGCTCCATGCAGAGCATTGTAGACATAGAATATTTGCAAAATACATACGGCTCTGAATGTGATAGACCCGTTGACTAAACTTGTCTCAAAAGCAAAACATGCTCACACCTTAGTACTAATTGGGTGTTAATCACATAGAAATGTGAACTAGATTATTGACTCTAGTATACCCTTTGGTTGTTGGTCACATGGCAATGTGAACTATGGGTGTTAATCACATAAAGATGTGAACTATTGATGTTAAATCACATGGTGATGTGAACTAGATTATTGACTCTAGTGCAAGTGGGAGACTGAAGGAAATATGCCCTAGAGGCAATAATAAAGTTATTATTTATTTTCTTATTTCATGATAAATGCTTATTATTCATGCTAGAATTGTATTAACCGGAAACTTAGTACATGTGTGAATACATAGACAAAACATATTGTCCCTAGTATGCCTCTACTTGACTACCTCGTTAATCAAAGATTGTTATGTTTCCTAACCATACACTTGTGTTGTCATTTGATGAACGGGATCACATCATTAGGAGAATGATGTGATGGACATGACCCATCCGTTAGCTTAGCATTATGATCGTTGCAGTTTCATTGCTACTGCTTTCTTCATGACTTATACATGTTCCTCAGACTATGAGATTATGCAACTCCTGAATACCGGAGGAACACCTTGTGTACTATCAAACGTCACAACGTAAATGGGTGATTATAAAGATGCTCTACAGGTGTCTCCGAAGGTGTTTGTTGGGTTGGCATAGATCAAGATTAGGATTTGTCACTCCGTGTTTCGGAGAGGTATCTCTGGGCCCTCGCGGTAATGCTCAACAGTATAAGCCTTGCAAGCATTGTGACTAATGAGTTAGTTGCGGGATGAAGTATTATGGAACGAGTAAAGAGACTTGCCGGTAACGAGATTCAACTAGGAATGATGATACCGACGATCGAATCTCGGGAAAGTAACATACCAATGACAAAGGGAACAACGTATGTTGTTATGCGGTTTGACCGATAAAGATGTTTGTGGAATATGTAGAGCCAATATGAGCATCCAAGTTCCGCTATTGGTTATTGATTGGTGATGTGTCTCGGTCATGTCTACATAGTTCTCGAACCTGTAGGGTCCGCACGCTTAATGTTCGATGATGATTTGTATTATGAGTTATGTGGTTTGATGACCGAAGTTTGTTCAGAGTCCTGGATGAGATCACGGACGTGACGAGGAGTCTCAAAATGGTAGAGACGTAAATATTGATATATTGAAAGGCTATATTCGGACATCGAAAAGGTTCCGAGTGATTCGGGTATTTTTCGGAGTACCGGAGAGTTACGGGAATTCGCCGGGGGAAGTAATGGGCCTTAATGGGCCATACGGGAAAGGAGAGAAGGGCCTCAAGGGGTGGCCGCGTGTCCCCCATGGGCTGGTCCGAATTGGACTAGGAGGGGGCGGCACCCCTCTTCTTCCTTCTCCCCTCTTCCTCCTTCCCTCCTTCTCCTACTAGGAATAGGAAAGAGGAGGGGAATCCTACTTGGACTGGGGAGTCCTAGTAGGATTCCCCACACCTGGCGCGCCCCCTTGGGCCGGCCACCTCTTCCCTCCCCTCCTTTATATACATGGCCAGGGGGCACCCCATAGACACACAAGTTGATCTTTAGCCATGTGTGGTGCCTCCCTCCATAGTTTTCCACCTTGGTCATATCGTCGTAGTGCTTAAGCGAAGCCCTGCATCGGTAACTTCATCATCACCGTCACCACACCGTCATGCTGACGGAACTCTCCCTCGACCTCAGCTTGATCTAGAGTTCAATGGACATCACCGAGCTGAACGTGTGCAGATCACGGAGGTGTCGTGCATTCGGTACTTGATCGGTTGGATCGCGAAGACGTTCGACTACATCAACTGCGTTAACTAAACGCTTCCGCTTTTGGTCTATGAGGGTACGTGGACACACTCTCCCCTCTTGTTGCTATGCATCACCTAGATAGATCTTGCGTGATCGTAGGAATTTTTTTGAAATTACCGCGTTCCCCAACAGGTGAGTACTCCTCCGCTAGTGATTTGGATGAACTAACACAAGCCATGCTTGCTACTAATCATGCAGGTGACGCGGAGGAGCAAGAGGAGATACATATTAATGCTGATATGGTGGATAAATTCACAAGCCTTGTAACCATGCGATTACTTAGTGCTTAGGTGGGGCATGCTGAGATGCCACAACGCCATAATATTTTTCAAACTAAGTTTGTCGTCAAAGGGCATGTTGTTCGTGTGATAATTGATGGTGGAAGCTGCAATAACTTGGCGAGTATGGAGATGGTCGAGAAACTTTGCGTCGCCACTACACGACACCCCATCCATATTACATCCAATGGTTCAACGACTGTGGTAAGTTGAAGGTAACACGTCGTGTCAGGGTCCATTTTACACTTGGTTCGTACCATGATTTTCTTGATTGTGATGTCATTCCTATGCAAGCTTGCTCTTTATTGATAGTTCAACCTTGGCAATATGATAATAGTCTTACCCATCATGGTAGAACAAATTTGTATGTGCTCATGTTTGAAGGAAAAAAACATTAACTTGCTTCATATGACTCTTGATGAAATAATAAATGATGAGAAATCTAAGTCAATGGATCGTACTATGCATAGTATGCTTGCTATCAATTCTGAAATTTTTCCGTCGAATGTCCCAACTTCTGAACTAGACATACCGCATGATCAAATATTTCATTTGTGTCCCCATAATTCATATATAGACTCTATGTGGGATAAAACTTATCATGATATTTCTAATGGAGCTATTACAAATTTATCGCACCCTCATGAGCTAACGCCTTCCGAACGGCCAATATATGTTGCATCTAATTTTTTTCTTTGCTCTATGATGTGTTCCAGATAAATGAAAGCCGAGGATGGCTTTGTTGTTAAGAAAAGGGGGATGATGTGGACATAACTACCATAGATACATCTAAAAAAATTACATGACATATTTTTCAGGTGATTTCTGATAACAAATATTCAATTATTTGTTTTACGTTTGGAAACAGGAATACTACACATTTATGTGTCCTATGCAGATTTATCAAAGACGTATACCAATTACGCATTAGAAGGCGAGATTATACTGAAGATGTCGAAGTTTACCTGAACCCAACAGATGCATACGTTGCCTTCATGGGTGTCATGGCCATTCTATGCACAAGCAATGGCCCCCACATGTGCATGCAATCAAGGTCCTGCTGTGCTCTCACTCGTACATGCTTAGGGAGAAGAATTATTTGCAGCTGGCACACACGCACACGAGGATCAATGGGCCATCCCTGGTGTTACCGTGCGGGACCATAGGCCTAGGTGGCTAGCGAACATCAACAAAAGGGAGGACCCGCTATGCATCTACGTCTGTCCAGGAGATCCACGCCTGTCTACCAGCACCGTCATATACCATTAATAAATAGCTAGTCTAGGTTAGGGTTTAGACTTGGGTTTTGTTTAGAGAAGTTTAGCTATTGCTACTTTTATTTGTCTTCGCTCGTAGCGGCTAGTGCAACCGTCAAGACATCCTATCGGAACCCCATCTTGTGAGATTATTCCATCTAGCATATTTGCAATTTCAGATTGCTTGGCTATTATTTTCTTGCATGTTCTTCGATTCCTTGCAGGAAAAATCCTTCATGGATAGGTCAATCGTGCCGTTGGCTAGGTCGATAATGCCACGGAGTTGATTCAGCGATTGCCGTGGAATCATTCATGTATGGTTCTCCCTGTACGGTTGGTAGCCGGATCATGAGGGTCAAGTCCCACAAAAATTGTAGTTATCCTCTCTCATCGAAAGATCGGGTCCCCAGTTCACATCAAAAAGCATACACACTACTAAGGGACGTTCATCAGAGAAAGGCTAAGTTGGATGACTAGATGGCACCAAATATAGAGCAAAAGAAAATATAGACAAACAACCCTAAGAACGACAAATGCAAATATACAACACAACAGGGTTGCAACAATGATAGATATGCTTAAATGATATGATGATGGAATTGTACCGAAGACCAACACAGGAGATACACCTCACCCGAGTATAAATTACTGAAGATAAATGCAGACACAGAAGTAACCATGGGTGGTCGATGGCGACAGCTGATTTGGTAGACCAGTTCACCCGGGGTAGATTCTTCTGCAAATGAGCTACGTCTGGTTAGAGGGACTTGTGATTAAACATACACGAGATAAATTTCACCCGGGGTAGATTCTTATCGGCAATCTCCAGACCTTCAACACACCTTGCGTTTGGAGACCACAATTACTCTTGCTCCTCGGACAGACGCCTGTCTATCTAGAAAGTTAGTAGTTCTCAAGAGTAATAGGCACAAGAACTCTCAACTTAGATCTACTCTGATGCTTGACCACAATCTAAGTTATCTGGCTCTTGGTTTTCTCTCAGTGGATTTACTCAAATAGCTCGTAGAGGGGTGCTCAATCAATGTTCTTAAAATCTCAAGCAGAGCAGCCAACCATCTTAGTTAGTGCGGGTTGGCTATTTACAGCCACAACAATCCCGAATGGGAATGAACAATAAGGGCCTGAAGCCCAACCGATGCCCAACCGACATGTTTCCAACGGTCGGATTTCAAACGCACCCGGCAACTTTACTTGAGGAATAAGTAAATCTGACTCCTCCGCTAGAGCATTTCTCTTGCAGCCTAGAAGAACATCGTCTCTGGCTGGATAGTAAATACTTTTTGATTGATGAGATTTCTCTCGCCTCACAAAGGATAAATTTCAATTAAGCATCATAGTAGGCAAAAGTCTCAAAATACTTATACCCCTCTTAATAGTACGGTGGTCCTATGACTCAAGTGAAGAAAATGAAACTACAAAAAAGAATTACGCCTTATTTCCATCTTGAAACTTCTTCACTGTAGTCAATCCACTCGGACCGCATTCTGAAGCAATTGCTTTGCGTCATCAATATTTTTGGTGTCATTTTTGACACACAATCTTCTTGGTGTCCTAATCCTTGAAGCTTCACAATCTTTGCTGCTTAGATAACTTTCATGAAGTTTATAGCAAATTTCTCGAAAGATTATAGAAATCTTTTTGACACTCTAGGGACTATTTCTCTCTGTGTGTACTAGCAAACAATCAGTCCCTCACTATTTCTGACAACAATCTCCAAAACACAATGGGGCATTGGACCGCACCAACAATCTCCCCCTTTTTGAATGATTGTTGACAAAACAGATGATCATTGAAGAGTAGATAAATATGTAACTGATGACGTGTAGAAATTAATTTTAGAGATAAAATAGGCTTCTCCTAAATGTACGCATACTCTGAAAGATTAGTTGATTGATAACATGCATATTTAGGATAATTATTGGACATGTATTTTGTAGCTTCGAGGATAATGGATTGCATTTAGAGAATATTATCAGACATGAATAATTCAATGCATCCAAAGTGAATTATGATAAAATATCTCCTGCAAAACAGATTCTCAGGAGATAAATATTGCATGGGGTTATTAATGTTACAACACAAAGATTCATAAGCATTTTAGAGTGAACTCCCATGAAGTTCCACCTGCCAAACAGATATACCAAAACATTGTAGCGGGGGTGTTATTAACATTACTGTTGGAATTCTAGAGGCAATAATATAGTATTATTATATTTCCCTATTCATAATTAAGAGTTTATATTCTATGTTATAACTGCTATGAGCCTGGAATGTGTGATTCAGTGAAAAACTCATATGCACGTGTGGAATGATAAACAGTAAATTAAGATTCCTAGTCTTGCCTCTAAGACTATCTCAAGTGTTGTTGGTGATCATGTTTTTAAGATCTTAGGATATCGTTAAGTGTAACGATTGTCCTAAACAACTTTGAGAATATGACGTTAGAATAACGATTATATTGAATCAATGTAAACTTGTTTATTATACTTTGATATAATATCGTTAGAAGTCAATTGTTACGACATAGAGAGTTAACGTGTGATTTAGTTCCTTAGGACATGGGAGTATCATAGTCACTTCTTACCATACAATGAACTTTGGGGTTGCTCAAACGTCATCTGTAACATGGTGATCATAACGACAACTTACTGGTTCATCGGAAAGTTTGACGAGGGAATAGATAGCTTGAGAGTGGGATTTGCACCTTGGACAATCCATAGATATTGTTAAGTTCCTCTCGGTGTGATGGCATCCGTCATCGTCTGCCCAGACGCAGGTGACTAAGCCACATGGATGTAAGAACATGTCAACGAGAAAGGAGAACAAATTCGGTAACGAGTAGACCTATGTAATGAGCATGTGTATGACTCAAGAGGATATCGGTATATCTCACCTCAGGTTTTGTAAAGTATCGCGAAGCAAAGGGAATAGACATGATAACTTATGTCTACTACACAAATTTTATTCTTGTAGAAGTTGTTGGGCCTCCAAGTGCAGAGTTTTCTAGGAGAGTAGCAAATTTTCCTCAAGTGGATGACCTAAGGTTTATTAATCCGTGGGAGGCATAGGATGAAGATGGTTTCTCTCAAACGACCCTGCATTCAAATACAAGAAATCTCTTGTGGCCCCAACACACCCAATACACTGGTAAATTGTATAGGTGCACTAGTTCGGTGCAGAGATGGTGATACAAGTGTAGTACGGATAGTAGATATAGGTTTTTATAATCTGAAATAATAAAAACAGGAAGGTAGCAAGTGATAAAACAGACCACAAATGGTATTGCTATGCTTAGAAACAAGGCCTAGGGTTCATACTTTCACTAGTGCAATCTCTCAACGGTGATAACATGGTTGAATCATATAACAATCCCTCAACATGATACAAAGAATCACTCCAAAGTTTCTATGGAGAATGTAGGACGAAAACATGTATCAACCTATATGCCTAGATTATCCCAACGTCACCACGGGAATCCGCAAGTTGATTACCAAAACATACATCAAGTGACTCAATAGAATACCCATTGTCACCACGAGTATCCACATGCAAGACATACATCAAGTGATCTCAAATCCAACTTTCAATCCAACATAATGAAACCTCAAAGAGCAAGACTCAATTCATCACAACAAGATAGAGAGGAAAAACACCATATGATCTGACTATATTAACAAAGCTCGTGGTACATCATGATCATGCCAAATCAAGAACAAGAGAGAGAGAGAGAGAGAGAGAGAGAGAGAGAGAGAGAGATCAATCACATAGCTACTGGTACAAACCCTCAGCCCCGAGGGTGAACTACTCCCTCCTCATCATGGAGACCGTCGAGATGATGAAGATGGCCTCCGGTGATGATTTCCCCATTCAACAGGGTTCCAGAGAAGGCCTCCAGATGAGATTGCTTTGGTATAGAGGCTTGTGGCGGCGGCATGGAAGTTCCTGGTTTCTTTGTAGGGTTTTCTATATTTATTGGAATTTTTGGCATTGGTTTCACGTCAGGGGGACCACATGGGAGCGACAAGCTCGGTAGGTGTTCCCTAGGGGGGGGCCTTGAGCTTGTCATGTCCTCATGGCTCTTCTGGTCCTTTATCGAAGCTTCGGGTGTCTCTTTTTGTCCATAAAAAGTCACCAAAATTTTTCAGCCCAATCCGAGAACTTCTATTTCTGCACAAAAAACAACACCAAAGTAGTTTTATTGAAAACAACATCACTCCGGGTTAGTTCCACTTAAATCATATAAAAGTGCACCAGACCATATAAAATTGTTGTAAACATGGCATAAATATTTCATAAAATATAGATACATTGGAGATGTATCAATAACCAAAGGTTCACTCGAATGCTATTTGTGTACTCATGGGGATCGATATGGACATCCACGGTTCTGCTAACGATCACTGAACGAAAGGGGTTTTGTTCATGTCTATGTTTTACCAAACCTATAGGGTCACAAGCTTAAGGTAATCATGATCTGCTGATTGTTATTTGATAACTCACAAGAATAGGGGATTGCAACAGTTTTTGAGGGTAGAGTATTCAACCCAAATTTATTGATTCGACACAAGGGGAGCCAAAGAATATTTACAAGTATTAGCAGTTGAATTGTTAATTCAACCACACCTGGAGAACTAAATATCTATAGCAGATTGATTAGTAGCATGGTAATATGATAGTTCTTGCGTGAGAATTGGGACATCTTTGCCTGGCATCCTTCAGACATGCCAGGTATCCCACGCAGGCTGGCCGAACATAGCCTAAACATACTGAAGTGATACAAGCCGGTCAAGCAGACCCTTCGACGCTTCTCAGAACCTAAGCGACAAGCCATGGGAGAAGAGCTATCCAAGTTACTCGAGGCCGGATTCATCAAAGAAATAAAACATCCGGACTGGCTACAAACCTGGTGATGGTGCCAAATAAGGACAAATCCTAGCGCCTATGTGTTGATTTCAAGGACCTCAATAAGGCTTGCCCCAAGGATCCCATCCCCCTCCCCCGCATTGATCAAATCATCGACGCCACCGCAGGACACAACTCATTGTGATTCCTCGACGCATATTCCAGATACCATCAAATCAAGATGGCAGAGTCCGATCAAGCTGCAACGGCATTCATCACACCATACGACCCATTCTGTTTTAATACCATGCCTTTCGGGATCAAAAATGCCGGTGCAACCTATCAACGCATGATTCAGACATGCCTGGAAAAACAAATCGGCAAAACAGTGGAGGCATACATAGACGACGTGGTCATCAAAACCAGACACGTTGAATCTTTAATAGACGACTTTAGGCTTACGTTCGACAATCTCCAAACATATGACATGAAGCTCAATCTGGAAAAATGCGTTTTCGGTGTCCCTGCCAGAAAGCTGCTGGGCTTCATCGTTTCCAACAGAGGAATTGAAGCAAATCCAGCTAAAATCCGAGCTCTGTCACAGTTGGCTACCCCAACAGACCTCAAGTAAATCCAGAAACTGACTGGATGCGTGGCTGCCTTAAGCCGCTTTATCTCCCGATTAGGAGAAAATGCACTACCTCTTTATCGCCTTCTTCGACGCACCGAACACTTCGAGTAGACAGATGCGGCCATGGCCGGATTGGAAGAAATAAAGGCCCTCTTGTCCAGCAACCCAATCCTGGCCACACCAAATATCAGCGAACCCATGCTGTTATATATAGCTGCAACACATCAGGTTGTAAGCGCAGTGCTCGTCGTCGAACGAGAAACGGACAGACATAAATTCCCGCTTCAAAAGCCGGTATACTACGTATCCACTGTCCTCACTCCATGCAAGTCCCGGTACCCACATTATCAAAAGATAGCATACCACTACAAAAAAAGACACATCCGTGACATTTTGGGCCGAACGAATTTTTTTCTGTCATACATATGACACTTCTATGACGATAATTGTGACAAAACCCGGTATCATCATAGATGTGGTGGGCTCCTACTTCTATGACAAAAATTATGACAAAATGGGCTTTTCGTCTGGCGGGCCGGAGACGCAGCTGCATGACATTCTTTGGGCCATCCATGACGGAAAAAGCATGGTAGAAGCGAGGGGAGGAAAATTTTGGGGAGTTGCTGTTCGGTGGGAGGTCGGGGCGAGCGATGCACGCTTTCTTTGTACATGTACACGCTGCAAAAGCGAGGCATTGGCTCTAATCAACCTGAGTGAGGCGTTGGTCTCTAATCAACCCGAAGCGACAGAATCGCAGCTACGCTACATCGAACCCGAGCGATCGATCGATGGTCGTTAATCGAACCCGATCGAGCGATTCTTCGCCATCTTGCTGCTAATCAAGTCGATCGATTGATTAACAATGAGCGTTGCGGGGGTTGGATGAACAAAGCGAGCTGGTGGCATTGCCTCTGGATGAGCATGACCCCAAGGTGTGGAGGGCTGGATGAACAGTAGATGGTGGAGGGGTGCCCGTGGAGGGGTGGTTGAACAAGTCCCCATGGTGTGGAGGGCTGGATGAACAGTAGACGGTGGAGGGGTGGTTGAACAGTAGACGGTGGAGTAGCGCGCGCTGGAGGCTGGATGAACAGGAGCCCGTGGAGGCTGGAGGAGGTCGACGGTAGCCCGTGGAGGCTGGAGGAGGTCGACGGTGGAGATGAACAGTATCCCGTGGAGTCCCATTTTGCGACGCCACACCCTCCCGATGAACAGACCCCCATTTTGACCGTGGCGCCCAACACAAGTCTGTTTTGTCCGCTTTGGCGGCACGCCACACCCTCCCGATCAACAGACCCCGCTTGACCGTGGCGCCCAACACAAGTCCGCTTTAAATGCTTTTGCAAGACGCCACACCCTCCCCGATCAACAGACCCTTCAACCGTAGGAGGTCCGCTTCTCCGCTTCCGGGTCGCACACCCTCCCGATAAATAGGACCCCGCTTAGACAAGAGGGAGGTCCATTTCCTCCGCTTTCATGTGATGCGCCACACCCTCCCGATCAACAGGACCCTGCTCAACGTGGGAGGTCCGCTTCCTCCGTTGGCGAAGACGCCAGCCTCGCTTTCCATCGCTGCTCCGCCCAAGCCTCCCGATGAACACGACCATGCATTCTGTTTCGACCCAGCCGGTTGGCTCCCCATGAACACGCACGACGACGCTGTTTCTCCGCTCCAACCCAACCATGTACGATGCGCGCGAGTAGGCGTTGAGACCCGCCATTCTGCACACATACGTGGCTGTATTTTCTTTCTTGCACCACTCGCTGTCAGATGTATGCGTGTACATGCTACGTGCAGCTTACTACTACGACGCGTCGCACCTCTACATCGACCAAGATGTACGTACATCGTTCACGACTAGGATGACAATGCTACGTACGCTTCGACCAGGTGGGTCCCGACTGTCAGGCACTTCCTTGCCTACGAAGATGTAGCTGGTGGGTCCCAGCAGTTAGGGGGGCGAATCGTTTTGTTTTTTGCCCGGACGCACTTCCTTGCGTGCGAAGGTGTAGCTGGTGGGCCCCAGCAGTCAGGGGGGCGAATCGTTTTTTTCCCGGACGCACTTCCTTGCGCGCGAAGATGAAGCTGGTGGGTCCCAGCAGTCAGGGGGAAATGTTTTTTCCGCAAAATACAGTGGCCTGTCCGGTGGTCCCAGTTGTCAGGTGGAGGAATCATTATTTTTCGTGTAATAAGGAGGCACTTCCTTGCTGCGGCCGTGGACCCAGTTGTCAGCCTCTCCACGTACATTCCATGTCCAATGGAAGTCGTTCCTTGACCATGTTGACTTGGCCGCGCCGATAGCACCGCGGCGGTGGACGATGGCGAGGCCTAGGAAGGGGACGACGCGGAGCCGGGAAAGACGCGGCAGCGGAAGCCCGCGCAGAGAGGAGTACGAGGGTTCACTGGTTCGACTGCGGTGTGATGCTGCCGTCGTCGGAGGGCCTGGCCAGCGGTGGGAATAGTAGGGGGTGGTGAGGCCTCCACGGCAGCACATCCAGCCACTAGAGGCAGGAGCATGCGGCATGACCGGCGCTGCTTTGGGAGGCTGGAGCAAGAAGACTAGAGGTTGAAGAAGCACTACGGCCGTTGGATGGACATCGTACGGTCACTGGAGCTAGAACCGTTCATATTGACTAAGTTGACAAAGCCCTCCATCCCCGTCAACTTAGTTGGCCCACAAGTCATCCTCCCACTATGGTGGGTCCCAGCTAGCAGGGGGTATTCATTTTTTTGTGCATAATAAGGAGGCACTTCCTTGCGTGCGAAGATATAGCTGGTGGGTCCGACATGTGAGCGAAGGCAACGTTTTTTTTCGTGAAATACGGAGGCCCTTCCGGTGGGTCCCAGCTATCAGGTGGAGGAATCATTATTTTGCGCGTACAGTCCACGGCCGATGGATGTTGTTCATTGACCATGTTGACCAGGCCGCGCCGAGAGCACCATGGCGGTGGACGACGGCGAGGCCTAGGAAGGGAACGACATGGAGCCGGGGAAGACTCGGCAATGGTTTCCCACGCGGTGGGGATTACGAGGGTTTACTGGTCCGGCTGCCGTCGCCGAAAAATAACAGGAGGTGTGGGTGAGTAGAGGAATGGCCTGGCTAGCAATAAAGTAGGGTGGGGCGGTGCGGCCTGTGCGGCAGCACGACCGACCACGGAGGCGGGAGCAGGCAGTCCCACCGAAGCTAGTTTGGGCGGCTGGAGCAAGAAGATCAGTTATTGAAGAAGCAGCACGACCGTTGGGTTAACATCCAATGGTCACTGCTGCTAGAATCGTTTGTGGACTAAGTTGACAAAGCCAAAGTACACGTCAACCTCGTAGACCCACAAGTCAGCCTCCAAATCTGTCCCAAACAAAGATACAAATTAAATTTCTAGCCAGATTCAAATTAATTTTAAATCTAAATATACCTTAATTTAAATTCAATGAAATTTTACCTGCACAAAAACAATGAAATTTAAAATATCAAAATCTGAAAGAAAACAATATTTTGGAACTAATTGCCTGTTTGCTGTATTTTTTCATTTTACAGCCCATTTATTATTACTTATAGCCCATTTCCTATTACTTATAGCCCATTTTCTGGGCAAAATGCATCCCTCCTCGTCTTGAAAGATTTCTGGCCCAGCAGGACGTAGAAAAGCAAGTAGGCCTATGTTGGTTATTCTGCAAAAAAAAAATAGCTGGCTAGCCATTTTTCAGAAAGGAAAAAACAAACTGGGCTAGTCATGTGCTAAACATATGAAATAAAAGCTTGGACTAGACGGGCCACGGGTCCCGCACAACCCAGTTGATACCCTTCTCCGTCCCAAAAAAACAAAATTACTGTGCATGCTGCTGGGTCCCTACTGTCATGCTCACCATGTACAGTCATCTCCTTATTCCTCTCGGTTGCTGACCATGTTGACAACACCGGAGGGCGGCGCCACAGTGAGCGAACTAAGGCAGAGGACGATGGTGAGGCATCGGATGGGAACAAACAGGAGCCAGGGAAGATCACAACCAGCCGTGGGAGGCGGGAGCAGGCAGTCCCGTCGGTGCTGGTTTGGCTTTGGCGGCTCGAGGAAGAAGAGACTGAAGAAACGCGACAGATGTTGAATGTCAATCCAACGGTCAAGGTTGGCACAATCGTTTGTTGACTAAGCGGACACCAAGTAGCATACTTTTTTATATATAGGAAGAAAACTGCGAGGAAAATGCGCTCGCTCACCGCCCTCCTCACAGGGAACGTTTGCCACATAAGTGACTAGCACCCTTGGTTTTCAACCGAGAGGTCTTGGGTTCGAGTCCGAGGAACTCTCAATTTTGTCCTCCTTCCTTCCTCACAAAAAAAAGGGAAAGAAAATCAAAGACTTGGGAAGGCGTACAGAACAAGCTAGTGTACTAGTAAAGAGACGTTGCTGAGTTTTAGAAAAAAGAAAGACGTGGTCGTGTAGCTGGTTCGAATCCAAACCTAGACTATGACTATATATGGTGCTATGCTACTCTGCAAGTAATGAAACTGACATATCCAACCAGATATGCATCAAGTCGCCACCCATACCATCGCCTGTGGGTCTTATCACACCCCGCGCAAGACACGCAAAGACACCGATTGCTCATCGCAACCCACTGCCGTTGGTGTGGTGCCACAGCAAAAATCACGCAGAGTCATTTGTCGCATCTCAACCACAATCCGCAACCCTGGCCGAGTCTTCTACAAATGCCCAAATCATGGGGTAATAATATGTTTAAGTGTTGTTCTGCTACTTTCAGTTGCTGATTTTTTTAATAGTTTGGTTGATGATCTTCCAATTTGATTCATGCAGAAAAGGGAAGGTTCGTGTGATTTGTATTTCTGGGAAGTTGCTGATGTGGGGGAATGCAACTACGCTGATTATTTGGTTAGCCGAGGAATCCCAATACCAGCAGGTTGGGGTGTTGGACAAGTAACTGAAGGAACAACAGAAGAGGAAGATGCAGAGCAGAAGGTTGAAGATGCAGTTCCTCTGATCATGGCCAAGCAACAGCTGCTGAACGACCTTGACAACAATGAGGAGATGAAAGAGCTTGTGAAGATAATGGGCAAAATTGATGTGCTCTGTAGGATGATTGTCTCTTTATTTGCATTGTATGTAGCACTCGTGATGTATTCAGTGGCTACGACATGCGCACTTTGGTCAAACTAGTAATGAATGAAACCATGTAGCAGTCGGGCGAGTGTTGTGAACATCTAATGATTTCTATTAACGGAAATCAGGGAGTATCCCCTTTTGCTCATATAAATAAATAAATAGCAGAGGCCCTGTCGGGTCAGCTTTGTCCTCATTCGAAGACGTCAAGCAAATTGCAGTCCAACAACAAACTATGTCATCAAATTCAAGTTTCACAGCCAAATATGAGTACAACTAAACAACAATGTCATCATGTTTTAGTTGTCATACAATCACCAAACACAAATCAGCATTGTCGGCGTTTTGGGAACGGGGGTCCCCAGACTTGCCTGCCTGCGGCCTGCGGCGTGGCTCAAAGGGGGCCCAGCGCGGCCCATCTTCATTGACTCAAGCTCAAGACCTCGCGAGGGGCCAAGATTGCAGGCGGACGACAAGGAGCTTCTCGAGCACGGCCTCATCAGCTGGCTCACGAGGAGGCGGAGAGTTCAAGGTGGGTACCTCACGAGGTGCCCATGACACAAGCCATGACGACTGTGGCGCAAGTCAAGGCCACGGCCAGCAGTTGTCCTCCTTTCCTGTTTGGTGCAAAGGGAGCAAGCGCAGGCGAGAGCATAAAGCAAAGGCATCCATTTTGGTGCTACAAGACCAAGACCAGCCCAACGGCAGGGAGGAAGTCATTGTGGAGCCCAAGCTGGCGTAACCACTAGAGCCTTTGGCAGGCGAGGACCAACTTTAGTCAGGATAAGTGTACCAGATGTTCCCCTTCAAAATGGCCAATTGTTGGCGCCCTTCCCGCTCAATATTAGGGAAGAGGCCCAGGGCCTTTGCCTATAAATAGGACTAGCCACCCCCAGGGTAGAGAGAGTTGGACCTGATCGAGAATCCAAGAGCCAGAACCAAGTAGCATCAACCAAGAACAGACCCTCGCGAGGCTGTTCTTCCTTGTATTGTTCATCATCATCCCAAGAGGCAATCCACCACACCACACACTGGAGTAGGGTATTACACCACAATGGTGGCCTGAACCAGTATAAACTCTGTGTCTCTTGTGTTGTTTCTTCCGTAGTTTAGATCCTAGCGATTCGGCGAGGAGCAAGTAGGCAGAGGGTGATATCTCCGCGCGCACCCCAGTGTTCGAACCCCAAGGGTCTGCCGGAACCCAAAATCAGACATTTGGCGCACCAGGTAGGGGTGTGCCGGAATTTGCCTTCCGTCGCCTTGTTCTTCTCCGACCATCGCATCCATGTCTGACCCTCGTCGGGCTCGTGCCGAGCGCCGAGCCGCCCTCGCTTCCCGCGACGCTTCAGACGGCTCCGCCGGTGGGCGCCTCGTTGTTCCTGTCACCGCCGTCAACGCTGCCACCGCCCGACGGGAAACGAGCAACAAGCATCGCCCCAAAGATCCATCCATGAGGCGAGACGGCCGACCGCCACGCCTCGCCACCCGCTGGTTCTTCGCCTTGCGCCCTTCCATGCGACCATGGAGGCTCGAGCGGCGCTCATCGGGGCAAACGAGCTCCTGCGCTACCACCCAATTGATGACATCTACGAAGAGTGGCTCGACCGAGTGGCCGAGTTCGTCCGCGCCGCTGGGGGCTCCCCCGCGCCGTCCTTCTCGCTGCACCGCGCCCCGCCCTGTGCGGGCAACGAAGCTCCTGGGGCGCCTCAGTCGCCTCCCCATCAAGAAGGCGCCCTGGCCCCAAGGCACGTGGCTCCTGGGCGGAACCCGCCCGCCGACGCCAACGGCAAGCAGAGCTGCCAAGAAGTCCTCGCCGAGAAGCCGCCGAGCGCCTCGCTTCCAAAGACGTTAAGACCTCGCTACGCCCCACCAGCAGCGCATGGGGACCCGCAAGACCAAGCTCTTCGCCGCCTAAGGCCTCTCAGGCTATAGCGGGCTGCCGCGCTTTCACCTCCGAAGCACGCAGCGTCGCGTGGCCCGGCAAGTTCAAGCTGACCTGCCTCCTCGCTATGACGGCACGGCCGACCTCCGAGGCTGCCAATGGAGACGAAAAGGTCATGGCGAACTGGTTTCCATGGCGCCAAGGACGGGCCCGATCTCGCTCTGAACCGCTCTGTGCACGATCTCCTCCTCGACGAGATGCGCACCCGCTTCATCGCCAACTTCCAGGTACTCATGAACGGCCACCCGCCGTGAGCGACATGCGCCAGATCAAGCAAAGAACTGTGGGAAACCCCGCAGAGTACATCCAGCGCTTCAACAACGCGCACCTCAAGATCCCCAAGGTAATGGAGGAGGCCATCATCTCAGCCTTCTCCGACAGCGTGTGGGATGTCAAGATGAAGGAGGAGCTGGCGATGCATGAAGACCTGTGCACCTCTTTGGAGCTGTTCAACTTGGCGACCAAGTGCGCCAGGGCTGAGGAAGGATGCCTCTCCCTCCTCGAGCTACCTGCCGTAGACCCAGAAGAGAAGAAGCCCAAGGCCAACCACGTGAAGCGCAAGGGGGCTGCCGTGCTCGCGGCAGAGCCCGACACCAAGCGGGCCAGAGATCATCTCGAATCCTCCAAGGGCGTCGGCATCAAGCGTACCACGACCTCCACACCCACAACACCAATGAATGCCAAGAGCTCGGGCCGTGGCGTGAAGGAAGGGTCGGCAGACGCCCCGACCGCAGCGATCGGGCTACACCGAGGAGGAGGAAGGAATGCAGACGCCTGGAAGACCGCGCCCACGCCAAGGCTGGCGCGACCAACCTCGCGAGGATCGCCGGCAGACCGCCTTGCGAGGGAGGCTAGAGGGATCAGCCTCATGAGGATCGCCTGCAAGGGAACACAGTTCTCCCTCTCTGCCGCCGCAGCCAAGCGTAAATGAAGACCGCCATCGACGAGGGGCTGGGGCTTCCGAACCACGTAATCGCTCAGATCCCGGTGGAGCTCTGCCCCAGCCTCTCGGCCAGATCTTCAAGCAGTTCACCCGAAAGTGAATGCAGTCCTCCCTAAGCTCGAGGCCACGCGCCCTCTCGTGTGGTCAAGATGCGCCATCACGCTCAGCTCAGCGGATCAGCTCAAGTCGCGCCATAGCCGGAGTCCTCCCGATGCTTTATTCCCAATCATCGCTAACGCATAGTCACCGTAACCCTCATCGACGGCGGGCAGGGCTCAACGCCCCGTCCGTGGAAACGCTCAACAATCTCCAAGTGCCCTACAACCACCTTCAGCCAACCAAGCCTTTCTCCGGAGTCACCGACGGCTCCACGGTCCCAATTGGGCAGGTCCGCCTCCCTGTCACCTTCGGGGCACGCGACAACTACCGCACCGAGCTCATCGACTTCGACGTGGCCCACATTCGCCGCAGATAATGCCATCCTCGGTACCCGACGCTGGCCAAGTTCATGGTCAGAACTCCACCACGGCTACAACGTCTTCAAGATGCCAGGAAGTGGCGGGGTCATCACGGTGCCCTGCGAGGAGAGAGACGTAGTGTGCTCCCTAGAGCGAGCCTTTCAGGCCGCATCACTAGAAGACCCGGATCGCGGAAGCAGGAGGCTTCCCGAGGCCACCCCCAAGAAGAAGAAGACATCATCCGCCCGCCTCAGAAGCAGTGCCCTCAGGGCTCTACCGCCAGAGGAATCTCCTTCCATTGCATAGGAGGCGGCCTGTGCCCTCCGCAGTGGCTCGGGCTCTCCCCGAGGGCCGCCGACCGCCAAGGTCACGAGGGAGGCGCTTGGGCACCACGTGGAGGCGTGTTTCAAGCACGCTTCTCAAGAAGGAGCAGCAAGGAAGGACAAACCCTTAGGAGTTTGTCGCCAAGGCCATTCAGAGCCGCAGGAGTCAAGAGTCATGAGAGGCAGCCGCCATTTCCGCTGTGGGCCCCCATCCAGCGAGGATGGTGGGCTGCGCGTCTGATCAACATACCAGGCTCAACCGAGCTGCGCCTCAGAGCGCCTGCCCTCGCAAGTGGGACACTGCAAGGGTCCGCCCACGCCTACGCTCAGATGCCTCATGGCTTGCCGAACGCGGCCGCCGCTGCACCATCGCCTCATGAGGGCCATCCCGAAGCTCAAGAGGTCAGCGCCCGCAGCCCCGGTGGAGATGGAGATGGTCCGCGAGGAGCCACCACGCCCCCGAGCCTCCCGAGGCCCCCGAGCCTGAGCTCATGAGGATCGGCCCCGCAGCCCACCGAGTCTCATGACACCAACACCCCTTCATCCCCAACATCATCAGTGACATCTTTCAAGTTTCATTTCCACTGAGCGCCTCAGGTCAAGATTATTCCTGTGCAGCGCAGGCCCGCCCCTGTGGCGGTATCCCTTTATTTCATGTCCTTAGCTTACCTTATTGGGGCGCCCACGGGCTGCATCATCCCCAAGTTGCTCGGTCCACCCAGTGGCGGTACCCTTCTTGTGTTTATCTTAGGGCCATGCTTTCACCCATCATGCTTGTTATTTGGTGCCCGCTCACGCACCTTTTCTCCTCGATGTCGGAAGCTTGCTGCTAAAGGGGGTGCTCGAGCATCGCGACTCGTGGCTCCTACCGCTCTCCAGCCTCACCCTCGGTCTTGTCCACGGCATCGCGACCGGCATACCAGTTGACGGCCGAGACCAGCTCGAGAGCCGGACCCGAGGACGAGAGTTTCAACATCCAACCCAGCTTATGATTAAAGGGGGTGCCCGAGCATCGCGACTCAGGCTCCTACCGCTCTCCAGCCCTAACCTTCGGGTCTTGTCTGACGGCATCACGACCGCATACCAGCTACGGCTGAGACCAGATCGAGAGCCGGGACCCGAGGACGTAGAGTTTCGACATCTAACCCAGCTTGTGCATTAAAGGGGGTGCTCGAGCATCATGACTCGTGGCTCCTACCGGCCTCGAGCCTCACCTCTGGTCTTGTCCACGGATCGCGACCGGCATACCAACGACGGCCGAGACCAGCTCGAGAGCCGGACCCGAGGACGAGAGCACCGCATCTAGCCAAATTTGCGGGAACATACTCCAAGATAAGGCCCAGAGCCAGCGCAACCCGCTTTGAGGTAGGGCCCCCGGAGTCCCGCTACTGGCCCACGGGTGCCCAGATACACCTCGTCAAGTCCTACCGTGCCAGCCACGTGTCGTGGGCGGGTCAGAGACGCCTGGGGCCTCCCCGAGGGGAGCCCCTTCCATGCACCAAGGAAGCACCATGTCTCCTGGCCGACGACACCGCCGAGGAGCGGCTATGCCCGACACATACGGAAGCGCTTATGTCTCCAGCTGGTGATAAACAATGAGGGTGGCCTCGGCCAAGGCCAACCTCAGCCGAGCCCGAGCTCTGTCTAGCCTCATCGCAACGCCTCCCTGGGAGTGCCGGGCGAGGGGCTGGGCATGGGGCGCCTGGTCACGCCTGACGCATGCCACCCAGCCAGCCCCCGGCCTGGTTCGTCGACGCCCTCCCCGAGCGGAGCCAAGGTCCAAGGCCATTTGAGCTGCCAAGGAGATTCCTGAGCATCGCGACTCAGAGCCTAACTGGTCACGTAGCCCCTCACTCCTTAGTTCCGAATGGCTAACGGCGGTTGAGGTATGCGCGGGGCCGGGCCTCGCAGACGAGAACGGAAGATCCACCCGCATCTCACCTCCTTAAGGAGTCACCCCACATCTCACCTCCCTACTTGCTGCTCGAAGGCCAAGGGGACTCCCGAGCATCGTGACTCAGAGCCTAACTTGTCATGTAGCCCTCACCCCTTGGTCCCGCCCCTGCTTCGGTCGGGCTAACGGCGGCCGAGGTAGCAAGCAAGGCCGGCTCTGCCGCGCCGAACATAAGCAAGTAGGATGGAATAGCGCAAATTTCGTGGAATTCAAAAGCAAATATTACACCCATACTGTTATCACAGAAGTTTTAACGCCCCGAGGCATAGTGCATGTGCAGGAATTAAAAGTAGGACGGGAGCCACGATGGAGTCACTTGCCGGCGGTGGAGCTGCGCGGAGCGGGTTCGCCTTGTGGAGCAGCAGGGCTAGCAGCGCTCCACTTCAGCTTGGTGCTGAAGGCCCGGAACTTCCCCAGCAGAGCCTCCGCACGACCCTTCACGGCCTCAGTAATAGCGGGAGTGGCACGCTCGCCGCTCGCTGGCTCTAGCAGGCTGTCGAGGTCGATGTTGGGGTCACGAAGATAAATGTGGGTGAAGACCCGTCCGCAGAAGACAAGACGCGCCCGCCTCACCGTAGGGCCAAGGCCAAGGGTGACATCTTCAAGAGCACGAACCAGAAGGGAAGCAGCTTGGCGGGGCCATCCTCCTCGCCGCCGCCGGCTCTCCAGTGCCGCCTCATAAAGCGCCTTCAATGAGGTGCGAGCCTTCTCCTCCATCTCTGCAAAGGCCACACGATCCTCGGCAAGAACCCGGGCCTTGCCGTCCAGCTCAATCTTCCTCGCCTGCAGCTCTTGCTCCAGCACGCATAGGCGGTCACGGCGCTTCTTGAGCTTGGCATCCCAGTCCTTGATGGCTGCCTCGCGAGCCTTCATGCTTTCCTCCTGCTCTTGGCGGCGGGCCTCCTCGAGCTGGTTCAAGGCCCTTCAGCTCGCTCTCCAATACCAGCAATGACCTGACACTAGCCACCTCCCCAAGGCGGCGTCGCGGGCAACCTTCGCCCCAAGGACGACTTGCTTCTCCTCATCGCAGGCCGTCGAGGCCTAGACCAGTGCCGCCCGAATCGAAGCGTCGGAGCGAATCCAGCCGGAAGCTAGCTCCAAGCGCCCGGCCACTAGATGAGAGTCACCCCAAGATCCTGCCGCAGTGGTCCAGCCAAGCGACAAGAATCCGTAACAAAGAGTCGGGAAGCAGCAGCAAGGAGTAGGAGGAGAAGACGGCAGCGTGATCGCGGTATCCTGAGGTTGAGCCTGCTGCACCACGACAGCTGTGGTGGCGGCATCAGGCAAGGGCACCCTGGGAGCCGCTTGGGCCATGGGGGCTGAGTTTGCCCCAGCCGGCTCAGCCAAGCCTCGCGAGGACGCCCGGGCAGGAGAGGCCCGTGCGTCACGATCACCTTCTGTCACGGGCAGAGGCGTTGCCACGGGTGGAACCTCAGGAGCCCCCTTCGACTTCTTTGCCACGGGCGCGAGCCTAGCTAGGAGATACGAGCATCAAGCCTCAGCAACAGAACAATAAACAGGACATGAATCAAGCACTTACAGGTCGTCGCTTGCGGGCTCGAGCAGCCTCCGTCCGTACTTGAAGCCCGAGCGCCGGCTGCAAGGATCGGCCTCAAGGAGCCCGTGAGCAGGAGGTGCGCCTGCGGATCGCCTCGGGGCTGGGGCAGACCTGCGGGGGATCAGCCCGGTCCGGTCCTTCTTCGGGACCGGGGGCAGGCTCCCGCCGCCCCGCTCATCATCATCCTCGTCGTCGTCACTTAGAGAGAGGTGGAGAGCGCGTGACCTGCGCCGAAGGGTGGGAGCCCTTGACTCTGCCTCGGAGTCAGCCCCCTCTTCCCGCTCCCCTCCTTCCTTCTCTTCATTGGAGTCGCCGCAGGACACGTCCACCGGGCCCTCAGGAGCCTCCGCGGGCACGGGCCCGTCCCCATTGAAGGCGGGCATGGACCCCACTACTGCCTCCCAGCCTCAAGGAGGAACAGGGCGAGGAGCCCAACCTCGCCACGCCGCCTCAGCCAAAGACCGGAGGACCGCAGCCAGATCCTCATCGCCAAGACCGGCTGGCACGGTGGGGCCTCCACATCGGAAGTGAGTATCGTCAAGCGGAGCCGCTTGGTGCTCCAGAATTCCTCAGCAGCGATGCACTAGTCGGGCCACTGCCGCCATGCTGGCCGCCTGCACCCGGCCCATCTTCTCCAACACCGGCCACATGGGGTCCACAAGCTCCACTGGGACCAGTCGCCGAGTCATGGGTGCCCTGTGGGCAGGTCACCGAGGTGGATGCGCCCAGCATCCACTAAGACCCACTTGCTCCTGAAGCCCTCGATCCTTTTCCCAGGGTTCGAAATGGCGATGGAGCTGCCGTACGTGACGAAGCTCGCACACGCAGAGACAGATCCACAAGAGGTCCGAAGGGAGAAGTAGTGGCGCAACAAGGCCACTGAGGGCTTCACCCCTACGTGAGCCTCGCAATAGTAGGCGAAGATTGCCAGAAGAAGGAAAGAGTTGGGGTGGAGATGCAGGGCTTGAAGATTATAATGGTGGAGGACAAAGAAGAAGAACTCAGAAAAGGGAGGCACCAGACCGGCGACGATGGCGCTCACGAAGAGCAGATAGAAGGTGCTCCCTTGGCCCTCAGGGAGAGTGGAGCCGGCCTTGAACACCTTCACCCCTGCCGATGCCTCGCGCCGCCATCCGGGCGCACTGAGCAAGGCTCGCCCGACATCGCTCGGGCGAGTCCAAGGCGGACGAGTACCAAGCTCAGGCCGGGGCCTGGCGAGGCGCCATGTCTGGCTAGGGCGCGCAGATGGAGTAGATCTGAAGATTTCGGAGGCGGGGAGAAGAGGCGCAAGAAAGGGGATCTGAGCAGCAACTGGAGAAATTAAAGAAGGCAAGGGACAGAAGCCGCTCCTTTATCAACTCGCGCGGTTGTGGAGGTGCCCACGTCCAATCAACCGCCACGCGGCGCCCAAGGCCACAGGCTGTTAGGGCCCGCGATGTTTCGCACTTGCCCTTTTGCCTCTCGCCGCCAAGTCCGGAGCGCCAGGTCGGGCTACTGCCGGGCGCCTCGGGAACGGGGTCCCTGACTTGCTCGCCAGCAGCCTCGCGGCGTGGCTCAAAGGGGGCCCAGCGCCCATCTTCATCGAATCAAGCTCAAGACCTCGCGAGGGGCCAGATTGCATGGGCGGACGACAAGGGCTTCTCAGCACGGCCTCATCAGCCGGGCTCACGAGGAGGCGGAGAGTTCAAGGTGGGTACTCGCGAGGTGCCCATGACACAAGCCATGATTTACCAGGGCGCCACCGGGCGCCAACTGCGAGTGTCCTCCTTTCCTCTTTGGTGCAAAGGAGCGAGCGCAGTGAGAGCATCAAGAAAAGGCATCCATTTCGTGCTATAAGACCAAGACCAGCCCAACGGCAGGGAGGAAGTCATTAGGAGCCCAAGTCAAGGCCACCACCAGAGCCTTTAAGTGCAAGGACCAACTTTAGTCAGATAAGTGTACCAGATGTTCCCCTTCAAAATGGCCAATTGTTGGCGCCCTTCCCGCTCAATATTTGGGAAGAGGCCCAGGGCCTTTGACTATAAATAGGACTAGCCACCCCCGGGGTAGAGAGAGCTGGACCTGATCGAGAATCCAAGAGCCAGAACCAAGTAGCACCAACCAAGAACAGACCCTCGCGAGGCTGTTCTTCCTTGTATTGTTCATCATCAGCCCAAGAGGCAATCCACCACACCATACACTGGAGTAGGGTATTACACCATAATGGTGGCGTGAACCAATATAAACTCTCTGTCTCTTGTGTTGTTTCTTCCGTAGTTTAGGTCCTAGCGATTAGGCGAGGAGCAAGTAGGCAGAGGGTGAAATCTCTGCGCGCACCCCAGTGTTTAAACCCCAAGGGTCTGCCGGAACCCGAAATCCGACAAGCATACATAACAAGTGATGTTCTCATAGCAAAATACTAAACAACATGTTCATCAGGTTTCAGTTGTCATAGCAAACACAATTTCACATAGTAGATAAAAAAACGTCTTCTGACAGGCAAATACGACAAAAGCAATGTAATCATCATCCGCAGCAGAAGCCAACATCTTCGCCACCAGTATCATCTCAATCATAATTCCCCATGGTGTCATCTTCTTCTTCGTCCTCAACGTCCTCGAACGTTGGCTTCTTCTTGATCAACTCTTGTATGTCCATAGCACGACATGCAATCTTTTCGCCGGCGTTGTTGATGTGATGGTTCTCAAAGATATTAGGAACATCTGTGTTATCTTGTTCATTAGGAGCAGTGTAAGCATCATCTTGTTGTGCAACTTCATTAAATGAATTCCTCTGCTCAAACCTTTGCAATACTCTCCAGTCATCGCTACGTGCAAATGTGACTTCCAAGAATAATATCCGTGTTGCTTGATTTGCCAAAATAAAAGGCTCGTTGGTCTGGTACGCTGCCTTGACATTGATGGATTTGAAATAATCATCAGCTCGGGGTTTGTGATCCCGAGAAATAGGTTATACCAACGACAAAGACAATGTAACCACACACCGATGATCCTCAAATCGAGATATATCGCAATCGAACAATGTCTGTTATGTTAGCATACATTTCAGTTGTCTCTTTGTCATAATGATCCATGCTCATGATGGCACTGTTTTGTGTCTTCCCGCCTTTCCTCTCGCAAGGGTGTTGTAGCGCACATCTCCAACAATGCAAGATTCAAAATGTCTTACCCGAGTATCAGGACCCATTGCTAGCGAGTAAAGGGCATCATCAATTGCCTGCCCATCCTCCCGCATCTTCTTAACCTATGGTTAGAAAATAGACAAGCTGATCATCTCATGTACTCAATATATTAAAAAAACCGACAATGCACTTCAAAAGCTTACATGGTTCTTGAACCATTTCGCAAATCCTGCCATAACCAGTTTTTTAATGTTTCTTGGATTTTATGGCAAGAATTCCTCTTTGTAGATGTTGCACAACATAGTGATCGCACAAACATCTAAATATATAAGAATGTGTTGCAAGTTTAGTAGATTATGATGTATAAGCTGCAAGATCGCACTTACTTGATATAAGGTAGTATCTCGTAACAATTATTCAACACATACCAAACCGCTTTTGTCCAAATCTTTAGGTTTGTCCTCTTGTCGACTCTTCCTCGTAACTCAAATGAATAATCGAAAACATTGAGCCCGGATTGTCTTCACCCACCTCTTTGCTAAGTCGATCACTGTTTCAATGTATTTTGAGTAGAATGTCAACGCTTCAGAGTAATGTAGGCCTCTCGCAATGGAACCCTCGGTCTAGCTCGTTCCTAACATAGCCCTTGAAAGTGCCTAGTCGCTTTCAATAGGGTTCATCCAGCCATACTGCATTAGACCTCTAAGTAGTACCTCATCGTAGATGAACAGCCAAATGCACCATCACATCAAAGAAGGCCGGAGGATATATCTTCTCAAGGTCGATAGGATAGTTGGTATCTTGTCTCTAAGACGCCCAAAGCATCTATCCTGATATTTCTACCGCAGAGTTCCTCAAGAATTGTCCCAACTCGCAATCGCTCAGATAAGTCGTATGCCCAATCCTCTAAGGATAACAGTAAAACCCTTGAAGTAGGACGTGATAGTCATGAGTTTTCAACCCTTGTACCTTGTTTCCATATGCACCTAATCTCCTTTCGTGGTTGGAAGCAAATCCATGTGGGAATCTCACACGGATCGGACCTCGCAGAATTCTTTTTCTTTTACCTTGTCCAAGACGCATACACCGGTGCCATATCCCGTGGTTTACCTTCATCTTGCACCGCAAATCCTTTCTCTCGATACCCAAGTGTGTCAAATCAATCCTAGATTTTAAGGTATCTTTCGCCTTACCTTCAATGTTAAGAAGTGTGCCGATAATGTCACACATATATTTTTCTCGATGTGCATCACATCAAGATTATGCTGCAGATCCAAATCATTCCAATATCGCAAGTCCCACAAAGTGGACCTGCGGGTAAACAATAATCTCTTCTACCGTACATGCTTCCTTTTCCTCGCTACCATTACCGTGATGGTTTCCTCGTGTAATATGCCCGACCTTCTAATTCCACTTGCAACTCATCGGCGGTGAGCCTCTTTGGCGATCACGGTTTTCATGCTTTGCATTGAACACATGTCTTTGGTATTTTCTAGGATGCGGCTTGTCCTTGGCAAGGAAATGACAAAGGTCCAATGTAACAGATCTTGCTAAGTATTGTGTACGACAAGGATTCTCTCACAAATAACACATGCATTGTAACCATGTGTCATTCGCCCTGACATAGTGCCCAAAGCCGGATAATCATGGATGCACCAAATTACAACAGCACGCAGAAAGAAATCAGATGGTGGGCTGCTATATAGGTCTTGAGTGAGAACACCCTTCCATAGCTATTGAAGTTCCTCCACAAGAGGCTCCATGAACAAATCAAAATCCTTTCCAGGACTTTTTGGACCTGGGATGAGCAAGGCCATCATGTAGTTTGATTCTTTGGTGCAGACATTCAGAGGCTTGTTGTAAGGGATAACAAGCACTCGTTGTCGGTGTCAAAACCGGCGGATCTCGGGTAGGGGGTCCCGATCTGTGCGTCTTAGGCTGGTGGTAATAGGAAGCAAGGGACACAATGTTTACCCAGGTTCGGGCCCTCTCGATGGAGGTAAAACCCTACTTCCTGCTTGATTAATATTGATGATATGAGTAGTACAAGAGTAGATCTACCACGAGATCGTAGAGGCTAAACCCTAGGAGCTAGCCTATGATGATTATGATTGTAATTGTGATCGGCCTTCTAAGGACCAACCTCTCCGGTTTATATAGAAACCGGAGAGGGCTAGGGTTTACATGGAGTTGGTTACAAGGAAGGAAATATGATATCCAGATCGCCCAGCTTGTCTTCCACGCAAAGAAGATTCCCATCCGAACACGGGACGGAGTCTTCAGTCTTGTATCTTCATGCTCCAATAGTCCGGACGAAGTATATAGTCCGGCTGTCCGAATACCCCCTAATCCAAGACTCCCTCAGTAGCCCCTAAACCAGGCTTCAATGACGATGAGTCCGGTGCGTAGTCTTGTCTTCGGCATTGCAAGGCGGGTTCCATCTCCGAATACTCCAGAGTACTTGTTACAACGACTAGTGTCCGGCTTCCCATCAATGTTGTACTCCTCAGCTTCAGTGCCTCAATAATGACCATCTCCACGTGTCGAGCGAATGCGAGGAGCCGAAGTATTTTTGCATTTGCCACCCTCGATCCTTTGGGCCGACCGTCTATTTGAAGAGACGAGGATTCTCAGATCCAAACGTCACTCTCCCCCCTCGAGCAAATATCCAACAGAGCGCTTCCGGAAAAGTCATTCCAACATGCCCGGTCATCACATCTCTTCTGCTTGCTCTCCTCGTTCCAAGCCGGGGGACTGGGAAGAGTGTTCAGTTCCTAATAGCCGTTTGATAGAGTTACAAACCCAAGGGTTTCTCCCACCGGCGTTCATGGTCTCCGTCCGAGCCGGAATAGCTACCTATAACGGCGGGGAACAGGAGGAGGGATCCCCTAATCCATCTCCAGAGGAGTGAATATGCCTCATCCGTGATCTCGCTAAGGGCGCGGGTTTCCTATCCACCCGCTCTTCGCTGGCTCCTAGAGTTCTACGGCTCTGGGCCAGACAACTTTACCCCTGCCTCCGCATTACATATAGCAGGGTACGCCGCCTTTGTGAGCTATTTTAGGCTGCGAGGCTCACTTCGGTTATGGAAGAAGTTGTTCGCCTTGTCCCCCACAACCGTGGAGAATCCTATGTCAAGTGGGCGGGTCAAGTATGGCGATTGTCAAACCGATACCTATCCGCACTCCCAAGAAGGCACCAGAGAACCGGCCTTCGAGTGGTTTTACATTGATGACGCTCTTCCGGATGTAGTCCGACAGGTCTGCCTAAGTTCAAGAACGCCGCCGAGGGCACGCTTAAGCCGGGCGCCTCGACCCCTAAGAGGAGGATACCAGGAAATACATTTCCTGATGAGCATGATAAATTTACTGGCCAAATCCGGACTGACAATAGTCGAGCTTATGGCAATATGCGTAATGTGGGGAGTGCAACCGCTTCAATATCGGGGGAAGCCCATGTGGCACTTCAACGGGAAGATGATGTCACCCGCCAGGCCGTAAGGGTCCGGACCAAGAATCGCCTCGCAAGGATATTGTCCGATTTATACAAAGGAGAAGAGGAAGAATTCCTTCACATTAAAATGCGGGATGGATTCTCCATGCACAACCCCCCAAACTGGGTAAGTCGTTATTCCTTTCCCCGCTTCACTTATTGTGGCGTCCTTCGCTGAGATTATCTGCCTCGATATTTCCAAGCAAGAACTAAGGAGGGCCGTAGAAGGAATCTCCAGCCCCTCCCCGCAGCCAGAGGACCCCGGAAGGGCCCTAGATCCAGGACTCGAAGAAGATCTGGATATTACCGTGGAGCTTTTCAACGGGATATTTTATCAAGCGAGCTGCGATGGCGCCTCAGTGGCCATTATTGCCGACTATCCCGGACTGCTAGCTACGTCACGTGTAAGCCAAGCCAAAAACCCTATCCTCCGAAGAGGACTCCTTACAGATGTCACACTTTACCCCTGAAGTGTTGTGTTTTTGCAGAGACGATGGCCGGAACGCGGGGCCGAGCCCCTAGGGACCCGTCGGCCACGGGCGTCCGGATCAGGCAGGCTCAAGAGGAAGGCAGTTAGGGTTGACACGCCGCTAAAGAGGTAAGGCAAAAACCTCTCCTGCGATTATTGTATTTGAAGTATAACAGCGCCCTTCGTGTCCTTGCAGGTAGAGAAGTAGCCGTACTATATCTGGGTATCCTGCAAATCACGCCTCACCAGCCGGATACCAGAACCGGCTTCGAGAGAGGAGGCGGACGTGGGGTCGATGCCGCATAGTTCTCCAACAGAGAATGCAGATATGCTCTCTGCAACGAATTCCGAAGCAGAAAGCACCATGAATCACCGACGCCGACGGGCCGTACTTTGCAACAACATCTTTTCCGAAGAGGCATTTAATGCTTTCAATTCGGGAGACACATACATCCGAGCTGCTCAAGGCGGGCTTGCCCGAGTGACGGACCAGTATACCAAAGATATACGGGTAAGAAAATTTGATGAGCATGTATAGCAGTAGCCCCTGAGACTTGAAACGGTTGGAACAACTGTTTTAAGGATCAATTTATGCACAGGTCCTTGTAGATAGGAATGAGCAACTATCTCGGGAGCTGGAGGAGTGCAAGGCCCAGCTGAGGGCCATGGTTGCCAAGTTAGAGGGATCCCAGAAGGCCTCATTTGGTAACATTTGTCTCAATTGTACGAAGATGCACCAGTTAGTAAGTGTCTGGTATGATAAGTCTAACAGAAAATACTGCAGACAATTCCGGGGTGAATCCAGAGGGCGTAAGAGATGACGAGTCGCATCTCAAAAGACAGCTAAAGGCTGGCGAGCGCGTTTTTACGCAGGTTAGGCAGGAGAAGTACAATCTTCAAGATGCTAATGTCCGGCTGGACGTCGAATTAAAAGACGTCCGTGCTCAGCTGGCGGACTCCGTAAAGGAGAACAAAAGGCTTCGACGTGGCATTTAAGGTAAGTGCCTAGACGAACTGTAATACAGCTCGGTGAGGAAGCATATCGAAAGAATTTTACTTGCAGGAATGTTAACGGGCTGCCCCGAGGAGGAAATGCCCTCGTCTGTAGGCAATTTACTGCAAGAACTCTCACAACTGCACGAGCGAGCTCGGCAGGTGATGCAAGGCATTGCTCAGGCCTTGTGGCCATCAAGCTTCCTGCCGAATGGCATGGGGGAGCTTGTGGATATGCTTCAAGGAGCACGGCGGCGTTTCCGATTGTGGAAGATTTCTGCCTGCCGACAAGGTGCATGAGAAGCCTGGGCTATGGTGAAGACGCTACACACCAAGCCGACCAACCATATGGTCAAGTCGACCAACGGGCCGATGGGCAAGAAATTCCCGTGAGTCTGGTATATGACCAGGTAGCGTTAGCCGCAAAGTATTCTCCACAGGATTATAAGATAGATAGTGTCGTGGTTCTAAGTCTGACAGTAGAAGTAGGGGTAGGTAAGGGAGAGGCGATGTCCTAGCTATGGAGCAGTTGTGAAGACAAAGGATGTACGAGTTCAGCCCTTCTCGAGGAAGTAACAGCCCCACGCCTCTGAGCCCCGAGGCGGTCGAGTGGATTATGAGTATGAGTATTACAAGAATCTGAACCCTTCTATCTCGTGGAGGGGGTGGCTTATATAGAGTGCGCCAGACCCCAGCCAGCCCACATAATGGAGGGATTAAAGTACATTAAGCCGTAAGTTACGGTAACGCCTCATAAGGCGCTTTTAACTATCATTAAGTCTATTCAATAGCAAACCGCAGAATCATGGAGTGCCTTCTCGACCTTCGGTGGTCGAGTGAGTCTTCATGGTCGAGTGAGTCTTCCATGGTCGAGTCCTTCCACCGTCGAGTGGATTCTCTTTGGTCGATCGAAGATGATCTCTTCTACGAAAGTGCCCTTGGTAGGACGCTTAGGTCAGGCCTATGACCTTACCCTAGGTACATGACTCCATCATTAGCCCCGAATGGATTGAGGCTTGAGTGAAGGAGGAGTTGACATTGTTTCCGATCGCCTTTTGCATTCTCGCTACGTGTTGTCTTGGATCAAGATCTTCTCTGCTGATAACAAGAAACTTTCCTTCAATGACTTGATCCATTCTTGTTCTTAGTTGAGTGACTTCCTTTGCTATTCCCGAGCAACGGATCGCAGGAGATCTCGCACTTGACAGATTGATCTGTCGTCATGGATCTCGGGATACGAAATTTGGGGAAGCGCTAAACGGAACGGATCGCGGCGCTTGGATGGGACGTAATAGGCGCTTCGATCTCCGCTACCGCTTTTTCCGCCATGTATCATGCAGTGGCGGCTGCTCGATATGATTGATTGTTTGGGTCCACCACATCCACTGAAGGGATGCTATAAATGTAACTCCCGGAGGATCATGCATGACCTTGTTCTTCCTCCTTAGTTTTCTCCGCCTCCGCCTCCGCCACCGTTGTCTCTTCTTGCCATCTCCCCTTGCGCATTCTCGCGGCGCCATGGGCAAAGAGAAGACGACGATGTTGGAGCTGCTGAAGAAGGCGCCGGCGGCGGAGAAGGCGCCGACGGCCGAGAAGGCAAAGGGAGATCTACCGTCGCGTGGTTCTCGTCGAGATCCAAACGCCGAAAGGCTGGGTCCAGGAGATCGATCCAATGACCATCAAGGAGAAGGATCTCTCGATATGGCCGACGACGGATTGATTCCCCACGGCGCCAGCGAGACTTCCTCGCCGAGAGTGGCAGCCTCAGCCGTAAGAGGGTGAGGCGTGCTTTTGGCCACCCATGTCGACCGAGGTTTTTCGCTGCGCCGAGTGTCTTCTTCGGGTTTTCTGAATTTCTTCGAGCCCAGCTCCATCATTTTACTCCAAACTCCATCGCATACCTTGCCGCTGCTTGTGTCTATGTGCGAAAACTTCCGGGTTGTCGATCGCACCGGGTTTGTTCAAGTACATCTTCACGGTCGCCTCTCAGATCGTGAAGAAGGTGAGCCCCGTGACGAGAAGACCCAAGTAGTCCAGATGTGTGGTGGTTTAGGGGTCCAGCTTGAGGAACAAAAGCACCTTCCTCGCTATGTCTTTTTCCCGAGTCGGTCCGGGCTGGCAATGACCTGGTTCTATTGTCGGAATGAGACGACGCCGGCAGCCGACCGCCTTCCTGAATTCACCATGAGTCGAGTGAATAGACCTCCTCCTCAAGGTTGTTCCAAGAGAGGACCAAGTGAAGATGCTGATGGACCGCGCGGTGCAGCTGGTTAGGGACGGAGGATCGCATGGACCTCCCGGAGGTTTTTCTTCGAGGCGATTCATCCCTTCGGCCCGGAGTCACCGATGTGGCTATATCGCGCATCAAGATGAGACTCAAGGCCCACCCGGAGGCAATCGACGATACAGTAGTGGAAAGATGGATGGCTGCGATCATCGAACAAGGACAATCCTCGCGATCTCGGAGGATTTCTCCACTTGATCATGACAGCTGCTCCGATAAGGTACACTTGCTCTGTTTTCCGTTGTATATCTGTCGAGTGTGTTTCTGTAATTTGGTCGACTGAACTCTGCTTCGATACTTCCAGGCCCTCACCGAGCTATACTCAATGCCCAACGGCGCCCAGATTCCGACTGAGGAGGGGGAAGCCAGTGGAGGCGAGAGCCAGGAAGAGTGGGATTCAGACGCTGCAGGAGATGACGACGACGATGATGATGATGACGAGGATGATGATGACGAGGATGAAGAGGAGGAAGTCGCACCACCGCGCTTGGAAAGGCGGTCAAAACTTGTGCACGACCCTTCGGCTGAACGCGGTAAGGGAGTCGCGATCGCCTCGCAATGACCAAACGCCTCGACCGCTTCTCCGGTGCCGACCGAGAAAGCGCCAAAGCAATCCGAAAGTAGTTCCGCCGAGGACAACCAAGCCTCTCGCTAAAAATGAAGGTGTCCATCCCCACCATCTCGTGGTAAACATATTGCTTAAGTCTTCTTGTTCTATACAAATTTTGTCTCTGGTTGATACTTGAATCGGTCGATCGATTCCTTGATTTTCAGCGCCATGACTTCAAACCTCAGCTAAGGTCAAGACCATGAGATGGAGGACGCCGCCACCTCAAATCCTCGTACTATATCCTTAATTTTGTTCTTAGTCGACCGACCCAAGATTTCTGACTTTAACTCTTTTCTCAAGCTCCAACTAATGACATCATCACTCTTCCCGATTTACGATGATGAAGAAGAGGAGCCATTGAGGACTAGGAGGAGCAGGAAGGCATCTATCGGCAAGGAAGCCCAAGGTGTGACGGTGCTCGAGACCGCTAGACGGAAGGAGAGGTCGGCACTCGACATACCGTGTCCTTCGCGAATCACGACGAAAGTGCTCGCCCACTTCGCCGAAAGTGCCGACAACCTTCGATTTTCACCATGCACCACGCCCCGGAGGACCAGCCGATGTTGCTAAGGAGGCGATCCGTCAAGCAGGATCATGATGGAGCAGTGAAGATCGCCGATGCGAGTCAAGCAGCTTACGATGCCAGCTCCGCCCTTCGAGCAATGTTCGTGTCGACGACCACCACCTGTTCATAGGATATGCTATCAAAACTTTTCTTCCGGAATTATAGCAGCCACCCACTAGGTGTGTTGGTAAAAACTCCGTCAAGGCGGGGCACGCATAGTGCACCCGCCGGTGTAGTCCCCATATAAGGTCGATCACCGGGCAATGGTCTTAGGCTTACTAAGTAGATGTTGATCATTATCCCAATGGAACGAATGGTTTTCGAGACCAGGGGGCACGCTGAGTGCACCCACCGGTGTAGTCCCCGAGATCGTGGTCGATCACCGCGCTGATTACAGTCTGAAGAAGTTCCGCCGATCGGTCGACTCGCTTTTTTTTTTTTGTCGACCGTCGATCGGTCGACTATGTCTTGAATAAGACCAGTGGGGCACGCTGAGTGCACCCATCGGGTGTAGTCTCGAGACTACAAATAATGCTTGCATTCGATCGTAGTCTTTAGGAACGCATAATTCTTCTTTATTCACTCGGAAGTGGATTATCTCTAATATTTTTGCAACCGACTCTTCAGAGAAATCTTGTGATCTTGCGGCACGCTATATCGAATCGGAGCAAGCATATTCAGCTCGAGTTGGACTTGAAGCTAGTGCAAGAGAATCGACGAAGGCGAAGGAGGAGACCAAAGGTATGTTTGGTGAGATTTCGATGACTCTTTTCTCCCTCATTTGCTTCAAGCTTGACTTTGCTGCGATTTACGCAAGGTGAAGGAGGCCCAAAGGAAGAAAGAGCTTGAGCTGTCGAGAAGATCAAGCTTGCTGATGAAAAATCGCCTCGCCGCCAAGCTCGAACAGATAACACCAATCAAGGCTGCTCGCCACCGCCAAAGAAGGATGTTGAACGAATGAAGGCCGACAAGAAGAATCGACCGAGAAGGTCCTCCAAATGGCTGGGAAGAAGAACGAGCTGGAAAGCTTCTTGGTGGTCTTGCTAAGAAATTGTTCCTTAAGCTCAAGGTAACCTTCTTCACTCGAACAATTCTTCCAACTGTTATGTTCCCATTCGATCGCTTTTCCGATTCGGGTTTTGTCTTTGCGAGTTCTCGCCGCAACTTTGAAGAAGAAACCAGCCACCGGAGATTTAACCTTGACCTCGCCAATTCTCCGTGAACGATGAAACTGCCATGAACATCTTCCGACCGAGTCCCGTGTTGTCGCCGTGGGACTATCTCGCAAGATCAAGGTTGCTACGCCCCGCATCGACTCGACGCTCGCCCAAAGGAGACACTCCAAACTGACCTCGAAGTCATTGATGGCTCGACTAAACGCCGCCCCGACCGAGTGCAAGAGTGGAAGAAGTCTTCGGCTCGGTGCGGTGCAGACGTCGCCCTGTGTCTGGCGCGAGTCCATTGCAAGGAAGCCCGAGAAGATAAGCCGGCGGCTCCGAGTGGCCAACACCAAAAAGCACGACTTCGTGGTCTTCATGGAGACTTTCATTGCTGCCCACGCTGGATTGCCGACGGGATTGACCTTGATGAGTTCGTTGTTCCATCCAGCCTCCACAGAGGGGTAAAAACTTTCCTTGACCTTAAATTTGCCTCGGTATGCCGAGTGGAGTTGTAACCGATAAAACTTTAACAGCTTAGCGCTGAGCACTTTCGGTTATTTTAGGTGTCGACCTAAATTTAGATTGATGTTTGGAAATGATTGCTCGCTTGAATTGCTCTTTGCAAAGTTAACAATGAGATGCCTACTGCAATGACTTATTCCTTAGGCGAGCACCGAGCTGCAGTTAAGCCTCCGAGTGAGAGGTTTGCTCTTCACTGCAGAATTTCTTTTTATCTTAGGCGAGCACTGGCTGCAGCTAAGCCCCGAGTGGGAGGTTTGCTCTCCACTGGTAGGATTTCTTATATCTTAGGCGCAGCACTAGGTTGCAGCTAAGCCCCGAGTGAGAGGTTTGCTCTTCACTCGGTGGATTTCTTTATCTTAGGCGCAGCACTGGCTGCAGTTAAGCCCCGAGTGGGAGGTTTGCTCTCCACTGGTAGGATTTCTTATATCTTAGGCGAGCACTGGCTGCAGTTAAGCCCCGAGTGGGAGGTTTGCTCTCCACTCGGAGGATTTCTTTTTTCTTAGGCGAGCACTGGCTGCAGCTAAGCCTCCCGAGTGGGAGGTTTGCTCTCCACTCGGTAGGATTTCTTATATCTTAGGCGCAGCACTGGCTGCAGCTAAGCCCCCGAGTGAGAGGTTTGCTCTCCACTCGGTAGGATTTCTTTTTATCTTAGGCGAGCACTGGCTGCAGCTAAGCCCCGAGTGAGAGGTTTGCTCTCCACTCGGTAGGATTTCTTTTATCATAGGCGCAGCACTGGCTGCAGCTAAGCCCCGAGTGGGAGGTTTGCTCTCCACTGATAGGATTTCTTTTTTCTTAGGCGAGCACTGGCTGCAGCTAAGCCTCCAGTGGGAGGTTTGCTCTCCACTCGGTAGGATTTCTTATATCTTAGGCGCAGCACTGGCTGCAGCTAAGCCCCGAGTGAGAGGTTTGCTCTCCACTCGGTAGAATTTCCTTTGTATTTGTGTCAAGCTCGAGAAGAGGGTCGAGAGTGACCTGCACTTCGCTTTCCTTTGCGATCGCACATCATACTTATGGTGTAGCTCGGAGGAGAGGGTCGCAATGACCTGCACCTCGCTTTTCCTTGCTAGTATACTTTATACTTAGGCGAGTCCTTGACTGCAGCTAAGCCTCCGAGTGGAAGTCCGCTTACCACTCGGTAGGATTTTTAATAACTTAGGCGAGCACCGAGCTGCAGCTAAGCCCCGAGTGGAAGTCCGGCTTACCACTCGGTGGGATTTTAATAACTTAGGCGAGCACCGAGCTGCAGAAGCCCCGAGTGGAAGTCCGCTTACCACTCGGTAGGATTTTTAATAACTTAGGCGAGCACTGAGCTGCAGCTAAGCCCCCGAGTGGAAGTCTGGCTTACCACTCGATAGGATTTTAATAACTTAGGTGAAACTGGTTCGCAGCTAAGCCTCCGAGTGGAAGTCTGGCTTACCACTCGGTAGGATTTGTAAAAACTTAGGCGAAACGGATTCGCGACTAAGCCACCCACTGGGGGAAAATTTTACTCGACGAAAAATAAAGAGTGACAAAAAATTATAAAGGAATTACGACATTATTACTTCAAAGCTCATGAGCTACAGGAATATTTTATTACAACTCTTCCGAGTGGAAAACCTTAAGTGTAAAACGGGCGGAGCAGATCCGCATTCCAAGCTCGGGGCTCATCGATATTGTGTTCGACATTGTAGAGACGATATGCCCCATTGTGGAGAACCTTTGTGACGATGAAGGGTCCTTCCCAGGAGGGAGCAAGCTTATGTTGCTTCTGCTGATCTACCCGAAGGACCAGATCTCCTTCCTGGAAGGCTCGACCTCTCACATTTCTGGCGTACAGGCGGCGCAAGTCTTGCTGGTAAATGGTCGAGCGGATCAGAGCCATTTCCCTTTCCTCTTCCAGGAGGTCGACTGCATCCTGACGCGCTTGCTCAGCTTCTGCTTCATTATAAAGTTCAATTCGTGGAGCATTGTGAAGGAGATCACTGTAAAACTGCTTCGCCCCATAGACCAGAAGAAAGGAGTTCTCCCAATGACCGATTAGGCGTGGTCCGCAAACCCCAAAGCATCAAGGAAGTTCGTCGACCCAAGCTCCAGCCGCGTGTTTGAGATCTCGATCAATCGGGCTTCGCACTTTGAGGATTAATCCATTGGCTCGCTCGCCTGTCTGCTCGATCGTGGATGGGCGATCGCGTAGTCGACTCGTGTGCCTTGGGAGTTGCGAAATCCTTGAATTCTTCCGAGTCAAAATTCGACCCATTGTCCGTGATAATACCGTAGGGACTCCATACCGAACGCCAACCTCTCGACGAAGGAAACAGCGAAGACCAAAGATCAAGTTTCTTGATTGGTTTAGCTTCAATCCACTTGGTGAACTTGTCGACTGCTACCAGTACATGCGTGAAACCGCTCCGACCTGTTCGCAAGGGACCGATCATGTCCAACCCCCAAACTTCAAACGGCCAGACGAGTGGGATGGTCTTCAAGGCTGACGCAGGCTTGTGAGACATATTGAATAGAACCGCATCCTTCACACTTGTCCACTATCTCTTTTGCCATCTCATTTGCTCTAGGCCAAGAAAATCCAGCTCGGTATGCTTTGGCTACAATGGTCCGAGAGGACGATGGTGACCACAGTCCCCGAGTGGATATCATTGAGTATGACTCGACCTTCTTCCGGCGTTATGCATTTTTGTCCGTCTCCCGTCGGGCTTTCTCTATATAACTGCCCATTGATAACGGTAAAGGCTTTGGATCGACGGACGATCTGCCGAGCCTCTTCTTCATCCTCTGGGAGTTCCTTTCTCAGAATATATGTGACGTATGGAATCGTCCAATCGGGAGTCACCACTAAAACCTCCATAACCAAGTCGACCACTACCGGAACCTCGACCTCAGTCGGGTCTGTGGCACTCTTGGGTTGTGGAGCTTCCTCTGTGAAGGGATCTTCTTTAACTGACGGAGTGTGTATATGTTCTAAAAACACGCCACTCGGAATGGCTTCTCTCTTGGACCCTATCTTCGCCAGATCATCTGCTGCTTGATTTTTCATCGGGGATGTGATGGAGTTCCAACCCTCGAACTTTTTTTCCAGCTTCCTCATCGCATTGCAAGATCCAAATATAGTCTGGGCTTCACACGTCCCACTCCTTCATCACTTGATTGACTACTAGATCTGAATCGCCATAGACCATCGAAGCTGACGGACGCCGAGTGAAATGGCCATGCGCAATCCATATAAGAGGGCCTCATACTCGCCTCATTGTTGGAGGAATCAAAGTGAATCGAGCACATACCTAAGCTTATCTCCTCTGGGGAAACCAGAACAACCTCAAAGACTGTAACCATTTAGCATCTTGGAGCCGCTAAAGAACATGGTCCAATGCTCCGAGTGAACTTCATCGGTTGTTGTTGTTCAATCTACTCGGCGAGGAAATCCGCTATAGCCCGGGACTTAATGGCTTTTTTGCCTAGAATTTGATATCAAGGGAAGAAGTTCAATCGCCCATTTCGCCACTCGACCGGTTATGCCTCTCTGTAGTGTGATCTCTCGATAAAGGAGCGTCGCCGACGATCGTGATAGAATGATCGAGAAATAATGAGCAACCTTCTTTGTGGTCATGTATATACCATACACAAGCTTCGATAATGAGGATATCTCGCTGATGGAGTCAATACTTCGCACAAATAATACATCGGGCGCTGAACTTTGAAGGCCTTTCCTTCCTCTTCCCGCCGACCGTAAGCACAGAAACGACAACTTGTCCAAGGGGCTGCAATGTAAAGCAACAGAGGCTCTTTGCTGATTGGAGCAGCAAGCACCGGCTGGGTGGAGAGCAGAGCTTTTAGCTCGGCAAACGCTGCATCAGCTTCCGGAGTCCACTCGAACTTGTCAGCCTTCTTCATCAGTCGGTAAAGAGGTAATGCCTTTTCACCGAGTCGTGAGATGAATCGACTTAAAGCGGCCAAGCATCCAAGAAGCTCGACGCCGTGCACTCGCCTGTATGCTTTCATTCGGAGAATAGTGCCGATCTTCTCTGGGTTAGCGTCGATCCCTCGTTCAGAAACGAGGAAACCGAGTAACTTTCCACCAGGAACTCCGAATGTGCACTTTGACGGATTGAGCTTGATATCGAACCTTCTGAGGTTGGCAAATGTTTCGGCGAGGTCAGCAAGCAGGTCGGAACCTTTTCGCGACTTAACGACGATATCATCCATATACGCTTCCACATTCCGACTGATTTGGTGAAGACACTTCGAATCATTCGCATAAATGTGGCTTCGCATTCTTGAGGCCGAATGGCATGGTGATATAGCGTAGCACCGAATGGAGTGATGAAAGCTGTTTTATTTCATCGGGTCCATACTGACGGATCCGATGATACCCGGAATATGCGCCTAAAAGACACTCTCACACCCCGCGGTCGAGTCAACAATTTGATCGATGCGGGGGAGAGGAAAATGATCCTTCGGGCAGGCCCGATTAATGTGCTTAAAATCAATGCACATGCGGAGTGAGTTATCCTTCTTGGGGACCATGACAACATTAGCTAACCACTCGGAGTGGTAAATCTCGAATAAATCCTGCTGTCAACAAATGAGCCACTTCTTCACCAATAGCTTTTCTTCTCGACGGCGGACCGCCAAGATGCTCTTTGACTGGTTTCACGACTTGTCGACTGGAGGCGATGCTCAGCCGCCTCGAACACCCGCATGTCACCGGCTTCCATGCAAAATGTCCCAGCTTCACGGAGGAACCGGATGAGCGCTTCTTCCTATTTCGAGTCGAGTGTTGTGGATATGTGGGTCAGGGCTGCATCGGGATCAGTCGGCTGAATATGAACTGGCTTTGTCTCACCGGACGATTTGAATGCAGACTCTGTGGCTGGCTTCTTAGATCGTAGCAAATCACTCGGATCTGCGTTTTGCATGTACTCGTCGAATTCGACCGCTGTCACTTGGGAGTCGGCAATCTTCGAGCCCTTCTGAAAGCACTCTTCTGCCTTCTTCCGATCGCCGCGACAAGGATCACTCCTTGGGTCCTGGCATTTTCAGTTTGAGGTACACGTAGCATGGTCGAGCCATGAATCGTATGAGGCGGCCTCCCCAAAATGGCATGGTATGCACTCAAAATCCACAACCTCAAAGGTCAACTTTTCTTTGCGGAAGTGCTTGGAATCACCAAAACCACGCCCGTGGCTATTTGGCCGAGTGAGTTGGCCTTCTTCCCCGGTATGACTCGCGGAAACTCATATTGCTGGTGCTCAATTGGGACATCGGAATGCCCATCCCTTTCAAAGTATCCGCATATAACAAATTCAGCCCACTACCACCATCCATCAGCACTTTTGTCGACGAGTGCCTTCGACAATCGGATCGACCACTAACGCTTGCCGCCCGGGGGTGGCAATGTGAGTCGGGTGATCAGATTGGTCGAATGTGATGGGTGTCTGGGACCACTTCACATAACTTGGCTTAACTGGGCAACCATATTCACCTCCGGTTGATGACTTTCACGACTTTTGCTTTCCACATCCGCGAAGATCATCAGAGTGGAGTTGACATGCGGTATTCCTCCTCACCGTCCTCTTTATCTCCGGCCTTGTCTCTCCTCTCTCCTTGTCCTTAGACTGTTTTCCACTGAAACTACCGGATCGAAGTCGACATCGCGCAGTGGTGTGCCGGGTAAATAATGTTGCCTCTTCATCCTTCTTCGTGTGAATATGGCATGGCATATCCATCACGCCATTTCCTTCTTTATCTTTCACTTTCTTCGATTCCGTGATCCTTTGGGCTTCCCTTGAACTTCCCCGAGTGACGGCGGGCCTCTCCGAGCTGCTTGGCTCGGCTTTTCGCTTCGCTTCGACCGAATTTCCCTTCTCCGACTGGCTTGGCTTGTACTTGCCGCTTCGGAGTCGGTCTTCTTCCTCGCCATTGGCGTATTTGCTAGCAATCTCCATCATTCGACTCAGGGTCATGTCCCCGGTTCGACCAAACTTCAGACTTAATTCTCTGTTTTTAACGCCATCTTTGAAGGCGCAAACCGCTTGATGGTCGGACACATTTTCCACAGTATTGTGCAAGGTAATCCATCTCTGAATGTACTCTCGGAGAGTTTCATTGGTCTTCTGCACACAAACTTGCAGCTCTGTCAAACCAGCCGGTCGCTTGCAAGTCCCTTCAAAAGTCCTGACGAACACTCGGGACAAATCTTCCCAAGTATATATGCTGCTGTGAGGTAATTGACACAGCCATGCTCGAGTAACCTTCCAACATGAGGGGCAAATGCTTCATGGCCACCTCATCATTCCCACCACTAATCTGAACGCCACTCGGTAATCCTCGAGCCAAGTTTCAGGCTTAGATTCTCCAGTGAACTTGTCGACTCCTGTGCCAATCTGAAATTGGGGGAATCATCGCGACTCGATAGCCTGCTAAAACACTCCGGACCGAGAGACATGCACTGATCGCTAGTGGGTGCATCCTCTCGGTCCGCCTCGATGGGCTCTGTTCGGTCGACCAAGCCTTGCACGATAATGGATCGCGATCAAAGCTCGGGTTCCTGGGTCGACCGGAACCCTTCGCCTCATCTTGACTGTAAATCGTCATCATCTTGCCGAGGAGCATACGACCCTTCCTCGGAGGAAAGGGCATTCGACGCCACATCTCGGTCGAATCGGTCTCCGAGCTGCTCTCGCCGGTTGTCGCGCCCTTCCCGCCAAGGAGGCGATTTGGGGCTGTGAGCCGATCGACAGTTGTTCGCAGCGACGGATCGATCAGGAATCTGTTGTTGCGCGATCGCGACACGGCTGAGTTCGGTCACTGCCGCCGGAGTAAATTACGATCTGCTGCAAGCCTCTTCGACTTCCGACCGACGGCTGGATGGACTTCGCTATCACGAGTTCGCGGTAGCTAAATTCTGAATCGGCGTCGCGGTATACCGAGTCGGCGGGAAGAGCCGACGCCGATCAAGCTTCAGGGAGTCGCAGCTGCGCCGAGTGCTCGCCGAAGATTCTCCAGGCGAGCGCGCTCAGCCACATTGGCCAAACGTGCTTCCTCCAAGGCACGAGCCTCAGGGGTCTCTCCGGCGATAGGAGTATGTAGTGCATCCATGTTCCTGCGACGAAGCTCTTCTCTCTGCAGAGAGTCGAGTGTCTCGGGCTGGTACTCCTCGTGTTCTTGTGCGGATCTCCTCCTCCGGCGACCCCGCCATGGGCGGCCGGAGGATCGCGAGGCCGTCGACCATGAGGATCTCCGCCACCGATCACCGCTATCACACTCGGATGCGAGTCTCACGGAGCGACCGACGATCGAATAGGCCGTAGAGGATTCGTCGGGCTCGATAGCCGCGACTGGCGGTGGCTGTCCGGGCGAGCCACCGCGTGCTTCACCCACCGCCAGTCTCGATCACCAGAGCGCTTGCGCTGGTGGGAGATCAAGGCGGGCGGCCGATAGGGGAGTCGACCGACACGGGTCGACGGTTGCCGCAGCAGAAACGCCGCCAACACATGCACGAAGTCGCCGCCCATGGACGGGAGCGCCTCGATGTCAAGAGGGCCTCCACAGAGCTATGCGGAGTCGCCGGCGACGAAAGTGAGAGCACCGAGACGGATCTCGTGCCCTCACCCAAAACTCCAGCAGTCATCATGATGAAGGTACTGAAGCACTGCAACTCCTCCACAAATCACTAAAACACCTGCCCCACGGTGGGCGCCAACCGTCGTGGTTCTAAGTCCGACAAGAGAGTAGGGGTAGGTAAGGAGAGGCGATGTCCTAGCTATGGAGCAGCTTGAAGACAAAGGATGTACGAGTTCAGCCCTTCTGAGGAAGTAACAGCCCCACGCCTCGGAGCCCCGAGGCGGTCGAGTGGATTATGAGTATGAGTATTACAAGAATCTGAACCCTTCTATCTGGTGGAGGGGGGTGGCTTATATAGAGTGCGCCAGACCCCAGCCAGCCCACATAATGGAGGGATTAAAGTACATTAAGCCAGGGGGGTTACTGGTAACGCCCCTCATAAGGCGCTTTAACTATCATTAAGTCTATTCAATAGCAAACCGTTGCGCTGCGGAGTGCCTTCTGACCTTCTGGTGGTCGAGTGAGTCTTCATGGTCGAGTGAGTCTTCCATGGTCGAGTCCTTCCAGTCTGGTCGAGTGGATTCCTCTTTGGTCGACTGGAAGATGATCTCTTCTACGAGTGCCCTTGGGTAGGACGTTTAGGTCAGGCCTATGACCTTACCCTAGGTACATGACTCCATCAGATAGCCTGTTGGATGGTATAGAGGAGGAATATAGTCAGTCCTAGTGACTGTGTAATTCAATGGACATAAGTAGTCCCTAGCCGGATTAAAATCATTTGTCATGGCGGACCTTTTCGCTTCAGCCCCCGGATCCTATAGTCCGGGGTGTGTCCGAATACCCACTCAGTTATGTAGAACCGGGGTATGCGTGGACACCAGGCGTAGGGGTCATAAGTGCTTGAACAGACAAGCACCCAACTAGTTATGTTATATTACATGGGTAGTAAGAAACATATTCCAGGGAGAATAGTTCCGTTAAGGGTTCCTTTCCCTAGGTACGCATGCGACGATGCACATGTCTGAATTGCAAACAAGGGCGCAGGATACAAAACTTCTGGGGATTTATGTTGTAATAAACGAATACATATTTTGTTCACCAACCGGATATTCTCTTAAGGGCGCTAGATTTTGGCTTCACCCAGTCTGAGGTACACATCCGGCTGAACCGGCAGTAACAATCGCAGAGGTACTCCCCTTATACCCTAGCCGAATTAACGGGAACATAGGGCATAAACACAAGAGCCACGCAACCCAGCTTGGCCACATCTTAAGTCATATCGATGCATATAATGGTGAAGAAAATGCACATATGGAAAAAGAAATGCATATGTGATGGGCAAAAAGCCATTAGAGTAATTATTTTTAGCTCCCGTATAGGAAGCCCCCAGGTATTACTTACACACATAGTGCGGCCGGAAGGATCCGGGAGTCCGTATTGTATTGAATACTTTGTGTGAAGAGGAAAAAAGGTCGAGAAAGGAAAGGGGAGGGGTCGTAATTAAAAAGGAGGGGTTTAAGGAGACAAACACTGAGTTTGGCACTAGGCATAGAATCTCCGGAGTCTGGCCGCGTTCCATGGGTTCGGCTCGAGTCTGTTATCGGATGCATTACATAAGCGGTGCGCTCCTCCGGTGAGAACTTTGTCAATGAAGAAGGGACCTTCCCACTTGGTTTGAGCTTGTCCTTCTTCCTCTCCGGCAGGCGTAGAACGAGCTCACCAATATTATAAGATTTGGCCCGCACTTCTACCTTTGGTATCGTTGGAGCCCATTCAGCGATAGAATGCGGAACGGGCTTTTGCGACGTCGCTCCTCCTCTGTATGCGTCAAGTTATCCCGCCGATCTAACTTGGCTTCCTTCTCTTCGTACATGCGTATATGGCGGATCATGTATTATGTCGCGGGTAGTATCGCTTCGCCAGATACCATAAAAATGGTGTATATCCGGTGGTGCGATTCGCGTGGTCTGCAGCCCCTAGAGTACGGAGTCGAAGCCACCCACCCGGCGTATCCGACTCATCAAGGATCGCACTAGTCTGGGTTTGATGCCACTCATGATGAGACCGTTTGCCCGTTTTACCTGGCCGTTTGTTTGGGGATGGTATACAGAAGCGTAATCAAGCTTAATGCCCATTTTGCTGCACCAAGTTTTCACTTCATCGGCTGTGAAATTTGAGGCATTATCAGTGATGATGCTGTGCGGGACACCGTATCGGTGTACGACCCTGGATATGAAGTCTATTACTGGTCCGGATTCGGCCATTTTGACTGGTTTGGCTTCTATCCATTTGGTGAACTTGTCCACCATGACCAATAAGTATTTTTTCTTATGGCTTCCCCCTTTAAGAGGTTCGACCATATCCAGCCCCCAGACCGCGAAGGGCCAAGTTATGGGGATTGGTTGGAGAGCGGTAGGGGGCATATGACTTTGATTGGCAAAGAGCCGGCAACCGACGCAGTGTTGGACAAGGTCCTGTGCGTCTGCTTGGGCCGTCGGCCAATAGAAGCCTGTACGGAAGGCCTTGCTGACTAGTGCTCGAGCTGGGTCGTGGTGTCCGCCCAGTCCGCCATGGATTTCAGCCAAGAGCTGCCGCCCTTCCTCTTCGGAGATGCACCTTTGGAGCACTCCGGTCGCACTTTTCTTGTAGAGTTCCCCTTCATGGACTTTGTAAGCTTTAGAACATCGAACGATGCAACGTGCTTCATTTTGGTCTTCGGGGAGCTCCTGCCTATTGAGGTAGGCCAAGAAAGGCTCAGTCCACGGGGCGATTACAACCATGATTTTGTGGGCCGAAGATGTTATTTCGGTGCTGGAGCCTCCGATTATGTCTGATAGTTCGGAATCTGGGGGTGTGTTCAGATCCGTGCTAGTATTGCCGGACTCCCCTTCCCATACTACTGACGGCTTGAATAGCCTTTCCAGGAATATGTTAGGTGGGACAGGGTCGCGTTTAGCGCCGATGCGGGCAAGGACGTCCGCCGCTTGATTTTTTTCTCGAGCCACATGGTGGAATTCGAGCCCCTCAAACCGAACCGATATTTTGAGGACGACTTTACGGTAGGCCGCCATTTTTGGATCCTTGGCATCAAAGTCTCTGTTTATTTGTGATATTGCGAGATTTGAATCCCCGTGCACTTCCAGGCGTTGAATGCCCATAGAGACTGCCATCCAAAGTCCATGCAATAGAGCCTCATATTCGGCCGCATTGTTGGAGTCTGTGTATAATATTTGGAGGACGTACTGGACCGTGTCTCCGGTGGGAGATGTCAGGACTACATCTGCTCCCAATCCGGCCAGCATTTTAGAGCCGTCGATGTGCATGATCCAGTTAGAGTACGCGTCGTACTCTTTAGGGAGTTCGGCTTCTGTCCATTTGGCGACAAAGTCAGCAAGTACTTGCGACTTGATGGCCCGCCGTGGTTTGTATGTTATGTCAAACGGAAGGAGCTCGATGGCCCATTTAGAAATCTGGCACGTAGCGTCGCGGTTATTTATTATGTCATTGAGTGGTACTTCGGAGGCCACCGTAATCGAACACTCTTGAAAGTAGTGTCGTAGCTTCCGGGATGCCATGAAGACCGCGTATTCTATTTTCTGACAGTGTGGGTATCGGGATGTGCATGGGGTGAGGACCGTGAATACGTAATAAACCGGCTTCTGGAGCGGGAATTTGTATCCGTCAACCTCTCGTTCGACAATGAGCACTTGCCACAACTTGATGTGTTTGCTATGTACAACAAATAGGTTTGCCAATATTTGGCGCCGTTAGGACTGGATTATCGCCAATAAGGTCTTTATTTCGTCCAGTCCGCCGCAAAGATCCGGCCCACACGGTGTGTCGGCGCCGGAGAAGGCGGTAAAGAGGTAATTCCTTTTCTCCTAACCTGGAGATAAAGCGGCTTAAAGCAGCCACGCATCCAGCTAATTTGTGGATGTGCTTGAGGTCTGTTGGTATAGCCAACTACGACAGAGATCGGATTTTTGCCGGATTCGCTTCAATTCCTCTATTGGAAACAATGAAGCCGAGCAGTTTCCCCTAGGGGACGCCGAAAACATATTTTTTCGGATTCAGCTTGATGTCGTATGTCCGGAGGTTATCGAATGTAAGCCTCAAGTCATCTATTAGGGTTTCAACATGTCTTGTTTTTATGACCACGTCGTCCACATATGCCTCCACTATTTTGCCGATTTGCTTTTCCAGGCATGTTTGAATCATGCATTGATAGGTTGCACCGGCATTCTTAAGCCCGAAAGGCATAGTGTTGAAGAAAAAAGGGCCATATGGCGTTATGAAAGTTGTTGCAGCTTGGTCGGACTCTGCCATCTTTATTTGATGTTATCCAGAGTATGCATCGAGGAAACACAGCGAGTCGTGTCCTGCTGTGGCATCGATGATTTGATCGATGCGAGGGAGGGGAAAGGGATCCTTGGGGCAAAAAGCCTTGTTGAGGTCTTTGAAGTCGACGCATAGGCGCCAGGATTTGTCCTTCTTTGGTACCATTACCAGATTTGCCAGCCAATCTGGATGCTTGATATCTCTGATGAATCCGGCCTCAAGTAGCTTGGCTAGCTCTTCCCCCATGGCTTGCCGTTTGGGCTCTGAAAACCGCCTTAGGGTCTGCTTGACAGGTTTGTATGCTTTTAGTATATTGAGGCTATGTTCGGCCAATCTGCGCGGGATGCCCGGCATGTCCAATGGGTGCCAGGCAAAAATGTCCCAATTCTCACGTAAGAAGTCTTGCAGTGCGGCGTCCATTGCGGGGCTCAACTGTGACCCGATGGAAGTTGTCTTCATGGGGTCCATTGGATGGACTTGGAATTTGAATATCTCGTCGGCGGGTTTAAATGAGGTGGACTTGGGTCGCTTGTCAAGTATCACGTTGTCCCTGTCCACGGTGGCCAGCAGTGTTGTTAATTCTTCGGCTGCTAGGGCTTCGGATAATGCTTACAGGGCTAGTGCCGCGGTTTTATTTTCGGCGCAAAGTGCGACGTCCGGATCAATGGCTAGAGTGATGATTCCATTGGGTCCGGGCATTTTAAGCTTCATGTACCCATAGTAGGGTATAGCTTGGAAGCTTGTAAACACGTCCCGCCCTAGAAGGGCGTGGTATCCGCTGCTGAAAGGAGCCACTTGGAATGTGATCTATTCGGACCTATAATTCTCCGGGGTGCCGAATACCACATCGAGTGTGATTTTTCCCGCACACCACGCTTACCGACTAGGGATAATCCCCCTGAAGGTTGTGCACTTTGTTCAATGCGGCCTTTATCAATTTCCATCTTGTTGAGTGTTTCTTCGTAGATCAGGTTTAATCCGCTTCCACCGTCCATGAGTACTTTAGTGAGCCGAAAGCCGTCCATGATTGGGCTAAGGACCAGAGCGGCTGGTGCTCGGATGGTCTGAAATCAAGGTTCGTCACTGGCATTGAAGGTTATAGCAGTGTCGTTCCACGGATTTATTTTTGCCACATGGCAGATTTCAGCGGAGCTTCGATGATCTCGCTTGCACCTATTGTTTGAGGCGAAAGTCTCGAAGACTGTTAGTACCGTATTGTGTTCTTTAGCGGGATGTTGTTCTGCTTTATGGCTTACAAGGAGATCCTCGCCACTTTTTGCTACCTGCCGGAGTATCCAACATGCCCTAAGGCTATGAGTTGGTGTTGTGTCCAGAGTACTGTGGATTTTACATGGCCCATTGAGCCATTCTTCCAATACGGTTCCCCACCCTGGGGTGGGCTTTGGTTTCTTGGGGATTGGATCGGCCGACTTACGAGAGTTCGCCCGTTTAGTTCGGACAAAGGTTTTGGTGAGAGCCGGACTATCCCAAAATTCTGTTTGGGTTTTCCACGCGCTTTCCATCGCACAATATTTCTGTACTATGGTTGCCAAGTCAGCAAAGTGTACTATGTCTCGGCGACTTATAGCATTAAGGATTCCTTTGTTCGTGCAGCTTTTGCAGAAAAGTGATACTACGTCCTCCTCGTGACAGTCCTTGACCTTATTTAGCACAAGGAGGAATCTAGCCCAGTAGCGATGTACTGCCTCATGGGGCTCTTGTCTGATGTGGGAGAGACGGTCCAAGCACGGGTGGGTGTTCGCGGCTGAGTCCGGATCCTGATCCAATCTAGCGCTGAGGCAGGGAGCTTCGAGTTTGACACTCGGATCCGGTACGCCTAATTTTTCCGCGAATACCCGATCCTAAGTCTCGATCTGGTCATGTCTTCCTTGAGCCGAGTCCGCTCGGGACCTCGGTGATCCGGACATAATTCGTCCTCAAAGTAGAGGGGTAATCTGTATGTGGTTCCTCCACTAACGCTATCTCATGGGTGGCCGGCGGGGATTTAATGTCCCTTTGGTCAGGTTTAAGCCCGATCCGGTCGTAGTCCATAGCGACTCCCAAAGCGGCGATGCGATCCAAGAGCTCATTAAGGGAGGAGAGCTCTATCGGATCCATCTGTTCAGCGAGTTCCGAATTGATGCGAAGGTTATGCGTGATGACCTGAGAGGCCATCGTCGACGCGACAGCCGATGAGGCGGCCATGACGAAGCCACCAAGTCGGAGAGTTTGGCCTACAGCCAGAGCTCCCCCAAAGGTAATGTTGTCCTTGACAACGAGACGAGACATCAAGCCTTGCAGCGACGACACAGAGGAACTCTCAATGAAAGCACCAATGTCGGTGTCAAACTGGCAGATCTCGGGTAGGGGGGTCCCGATCTGTGCGTCTTAGGCTGATGGTAACAGGAAGCAAGGGACACAATGTTTACCCAGGTTTGGGCCCTCTCAATGGAGGTAAAACCCTACTTCTTGCTTGATTAATATTGACGATATGAGTAGTACAAGAGTAGATCTACCACGAGATCGTAGAGGCTAAACCCTAGGAGCTAGCCTATGATGATTATGATTGTAATTGTGATCGGCCTTCTAAGGACCAGCCTCTCCGGTTTATATAGAGACTGCAGAGGGCTAGGGTTTACATGGAGTCGGTTACAAGGAAGGAAGTATAATATCCGGATCGCCAAGCTTGTCTTCCACGCAAAAGGAGAGTCCCATCCGGACACGGGACGGAGTCTTGAGTCTTGTATCTTCATGCTCCAATAGTCCGGATGAAGTATATAGTCCGGCTGTCCTGATACCCCCTAATCCAGGACTCCCTCACTGGCCACATGCTATATGTGGCGCTCTGGTGGCCAAATGGGTTAAATCCATCTGAAGCTAAGCCAAGTCTAATGTTTCTCGGGTCAGCAGCAAACTCTTTGTGTTTATCATTGAAGCTTTTCTACTCACTACCATGAGATGGATGGCTCATTACATTCGATCTCAGACTCTGGTTCCTAGAATGCCACAAGACATCCTCTCTTGTTTCAAAGAACATGAAACAACCTCTGCAATCTTGGTGTAATTGGAAAATGGCTCAGAACATTATGAGGAATCGTCTTCACAGCATCGCCATCTTTCCATCTTGATGATTTTCATTTCGGGCATTCACTTAAGTTGGCATAATCCTTCTGGAACAGAACACAATTATCTTACAAACATGGATCATATCATATCCAATTCCAACTGCACAAAGGAAATTCTACATTTTACTGTAGGTGTGGGGCAGCTCAGACGCATCTGGGAAAGATTTGCGGAAAGAAGCCAACATCGCATCGAATGATTTTTTGGTCATCCGCTCAGATGTCTTCACCTCAAGAAAGGTGACAATAGCTAAGAATACTGACAGCTTATTTCCTGGGGTGACAGCAACATTGCATTGTTCCAACATGCGGGCCCACCGTTTTTCTTCTGTAGGTGAAAGTTCACGGAATGCACGAGCATTTCGTAGCATTGTTTCAATGTTGGTCAAACTCACTGGCTCCGCCACCACCACCACCTCCTCCACCTCTTCCACCTGAGCATCAGGCAGATCAAGATGGTGATCTGCAGCTTCCACGTAGTCAATAACATTGACGTTCACAGCTTCACCATGATGAACCCACCTAGTATATGTGACCGACATCCCACACAAGTGTAGATGATTTTGCACAGTTGACTGGGGTCTTGTAACTGAATTCATACAACTGCTACACGGGCAGAGCACATCTAATTTCGGACCACCGTACTCAGCTCTGACAAAGTTCATGAAGATTTCAACCCCCTCGACATATGCAGCTTAGAATCTTCGAGCAGAAGTTATCCAAGTCCTGTCCATCTGTTAGACATACAAATTAGTTCTTCTACTAGATATTACAGGAAAAACATATATGCTTTTTTATGAAGTCCAGAAAAAAAATACCTAGGTCGATGTCTAAAGCTATGGCAAGATATTTGGACGAGCAGATCTAAGTAACGAAATATATGTAAAGCTAATTAAGCAAACAGATTTGAGTGCTAAATTATGGCAGGCTGTTTCAGCAGTCAATGAGGCCGAGCACACAGCCATCGAACTATTGAAGGCCATCACAGCAACAAAGATCGAGTATAAAATGGTGTAGAGCTATTTCAACTAACAGATTGGCTACTAGACCATGGCAATCTACGTCACAATAAATATATGGTAGGATATTTTAGCAACTAATCGGCCTTGGCATGCCATCTCAGCTAAGCAGATTGAGTGCAGAATAGGGCAAGGAAGCTTCTTAAGCAGAGCATACTGACAGTAAACTACTTCGGCAAACAGTGAGATTAACAGCGTCTATCAGCTAACATTCAGCGCTACACCGACATGAACGGGGCCTCAGTCTAGAATGCGCGTACCGTGGGAGAAGCTGACGGCCGAGCGTCTCCACATGAACATCGTCAGCGGTGGCGGCGCTGACCGCCGTGCGCCTCCACAAGAACGTAGCCAGAGGTGGCGGCGTGGCTAGAGGACGGCAGTCTACGAGAGCGTACTATGGGAGCGAGAGGATCGCCATGCGTCCCCTCGACGAACCGCAGTGCCGACGTATCGGTGCGGCGGGGAGGGCGGCTTTGGCGGAGCGAATGGAGTGGAGGGGGACGGGGGGGGGGGGGGGAGGGGGCTTTGGGGAATATTATTGGCTAGTTGGCCGAAGGCGGTTGAATCGGATTTGGGGGGAATTTTTGTGTTGGGGAGGGGCGATTTTCGCGCGGTGGGCGGGGGGAGTATGGCGCATGGTCGATTTCTCCAAGTGCAGTCCCACGTGTCAGTGAAGAGGCAAGCCGAAGCGCGTTCCGTTTGCGTGAGCCGTGTGCAGGACCTAACGTGTGTGGAGTGCAATGCGACCGCGACAGGAGTGCTGTGAGTGTACCACCTTTTTTCCTTTTAAAATAGGTGCTTCGCCCCCTCAAAAAAAATTTTGTTGCTTCCCGCGATCCATCAATACTACTACTAGTAATCCGGTAATCCCGACTAAAACGGCGCGGCCAGGTCTTTTCCCGCATGATATGCTGGGAGGTTGGCTTAGTTGGGTCTTTTAGGACGAGTAATGCCACACCTACGTAATCCCAGTTACGTAATTAACGTAATGTGAAACATGTGAGCTGTTGATTGTAGATTTGGGGGAGGGAGGGGCCCACCACCATGAAAATCAGGGGAGGAGAGAGAGAGGCAATTTATGTTAACCCTTTCGTAGGTTCTTGTAGATGTAGAAACATGTGAAATGCGTGAATGTGTAGTGGACGTACTATTGGGAGCAATGCTACATCCACGTAATGGTTTATGTAAAGTTACGAACTTATGTGATGTGGGACTATTTGATTGGATTAAAGGAGAGGATTAGGCCCACCCCACCTGAAAATCAGGGGGGCATATATGGATTAGATGGAAAGTATACGTAGCAGCTACGTAGCCCTTTGTAAGACTAGGATTAGGCTACTATTGGAGTGCCTAAGATAATTTGTGTATGTATAGACCCTATGTGTTTATTTTACTTTGCATTTTAGATTTGTCTCGGTTCAATAAAAAGCAGAGTTGGTGATGATGGTGTGCCTGTCATCCTGCAATATAGGCCGTCCGATCTATATCTAACGGATAGGAAGGAAACTATGACAATTTACCCGCACTCCTCTCCACATTTGCAGATAAGGCTTTCCCTCGTTCATCCTTTTCTCCCACAAGATCTTGATCTTCCGTGCAACGCACGGGCATCTTGCTAGTACTCCTACAATATGTATATTATTGTGAATGTTCATATACACCGGCCGAGATTAATGCAAACACGACAGATTTTCATTACATTTCGAACTTTTATAGGACGGAAAAATAAAAGAAACCCGACCCTAAACCTATTCTATGGCGGCGACCGACGTCCTCCATCTGCGATCTCTATGTATGGGGGTGGGCTTCAAGACCCGTGAAGTGAAGGTGCGGTCTCCGGCGAGGAAGAGTAGAACACGGGATACGAACCGGCCAGTTGGCACACCATACCCTGCCGCCTCCCATGCCCTACTCATCCTCGGAGGAGTCCCCGACCTCGGCGGTGCCGGACGTTGGACGGCGGCAAGTAGGACGCGTGGCTGACTGATACGTCTCCAACGTATCTATAATTTATGAAGCATTCATGCTATTTTATTATTTGTTTTGAATGATTATGGGCTTTATTATACACTTTTATTTTACTTTTGGGACTAACCTATTAACTGGAAGCCCAACCCATATTGCTGTTTTATTGCTGTTTGAAAGATTTCAAGAAAAGGAATATCAAACGGAGTCCAAACGGAATGAAAGCTTCGGCAGCGTGATTTTTTGGAAGAATATGATCCTGGAGACTTGGAGTTCACGTTAGAAGATCCTCGAGGCAGCCACGAGAAAGGAGGGCACGCCCCCCTGTAGGGCGCGCCCCCCTGTCTCGTGGGCCCTCGAGCACCTCCCGACCGACTTCTTTCGCCAATATAAGCCTACGTACCCTAAAAACATCGAATATCAAGATAGATCGGGAGTTCCGCCGCCACAAGCCTCTGTGGCCACCAAAAACCTCTCGAGAGTCCGTTCCGACACCCTGCCGGAGGGGGAACCTATCACTGGTGGCCATCTTCATCATCCCGGCACTATCCATGACGAGGAGGGAGTAGTTCACCCTCGGGGCTGAGGGTATGTACCAGTAGCTATGTGTTTGATCTCTCTCTCTCTCTCTCTCTCGTGTTCTCTCTACAGCATGATATTGATGTATCACGAGATTTGCTATTATAGTTGGATCTTATGATGTTTCTCCCCCTCTACTCTCTTGTGATGAACTGAGTTTCCCTCTTGAAGTTATCTTATTGGATTGAGTCTTTATTTGAGAAACACTTGATGTATGTCTTGCCGTGTTTATCTGTGGTGACAATGGGATATCACGTGCCACTTGATGTATGTTTTGGTGACCAACTTGCGGGTTCCGCCCATGGACCTATGCATAGGGGTTGGCACACATTTTCTTGACTCTCCGGTAGAAACTTTGGGGCACTCTTTGAAGTACTTTTGTGTTGGTTGGATGAATCTGAGATTGTGTGATGCATATCGTATAATCATGCCCACGGATACTTGAGGTGATAATGGAGTATCTAGGTGACATTAGGGTTTTGGTTGATTTGTATCTTAAGGTGTTATTCTAGTACGAACTCTTTAATAGATTGATCCGAAAGAATAACTTTGAGGTGGTTTCATACCCTACCATAATCTCTATGTTTGTTCTCCGCTATTAGTGGCTTTGGAGTGACTCTTTGTTGCATGTTGATGGATTGTTATATGATCTATCTATGGTATTATTGTTGAGAGAACTTGCACTAGTGAAAGTATGAACCCTAGGCCTTGTTTCCTATCATTGCACTATCGTTTACGCTCACTTTTATCATTAGTTACCTTGCTGTTTTTATATTTTCAGATTACAAAAACCTATATCTACTATCCATATTGCACCTGTATCACCATCTCTTCGACGAACTAGTGCACCTATACAATTTACCATTGTATTGGGTGTGTTGGGGACACAAGAGACTCTTTATTATTTGGTTGCATGGTTGCTTGAGAGAGACCATCTTCATCCTACGCCTCCCACGGATTGATAAACCTTAGGACATCCACTTGAGGGAAATTTGCTACTGTCCTACAAACCTGTGCACTTGCAGGCCCAACAACGTCTACAAGAAGAAGGTTGTGTAATAGACATCACTGACGGTGCTCCCGTCGTCGGCCGCAAGCGTGGCCTCCGCTTGTGCGGTCGCGTCCGCGTCCGGCTACACCGCTATTGCGTTGCGAGAGGCGACTTGAGCGAGGGCGGCGACGTCGAGCTTCATCCCCGAAGACAAGCTCTCCCGCAGAGCGTTCGCACTTGCGGTCATGGCAGATGTGGTGCCAGGTAGGAGGACGATGCGCTATGGTGTGGAGGTTAGCTGGGCATTGCTGCTTTAAGTAGCGCATTCCGGTGAGGCCAAGCGTCCGGATGCGTCATTAAGTCGCCGGAGTTGGTTCCTCGGGCACCGAGCCTCTTAACGACGACATACAAATGGACGGCATGAATGCAGGCAGCTGGCGCCGGCTGGGAACGCACCGCGCGACGATGCGAGGGATGAGGGTTTTGGTGTGCCAGGGTAGTCAGCTGCGGTCGTGGCAACGTTGGAGATGCCCTTTGCTCACATGCGATCCCCACATGTCATTGAAAAAGCAAGACGACCTAGCATGGTCTCAGGTCTAGAGGATGCAGTTGGCCACGCTACACCACTCTATGGACGCGACACGGTGCCCCGTGCATCCTCGATTAGCCGGGTGTTGGGGTGTGTTTGGATTGTGGCCAAAGTGCACCTTACCAAAATTTTGGTCATGACCCAAAGATTGGTTTTTGTTTGGATAGTTGCCATTTTTTGGCATGCCAATGAACTCTAGCCAACTCTAGTTCATTTTTCTTGCCAATGTCGGCCAAATCATGGGCAACCAATACCTCAACTAAAATTTTGGTCATGACCCAAAGATTGGTCTTTGTTTGGATGGTTCCCATTTCTTTGGCATGCCAATGAACTCTAGCCAACTCTAGTTCATTTTTCTTGCCAATGTTGGCCAAATCATGGGCAACCAATACATCAACCAAAATTTTGGCTACCCAATGCTTTGATGGGGCAACCTTGGGCACAAACCAAACATACCGTTGGTCGTGCCATAGCACTAACGCCACCTCAAAGACACTCGAATCGACCGTGTCTAGCGACGATATGAGCGTGTCGCTCACCGCGGTCGCCGTGTCCAGAGGCGGTGCTGGAGCTGCGCCCCGTTGTTGGCGCCAATGACCCACATGAACGGTTGTCGGTGGCGAGGAGGTCGTGGGCCAGCTCCTCCATTGGACTAGTCTGCGCTACATTGTCCCGATGGGTGTGCCCCTCTTGATACGTCTTGATCTTGCATTGGTTTTCCTCGAAGAGGAGAGGGTGATGCAGCAATAGTAGCGTAAGTATTTCTCTCAGTTTTTGAGAACCAAGGTATCAATCCAGTAGGAGGCTCCTCAAAAGTCCCGCACACGTACACAAACAAACAAAGAACTCACAACCAACGCAATAAAGGGGTTGTCAATCCCTTCACAGCCACTTGCGAAAGTGAGATCTAATAGAGATAATAAGATAAGATAAATATATTTTTGGTATTTTATAATATAGATGCAAAAAGTAAAGATGCAAATAAAAGTAAATTGGAAGCAAATATGATAAGAGATAGACCCGGGGCCATAGGTTTCACTAGTGGCTTCTCTCAAGATAGCATAAGTATTACGGTAGGTGAACAAATTACTGTCGAGCAATTGATAGAAAAGCAAATAATTATGAGATTATCTAGGCATGATCATGTATATAGGCATCACGTCCGTAACAAGTAGACCGACTCCTGCCTGCATCTACTACTATTACTCCACACATCGACCGACTCGCCAGCATCTAGAGTATTAAGTTCATAAGAACAGAGTAACGCATTAAGCAAGATGACATGATGTAGAGGGATAAACTCAAGCAATATGATATAAACCCCATCCTGTTATCCTCGATGGCAACAATACAATACGTGCCTTGCAACCCTTTCTGTCACTTGGTAAGGACACCGCAAGATTGAACCCAAAGCTAAGCACTTCTCCCATGGCAAGAAAGATCAATCTAGTAGGCCAAACCAAATTGATAATTCAAAGAGACTTGCAAAGATAACTCAATCATACATAAAAGAATTCCAAGAAGATTCAAATATTATTCATAGATAAACTTGATCATAAACCCACAATTCATTAGATCTCGACAAACACACCACAAAAAGAGTTTACATCGAATAGATCTCCACAAGAGAGGGGGAGAACATTGTATTAAGATCCAAAAAGAGAGAAGAAGTCATCTAGATAATAACTATGGACCCGTAGGTCTGTGGTAAACTACTCACAACTCATCGGAGGGGCAAGGATGTTGATGTAGAAGCCCTCCAGGGTCGATTCCCCCTCCGGCAGAGTGCTGGCGAAGGCTCCAAGATGAGATCTCGCGGATACAGAAGGTTATGGTGGTGGAAATTGTGTTTCATCTGCTCCCTGGATGTTTTCGGGGTACGTAGGCCTATATAGGAGGAAGAAGTACGTCGGTGGACGCTCGAGGGGCCCACGAGACAGGGGGGTGCCCTATAGGGGGGCGCACCCTCCTATCTCGTGGAGGCCTCAGCTGATTCTTGACTTGCACTCCAAGTCCTCTGGATCACGTTCGTTCCAAAAAATCACGCTCCCGAAGGTCTCATTCCGTTTGGACTCCGTTTGATATTCCTTTTCTTTTAAATACTGAAATAGGCAAAAAAGCAACAATATGGGCTGGGCCTGCGGTTAGTAGGTTAGTCCCAAAAACGATATAAATGTGTAAAATAAAGCCCATAAACATCGAAAAGGGGTAATATAATAGCATGGAACAATAAAAAATTATAGATACGTTGGAGACATATCAAGCATCCCCAAGCTTAATTCCTACTCGTCCTCGATTAGGTAAATGATAAAAAGAGAATTTTTGATGTGGAATGCTACCTAGCATAATTCTCAATGTAATTTTCTTTATTGTGGCATGAATGTTCAGATCCAAATGATTCAAAATAAAAGTTCATATTGATAAAACAAATATTAATACTTCAAGCATACTAATCAAAGTAATCATGTCTTCTCAAAATAACATGGCAAAAGAGAGTTCATCCCTACAAAATCATATAGTTAGGCTATGCTTCATTTTCGTCACACGAAGGTGTTCCCAACTTCTATACCCCCGATGACAAGCCAAGCAATTGTTTCATACTTAAATAATCTCAAACTTTTTCAACCTTCACGCAATACATGAGAGTGAGCCATGGATATAGCACTATGGGTGGAATAGTATATGATGATGGGGATTGTGTGGAGAAGACAAAAAAGGAGAAAGTCTCACATTGACGAGGATAATCAACAGGCTATGGAGATGCACATCAATTGATGTCAACATGAGGAGTAGGGATTGCCATGCAACAGATGCACTAGAGCTATAAATGAATGCTCAACAAAAGAAAACTAGTGGGTGTGCATCCAACTTGCTTGCTCACGAAGACCTAGGGCATTTGAGAAAGCCCATCGTAGGAATATACAAGCCAAGTTCTATAATGAAAAATTCCCACTAGTATGAAAAAGACAACTTATGAGACTCACTATATGCAAAACATGGTGCTACTTTGAAGCACAATATATGAGACTCACTACATGAAGAACAAGGTGCTACTTTGAAGCGTAAGTGTGGAAAAAGAGATAGTAACATTGCCCTTTTTATTTATTTTATTTTTTCTTTTTTTCTTTTTCTCTTTTCTTTTTTTGGGCCTTTCTTTTTTTTCTTTTGGCCTTTCTTCTTTTCTTTTTTTTCTTTGGGCAATGCTCTAATAATGATGATCATCACACTTTCATTGATTACAACATAAGAATTACAACTCGAAACTAGAACAAGATATGACTCTATATGAATGCCTCCGGCGGTGTACCGGGATGGTGCAATGAATCAAGAGTGACACGTATGAAAAATAATGCATGGTGGCTTTGCCACAAATACGATGTCAACTACATGATCATGCAATGGCAATATGAGAAAAGTAAAGTATGTCATGATGATGGTAAACGGAACGGTGGAAAGTTGCATGGCAATATATCTCGGAATGGCTATGGAAATGCCATAATAGGTAGGTATGGTGGCTGTTTCGAGGAAGATATAAGGAGGTTTATGTGTGATAGAGCGCATCATATCACGGGGTTTGGATGCACCGGCGAAATTTGCACCAACTCTCAAGGTGAGAAAGGGCAATGCACGGTACCGAAGAGGCTAGCAATGGCGGAAAGCCAAAAGTGCGTATAATCCATGGACTCAACATTAGTCAAAAGAACTCATATACTTATTGCAAAAATTTAGAAGTCATCAAAAATCAAGTACTACGCGCATGCTCCTAGGGGGATATATTGATAGGAAAAGACTATCGCTCGTCCCCGACCGCCACTCATAAGGATGCACAAGCCAGGTACACTTCATGTTTCAAATTTGTTACACAACTTTAACCGTACGTGCATGCTACAGGACTTGCTAACTTCAACACAAGCATTCTTTAAATTCATAATCACCCAACTAGCATGATTTTAATATCACTACCTCCATATCTCAAAACAATTATCAAGTATCAAATTGATCATAGCATCTAATTCTTTTCCTATGATAGTTTTTATTATACCCAACTTGGATGCTCATCATTCTAGGACCAACTTTAAAACCATAGCAAATATCATGCTGTTCTAAAAGACTCTCAAAAAGATATAAGTGAAGCATGAGAGACTAGCAATTTCTACAAAAATAAGTCACCACCATGCTCTAAAAGATATAAGTGAAGCACTAGAGCAAAAACTATCAAGCTCAAAAGATATAAGTGAAGCACATAGAGTGTTCTAGCAAATTCTAATAAAGTAGGCTTCTCCCGAAAGGTGTGTACAGCAAGGATGATTGTGGTAAACTAGAAAGCAAAGACTAATATAATACACGACACTCCAAGCAAAATACATATCATGTGGCGAATAAAAATATAGCTCCAAGTAAAGTTACCAATGAACGAAGACGAAAGAGGGGATGCCTTCCCGGGGCATCCCCAAGATTAGGCTTTTTGCTATCCTTGAATATCTTGGGGTGCCTTGGGCATCCCCAAGCTTAGGCTCTTACCACTCCTTATTCCGTAGTCCATAAAAGCTTTACCCAAAACTTGAAAACTTCACAACACAAAACTCAACAGGAAATCTTATGAGCTCCGTTAGTGAAAGAAAACAAAACCACCACATAAGGCACTGTAATGAACTCATTCTTTATTTATTTTGGTGTTAAACCTACTATAGTACAACTTCTCTATGGTTTATAAACTAATTTACTAGCCATAGAAGCATCAAAATAAGAAAACAACACATGAAAAACAGAATCTGTCAAAAACAGAACAGTCTGTAGCCATCTGTAACTAACGCAAACTTCTGGAACTCTAAAAATCCTACCAAAATAGGAAGTCCTGGAAAATTTGTTTAATGATCAGAATAAAAAATAATCAATGCAAAATCATGTTTATGTGATTTAACAAAACTAAATTCGTGCGTGCAAAGTTTCTGTTTTTCAGCAGAATCAAATCAACTATCGTCATAGGTTATCCTATAGGTTCTACTTGGCACAAACACTAATTAAAATATAAAAACACATCTAAACAGAGAGTGTATGCAAGAGTTTTTACTAAACAGAAACAAAAACAAAAAACATAAAGAAAATTGGGTTGCCTCCCAACTAGCGCTATCGTTTAACGCCCCTAGCTAGGCATAAAAACTAAGATAGATCTAGCGAGTGCCATCTTTGGCACTAAATTCATAAGTAGCCCGCATGATAGATTCATAAGGTAATTTGACTTTCTTTCTTGGAAAGTGCTCCATGCCTTTCTTTAATGGAAATTGGAATCTAATATTCCCGTCCTTCATATCAATAATCGCGTCAGTCGTTCTAAGGAAAGGTCTACCAAGAATAATAGGGCAGGAAAGATTGCAATCTATATCAAGAACAATAAAATCTACGGGCACCAAATTTCTATTTGCAACAATGAGAACATTATTGATCCTTCCCATTGGCTTTTTAATGGTGGAATCCGCAAGGTGCAAATTTAAAGAGCAATCATCAAGATCATGGAAACCTAGAATATCACATAAAGTTTTCGGAATCGTGGAAACACTAGCACCCAAATCACACAAAGCAAAACACTCATGATCTTTAATTCTAATCTTTATAGTAGGTTCCCACTCATCATTAAGTTTTCTAGGTATAAAAACTTCCAAATTAAGTTTTTCATCATAAGATTGCATCAAGGCATCAACAATATGTTTGGTAAAAGCTTTATTTTGACTATAAGCATGAGGAGAATTAACAACGGATTGCAACAAGGAAATACAACCTTCTAAAGAACAATTATCATAATCAAAATCCTTGAAACCCGAGATAGTGGGTTCAATGCTATTTAAAGTTGTGACCTCTCCAATCCCACTTTTACCAAATTTAGCATCAAGATCCAAAAACTCCGAATTCTTGGGACGCCTTCTAGGTAAAGTTGACTCATCATCAGTCCCAAAATTATCAAGATTCATATTGCAAAACATAGATCTAATAGGAGACGCATCAATAACTTTGAGATCTTCATCATTATTTTCATGGAAACTAGAAGAACATGCTTTTATAAAGCTATCTTTTTTAGCATGCAATCTAGCGGTTCTTTCCTTGCACTCGTCAATGGAAATTCTCATTACTTTGAGAGACTCATTGATATCATGCTTAGGAGGAGAAGATCTAAGTTTAAGAGAATCAACATCAAGCGAAAGTCTATCAATGTTCCTAGCCAAATCATCAACTTTGAGAAATTTTTCTTCAAGCAAAGCGTTAAAATTCTTTTGAGAAATCATAAATTCTTTTACACTATTCTCAAAATCAGAGGGCATCTTATTAAACACTACCATAAGAATTATTGTAGGAATTTCCATAATTATTAGATGAATTACTAGGGAACGGTCTAGCATTAAAGTTTCCTCTATAAGCATTGTTTCCAAAACTATTCCTACCAACAAAATTCACATCCATAGATTCATTATTATTCTCAATCAAAGAAGACAAAGGCATATCATTGGGATCAAGAGGAGTATTTTTAGTAGAAAACAATTTCATAAGTTCATCCATCTTTCCACTCAAAACATTGATTTCTTCTATAGCATGCACTTTTTTACTAGAAGATCTTTCGGTGTGCCATTGAGAATAATTAGCCATAATATTATCAAGAAGTTTTGTAGCATCTCCTAATGTGGTTTCCATAAATGTGCCTCCCGCGGCCGAATCTAAGAGATTTCTAGAAGCAAAGTTCAAACCGGCATAAAAATTTTGTATGATCATCCATAAATTCAAACCATGAGTAGGGTGAAAGCACAAGTGCTCCCTAGGTGGTTTTGGTAATTAATGTCAACATATCTCTTGTTGGACTAACACCTTTATCTAGTATGTTTCAGATAAGTTCAGCAGTGGAGTGGCATGGACTAAAGGATGTGGGAACTCCTTCAAGATGCTAAGGACAAAGGATTGGCTCAAGCTTCAAGCTCAAGACTCTACATTTTACATTTTAGTGATCCAAGATCACATTGAGTCTATAGGAAAAGCCAATACTATCAAGAAGGGATGAGGTGTTGCTTAATGAGTTTCTTGCTCCACGGTGCTTAGTGATATGCTCCAAAACCCTCAACTACTTTCCCACTTCCACACATATGACCTAAACCTAAAGTCAAACTCGGCCCCACTAATTCTTTCTATCCGGCGCCACCGAGTTCAGATGTCATAGCCACTGCCACAAACCCTAGACAAATCGGTCTCACCGATAGGGATCTCGGTCTCACCGAGATGGGATTGTAATCTCTCTGTGTATGTCCATTACCAAAATCGGTCACACCGAGTTTGAGCAATCGGTACTACCGAGATTACAATGCAAACTTCCTGGTTGACTCATTACCAAAATCGGTCCTACCGAGTTTGTGTAATCGGTCCAACCGAGTTTGCCTGACCAACTCTCTGGTTAGCTAATTACCAAAATCAGTCACACCGAGATTACGTTATGCCCTAACCCTAACCATATCGGTCCTACCAAGTTGCATATCGGTCCCACCGAAAATCCTAATGGTCACTAGGTTTACTAAATCGGTCCGACCGAGTTTGTTGATTCGGTCCCACCGAGTTTGGTAAATTGTGTGTAACGTTAGATTTTGTGTGGAGGCTATATATACCCCTCCACCTCCTCTTCATTCGTGGAGAGAGCCATCAGAACGTGCCTACACTTCCAGCATACATTTTCTGAGAGAGAACTACCTACTCATGTGTTGAGGCCAAGATATTCCATTCCTACCATATGAATCTTGATCTCTAGCCTTCCCCAAGTTGCTTTCCACTCAAATCTTCTTTCCACCAGATCCAAATCCTATGAGAGAGAGTTGAGTGTTGGGGAGACTATCATTTGAAGCACAAGAGCAAAGAGTTCATCATCAATGCACCATTTGTTACTTCTTGGAGAGTGGTGTCTCCTAGATCGGCTAGGTGTCACTTGGGAGCCTCCGAAAAGATTGTGGAGTTGAACCAAGGAGTTTGTAAGGGCAAGGAGATCGCCTACTTCATGAAGATCTACCGCTAGTGAGGCAAGTCCTTCGTGGGCGACGGCCATGGTGGGATAGACAAGGTTGCTTCTTCGTGGACCCTTCGTGGGTGGAGCCCTCCGTGGACTCGCGCAACCGTTACCCTTCGTGGGTTGAAGTCTCCATCAACGTGGATGTACGATAGCACCACCTATCGGAACCACGACAAAACCATCCATGTCTCCAATTGCGTTTGAATCCTCCAAATTTCTTCCCTTTACATTCTTGCAAGTTGCATGCTTTACTTTCCGCTGCTCATATACTCTTTGCATGCTTGCTTGTTATGTATTGTGAATGTTAAACTTGTGCCTAAACTCCACTTAAACTTAAAGAAGTTAAAAATTGCAACATTGGTACTTAGTGTCTAATCACCCCCCTCTAGACACCTCTTCTCAAGGTCCTACAAGTGGTATCAGAGCATTGGTATCCATTGCCTTGGTTTAATCACCATTGGAGGAAGATGGATGAGTCTACTTTGGGGAGTCTTAGACATAGAGTGCCTATACTTGATGGAGAGTATTTTCATGAGTGGAAAAATGAGATGCTTGTAATTTTCAATCAATATCATTTGAACAAGTACATTGCTTGCCCTTGTGCACCTCATGTTGACCCTATGCGTCCTACTCTTGATGAGTCAATTGACATGATTAGGAATCTTAGAACTGCCGAACTTATCATTAGAGGATTGCCTAGAAACTTGATTGGATGTTTGCCTACTCTTAAGTGTGCCTACACTATATGGAAATTTCTTGAGGAACGCTTTACAAATTATTCCTTGAAAAATCTTGATGAAATTCTCCATAAGTCTGTTGCTTTGAGTAAGATGAATACTAGTGATCCTATGTTTGGTGATCGTCTATTTGAGCTTACAAACCTTATGCGTGCCAAAGGAGATGTTGGAATTATTAGTGATATTATTTCCGAAGCTATAAAAATTCATAAGGAAGATCATCGTCAAACTCACCCTAACGAATTACCCTCTCTAGGATTTGATCCACCACATGATGATGTTGAACATGGATACTATGATGTGGATGATGATAGTGACTTCGATCTTGATGATGCAATGAGACACTTTGGTCTTATGCCAAATCTTCGAGGATATATGTCAGGAGGAAAGGAATGGGTTCTTGATAATGGATGTACCGATCACATGACCGGAGATAAAGACATGTTTCGTGAGCTTGCTGAAAACGATGGTCCTCGAAAGTATGTCACTTTCAGTGACAACTCAAAGGGTAAGGTGGTTGGCCTTGGTAAGGTGGCCATATCACATGATAGCTCCATTCAGAATGTTATGCTCGTTGAATCTCTTGGCTACAACTTACTTTCAGTATCTAGACTTGCTGATTTCGGTTTCAATGTCCTATTTACTGAAGTAGATTGCCAAGTGTTTCGTCGAGACAATCATAAAATGGTCTTTACCAAAGGTGCGAGAGGTGATCTATACATTGTTGATTTCACTAAAAAGGCTCAACCTAAAACTTGCTTCATTGCTAAATCCTCAAAAGGTTGGTTATGGCATAGACGATTAGGTCATGTTGGTATGCGAAACCTTGACAAGCTTATTAAAGGAAATCATATCCTTGGTGTTAACGATGTCATATTTGATAAGGATAGACTTTGCAGCGTTTGTCAGGCAGGTAAACGGGTTGGAGGAAGGCATCCCATGAAGAACATCATGACCACAAGGAGGCCACTCGAGCTACTTCACATGGATCTTTTTGGTCCCAACTCTTACAGGAGTCTCGGTGGAAATTATTTTGGTCTAGTTATAGTTGATGATTTTTCAAGATCTACGTGGGTGTTCTTTCTTGATGATAAATCGCATGTCCAAAAGATCTTCAAAAACTTTGCTAGGAAGGCCCAAAATCAATTTGAAGTGAAGATCGAGAAGGTTCACAGCGACAACGGAACGGAGTTCAAGAACACAAATGTGGACACCTTTCTTGACAAAGAAGGGATTTCACACGAGTTCTCGGCTACGTACACACCTCAACAAAATGGAGTTGTTGAGAGGAAGAACCGGACGCTCATTGAAATGGCGAGAACAATGCTTGATAAGTACAAGACACCGAAGCACTTTTGGGCAGAAGCGGTTGAGACAGCTTGTCATGCAAAAAATCGCTTGTATCCTCACAAGCTACTCGGCAAGACGGCATACGAGCTCCTCACCGGTAACAAACCCCAAGTTGGATACTTTCGAGTATTTGGCTCAAAGTGCTACATTCTTGATAAGCATCGTCGTTCTAAATTTGCTCCTATGTCTCATGAAGGTTTCCTACTAGGTTATGGCTCAAACTCTCACACTTACCGTGTCTATAACAATTTCACCTGAAAGGTTGAAGAGACGGTAGATGTGAAGTTTGATGAATCTAACGGCTCGCAAGTAGAGCAATTGCCAATTGATGTAGGAGACAAAGATCCTTCGGAAGCAATCCAAGACTTGTCTATTGGCAAGGTCCGTCCAACGGAGGTGAAGGAGAGTACCTCGTCCGTCCAAGTGGAAGCTTCTACTACACGACAAGGTGAACCAAGAGTTGATACGAAAGCATCCACAAGTGGGACACACCATGATGAAGAACACGAGGAAGTGCATCAAGATGAACGTCAACAACCTTCTTGTCGGAGTAAATGACCGCGGGTAGCCTAACCGGCTCCCTTTGGCCCTCAGAAAAAACAACGGGCCGAGCGGACCTTGAAACACCTAAGACACGGGGCCGCCTTCCTTCGGCCGGCTAACCCCTAGGCCGGCTGGCGGAAGGCGGCCCGGCCATAAACAACCTTTGGAGGACGCCACGATTGGGCCGGCTCCAAGAAGCCGCCCCGTGAAGGACCGGCTCCCAGGCGGCTCCACGGCGACCGGCTCCTGTAGGCGGCCTCTGAGGGCCGACTCAAGAAGCAAGTGGTCAAGGCCGATCCTAAAGTCCGCCCCCCCATAACGATGACGGACGGGCGTGGCTCAAGAAACCCTGCCACCCCGAATCCCGAGAACGATGATACAAAGACGCCGTGCGGGCGGCCATCCTCGTCCGCATGGCATCGCTACCATGCGACCATAACGCCATCCACGACGGGACGCCTGTACGGCCCGTAGGCGGCGGGCCCCGTCGGCCAAAGAGACATCCGGCGCCCAACCTCCCCAGGCTGGCTCGAGGCGGGCCGCTTCCTATAGCCGCTAGTTCTCGGGCGCGTGCACCATTAAGGCATAAGAAGGCGGCGGCTACAATGGGAGCCCGCAAGGCGGCGATACTGTAGCCATGTTTACCTTGACAAAGCTCTCGTCATCAGAGGCAAGGCAACAGTAACCAGCCCCCGACAAGAACCCCTAGCGGTGGGGCCGGCCTGTCGTCCAATGGGCCGGCAGCCGGCGGGACCCACCACTCGGCAGGCCCCAGAAGACGGCGGAGAAGACGGCGGTCGCAGACGCTGACGGCCTGGGCCCGCGCCAGGACGGATTACCATTGTACCCCCGGGGGGTAGGCCTATATAAACCCCCCGGGACACCCATGCAAAGGGTTGATCTCACAGGGTTTTAGACACCACCGTAGGGAGAGAAGAGAGCTAGCCTTGCCCTTCTTCCTCCTCCCACCGAACAACTCAAGGAGCCTCTTGTAGCTACTTGTTGATCTAGTGATCATGCGGAGACCCCGCAGAGCAGGACTAGGGGTGTTATCTCCACGGAGAGCCCTGAACCTGGGTAAGATTCGCCGTGCATGTTCGCTTTATCCCGCTTCTGTGCACCGCGATGTTCATCGCTCCCACAATGATAAGCCACCCGTTGGCACATGGCGCACCTACGACCCGACATTTGGCGCCCACCATGGGGCCAGGTGCACCGTCGTCCGGAGACCTGCTCTAGACGGGAACCCTCTTCCTCCCCCGCGAGCGTAGCCAGCCCGCACGCGCCTAATGGCGCTTGCCCCGACGCTACAAAAGCGCCGACGATGCTCACATGTAAGCCGCCGCCGATCTCCTTGGCGAGGTTTGCATCTCCGACGAGCCCGCATCCGACGCGAGCACCGGCTGCCTCGAGAGCCACCTTGTCAGCCTCCTTGACCAACTCCACGTATTCGGCGAGCCTATCGCGGACTTGGAGTCGGTCGACTCCACCGACCCGATGCTTGTCGACTCCAACACGGCATCACTCGACGCCTTCCCCACCGACGTGATCGTCTTCGACGACCCTCTCCCTCGAGCCGACAGTGGCGGCAGCACCATCACCGAGGTCCTGGTCATCAGCCATGGAGCCGCCTCCGGCGAGAACACCCACGACGCCCTGCAAGCGGTGCTGCAGGACTTGTCCGTCCCCGTCCCGGCCGACGCCGACACCGAGGCGCTGGAGGCTCGCCGCCTTGCCCTCATCGCAGAGGGCTAGAAGATAAATACCATGAGACGCCTCATAGAAGCCCACCAGCGCGAAGTCGATCGCGCCGCCTTCGGCACACCGCCTCCAGAAGGGCCAAGCCGAGTCGGCGTCGTCAAGAAACGCGACGCGGCCATCGCCAGCATGCTGGGGGCGGACCTCCCGGTCTACGCCACACCCCTTGAGAATCTACGCGCCGCCTAGTCGATCATTGACGAGCTAAACGGACTAGGGGCCGACGAGCTCCCCTACATGACCAGACGCATCCAACAGCTGATCGACGCGGCCACAGCACGACATGAAGCCGGCGTCCGAGCTGGAAGCCCCCCTCGCCGAGAGCACGGCACGACGTCATGTACGCCGACTGTGGGTGGCGCCCGTGCAAGACGAGAGAAGGAGCCAGCTGCTAGACGTAGCCGGACACGAATCACCATCGAGCGAGACGCAGAAGGCCATCCCCGAGGTGTGGAGAGACGAGGCGACCCGCCTCCTCCTACGCCTCGCGGGGAAGGATATCCCAGCCCGCCGCCTATCGAGCATCCGACTCTCAGCGGCCGACTTGGTCACCGTGAAGGAGTCGACGAGAACAATGCCCGCCATCGGATTGACCGCCTTGCGCGATCCCTGGCCCTGGAAGAAGAAGATGATGTTGGCCCGCCTTGTTTCGGCCCCCGCATCCGCGACGAGCCCTTTCCCAAAGTGTTCTCGCTCCCAAGAGACACGCACAAGTACAACGGCTCCGTGAAGCCGGAGGACTGGTTGATCGACTACTCCACCGTGGTTCACATAGCAAACGGCAACCGGCTTGTTGCCGTGAAATATGTTCCCCTGATGCTCCAAGGCACGACACGTACCTGGCTCAACAGCCTCAATCCCTACAACATCAACAGCTGGCTCGACTTCATGGAAGCCTTCATCCGCAACTTCACCAGCACTTACAAGCAGGCTCCCAAGCCTCGACAGCTCTCCCTGTGTGTGCAGGGGCCCAACGAGTCGACTCGTGACTACCTTACGCGTTGGGACGAGCTCCGAAACTCCTGCGACGGGGTGCACGAGTGTCGGGGCTGGAACGCGTATCCGTGGCCTCGAACACCTATGGGGCACTCGGGGGCCCCTTCTGGTTCGGCGGGGGAGCGGGGCCGTGCGCAGAGCAGATCCGGGTCGAGCGCGCGCGGGGAGACGGGCAATCTTTACCCAGCTTCGGGGCTCTCCGGAGAGATAACACCCCTACTGCTGCTCTGTGTTGTTATTTGATCTAGCTCGAGCGCAGCGAGCGTAAGGTAGTGCTGTGGGTGTCGATGGATCGAACCCCTTCTACGCGCGCATGGGCCTCCCTTTTATAGTCTCAAGGGGTACCCACAGGTGGCAGCGAGGAAGAGGGGTAGAAATGTAAAACGCAGGTTGGTGCAACAAAGGCACAACAAGATCCCTACCTAACTCGACGGCAGGGACAAGGGCATTAAATGCCCGTCCGTCGCCCAACAAGGCAGGAGGAGGACTGCAGTGAGCCTCCGGTGCCACGATGGCGCCTGCTGCCTTTTGCCACCTCGCTCCGCATGGTTGCGTAGTGTCTTGCCACGTGCCCTTGGGATGGCCTGGTGATGACGCGTCACTGGGTGCGCTGGAGTTGGGTGGCAGCCTTGCCACGGCAAGTGCCTTGCCGCAGTCCTTTTGTTGCGCCGGCAAGCTTGCCGGCCACTGGAACTTGTCGGGGCGCGCGGGGCGCCGCGGCAAGTTTTCTGATGATGCCCTGGTTAGCCCTCCCGGCAAGCTCCTCTTGCCGGGGCCTTCGTGTTCCTGGCTGGCACTTTGTTCTTGGATGGTAGTGCAAAAGGGGGGGTGGAGGGCCTTGCCGGGCGCCCGGCAAGCCTCGCCGGTGCTACGACGCCTGCAGACAAGTTCGGGTACTAAGGTACTTCTACTTTAGTACACCGACAGAGCCCCCGGGCCTGGGCCATACACGGTGCCGAGCGTTGTTGGGCCAGGCCCAAAACAGTGCACGGGCACGCGTGGCCTGGGTACGCATAGCAACGGGCTCCGTGCCCACCGCGCTCTCCCGCAACGGCACGCGTCGATTGCGGCGTCGTGGGAGACGTGGGTGGTGCGTGCGGTCTTTAGGGCATCCACCCCGTGATCGTGGTGCGGGCGAGGTCACTTCACCCGCCGCCTCCGCCCGCTTTTTACGCTGCCCTCATGCATGGGGGTCGGGCGGCGAAGGTGGGAGACCGAGCCACGGGCGGAGATGGCGAGTCGGCCCGCTCCTCTGCCCTCCTCGCTTCCGATTGGCGGGCGGGGCGGTTGAGCCCCCACCTCGCCCTTTAAAAGGGGCGGAAGGGGAGCACAATAGTCTCACACTTCCTCTTCTCCCTTCGTCTTCAGCTTCCGTTTTCTTTCCTCCCCTCTGCCATGGAGGGAGGAAATCCTGGTCCTTCAACGGTGGCAGCGAGGGTCGCCCAGTAGCGCCGCCCCTATCTCAAGACTGTGGCGGGCGGAGCCGCCACGAGGGGAGAGGGAGGGGCGAGGCCGCGGACGGGCCGAGGACGTGGTCGAGGCGGTCGGGAGAGGCGGCCGGGCGATGCGCCTCTCTGCCTCCGCCGGGCGGCTCCTTAACTCGAGGCGGTCCATACCGAGACGATCCTCGGAGTTCTTCATCAAGCTGCGCTGAAGCGCCGCCGCCTCCGGCCGCCGACCCTGCTCATGAGCGCGATGGAACCGGATCCGCCCGAGGTGATGGAGTTGCGCATGAGGGGCTGCGGATCAGCGGCACTCGAGTGAGTGTCGTGTCCCCAGCCCCGGCGTGATGTACTTTGACCGAGGGTGGAAGACGCTCACCCGCATCCACAGCTTGACGGCGGGTTTACCTCCATTTCAAGTTAATGGAGGGTGACCTTCTCGCCAAGGTCTTCGGGACTCGGACCCGGCGAGATGTCAGTGGACAGCTCCTCCGATAGCGAAGGTCCCTCCTCGAGCGAGAGTGACAAGGAGGGAGCGACAGCGACGACGACGAGGATGGCGGGTCCGACTAGGCGCCGGACGCTGCCTCAAGGCCACCGCGACCCCATCATCCGGTCGCCGCCTTCAACTCCCCGGCCGCCTCCTGGGCGGCCGGGCGAGGGAGGCTGCGAAGAGGAAGAGGGTGGCGGCAAGGCCGTCAAATCGGAGTACGAGGGCGAGGAGCCTTGATAGCGTGGCCGACGCTCCACCACCCCGCCTTCAAGCTCTCGCCCCCGGCGCCTGCCTCCGCCAAGCTCCTCGCCGCCCCGAAGTTCTCTTGGTGTCTTCGCACCCGTAGCTCTCCTAGGCGCCTTTTTCCCTTCCCGGCAAGCTTCTCTTGCCGGGCCTCTTGACCTAACTCCCTAACAAATAAACAGAGAGGGATTACGCATCTTATCTTCCAATTTGTAAGCCCTCGTGCCTTAGTTGCATTTAAAATCTGTAATCCTCTCTATCATGTTTTTCATCCTCCATGGACTTGTACTAAACTAGGATGTTTTTAACTAAAAGAGGGGAACGCTTGTCGGACTAGGTCCTTTACTTGATCTCGTGCCTTGTATGCTCCCATTTTATGCTTCTAGGGACTTGCCGAGCGAACACACTTGCCGAGTGCAGACATCAGCAGCCCGGGCGGTGTTGCTTCCGCAAGCAACCTTACGGGCCGCTTGCGGCGACTTGTGTTTGTTGAGCGGACTCGAAACAAATCAAGGGCGAATCGCCACAACTCGCTCCCCGCCGCATGGGTTTTATAAGACACGCTGCTCAAGGACGCGGTCCCGCCTTCCCGACCCATAAGAGGATGCATGATGAGGATGAAAACTTATCTCGACTCCACAGCCACCCGGCGACATTAGCTCATGGGAGGAATCTTGACTTCGCAGCCCCCAATGACTCGTTCCGCCAAAATCCAGTGTCGTGCTTTTTTTGACCTTGTCGCTGGCGCCATGGCCGGGGCCCCGCCCGTCGTGAAGGGTCTTCGGTACTTGCAGCCCCAATGAGGTTGGCTTGCCGGGCCGGGCGCTTCTTGGTTTCTCCTTGTCACCGTAATTACAGCCATGAAAACAGCTGAGACAAAGACTGCAATAATTTCATTATCTATATTTTTTTGCGCGATTTTGCAAAACGATGCCATGCTTTGCCCTTCAGATGTTTATACTTCACGCTGCTAGGGAACTTGCCGGCGCTTAACACACATGCTGAGTACGGACATCAACAGCTGCTGGGCGGTGTTGTCTCCGCAAGAAACCTTCTCGCCGCTTGCAGCACTTGAATTGCTGAGCGGACTCGAAGCAAATCAAGGACGCAACTCAGCCGTGAGTTGGTTCCTCCGCCGCACAAGTTTCTCATACTTAAGGGCGCCTTTACGGCAAGGTTTGCTATGTTACGCCCTATTCTTTGTTACATCCTTTGTGCGCTTTACCCACGCTTCTAAGGAACTTGCCGGGCGCTAACACACTTATCGAGTACGGACGTCAAAGAGCTACCGGGCGTGTTGTTTCCGCAAGAAACCTTCTCGGGCCAGCTGCAGTGCACTTGTTTTGTTGAGCGAACTCGGAAACAAAGCACGGACGCAACTTAACCACGAGTTGGCTCCTTCTGCGCACAGGTATTGCGTACAAAGGACGAACGCGCGAGGGGCGTAACATAAAAAAAGCATGGAACTAAGGAGTGTTCTGTACAAAAACTCGGATGACTTAGCTTTTTTGTCTCCAACGATCCGTCGAGGCCGTACTTCTTCCCCGATCCTTCCCCTTTGTATGTTCTCGTCCCTACACTTTCGGGGAACCCACTGGCGCAAACACGCTTGCTGAGCGCAGGGCATCAGCGATTCGCTGGCGGTGTCGCCTCCGGCAGGAAGAACTTGTCGGGCTGGTTGCGGCGTGCTTTTATCGTCGAGCGGACTCAAGACGAATCGACGGCGCAACCTAACCACGATTCGACTCTTCCGCGCCCGGGTTCTTCATACAAGGTATGGATTTTCAGGGAGTACAACTCAAAAGTTAGAAGCTCGGCAACTTTCTTTGCCCAACTTTCTTTGCCCTACCGGCCGGTGGACTGGTCGGCGGAGCTCGATGGCGCGTCCTCGATGGCAGCGCGGTGCTCCGGGGAGATGCGCCTGCCGGAGTGGGCACCAGAGCCGTCCTTGCCGGGCTTAGTTTTTGGCTGGTCTGTCTTCGCCTTCTCACACTTGCCGATGGAGCTCGATGGCGCGTCCTCGACGGCAGCGCAGCGCTCCGGGGAGATGCGCTTGCCGGAGTGGGCACTGTGAGCTGTCCTTGCCGGACTTGGTCTTCTTCTTCCCCGGGAGCTTCAGCGCAAGTGGCTCGCGCTTCTCCGCCGCAGCAAATGCTTCCCGTAGATCTTGTCGGCGCAGATGAGTGCATCCTTCTTGTCGCCTTTGATAGAAATGACGCCATCGGGCCAGGCATTTTGAGCACATTGTATGCGTGGTGAGAGGCCGCCATGAACTTGGCAGTGCGGTCGGCCGAGTATCCCATTGTAGGGTAGAGGATATCAGCCACGCCGAATGTGACCCTCTCGCCCTGAAGTCCAGCTCATTGCCGAACGCCACCGCAATGTGATCTTCCCTTAGGCTGGCTCCTTCCCGGATTTATTCCTTGAAAGGTGCCGCCTTCAAGCTTGTCGCCGATCTGGAGCTTCTTGAGCACTGCGGAGGAAATCAGGTTCAGGCCGGCCCCGCCGTCAACCAGCATCTTCGTGACCTTGAGGTTGCGGATCATTGGTGAGACCAACAGCGGCAAGCACCCGACCGCAGTGATGCGATCAGGGTGATCCTCAACGTCGAAGACAATGGGCGTGCTGGACTACTTCAGAGGCCTGCCCGCCTCGACGGACGGCTCCGCTGCATTCACTTCTCGCACCCACTGTTTGAGTTGGCGGTGCGAGGTGTGCAGGGAGGCACCACCGTCGACGCACAATACTTCTGTTGCCTTCTGAAACTCTTGATCCTCAGTCTCATCATCCTCCATCTCATCATCTTCATCTTCATCCTCGTCCTTGTCCTTGTCGCGGCCACGGGGAGGCCTTTCTCCTTGCCGCGTCTTGGCCTTGCCGCGGTTCCCTCCCCGGGCGGGAAGCTTCTTGCCGGATCCTCCGCCACCTCCCTGGCTCTCTCCTTATCGCGCGCCAGATTCGCTTTCGCAGCTCGCCATCTGCTCAACCTTCTTGCACGCTTGGAGGTCATGGCCCTTGGTGCGATGGATCTTGCAATATTGCTTGCCGAACCGTCTCGCTTGTCGGCGCCACCACAGCCTCGCCGAGTCGCTGGTTTTGGCCTTGCCGAGCCTTCGCTGCCGGACTGCTCAACGACTAGCACATCCTTAGCCTTTCTTTCTATTGTTCCGCCCGATTCCTTCTTGTCGAGCGTGTCCTCCTCGCCGCCGATCCTTCGCCTCAACAATCTCTCCGGGATTTTCCTCCTCCTCAGCCTGCGCACACTTGTCGGCGAGAGCGAGAGCTCACCGACATCTCTCGATCTTGATCATCGCCATCTCCTCCTCATCCCGCGGTTACGACGCTCGATGAAACGCGCTGATAACCGCGCAGGGTGGACGCCTCGAATGTTGCGCTGCACCGGCTGAATCTTTGTATATACTTGCGGAGGGGCTCCCCCTCCTTCTGGACAAGCAAGTGGAGGTCACTTTCCTGGCCATGAGGCTTGTGGCCGCCCGTGAAGGGCCGATAAACCGATGACACAGTCCGCCCACGAAGAGATGGAGCCGTCCGCAAGTGCATGAGCCAAGATCTCGACGTTGGGCTTGAGTACCAGCGGAAGTAGTTTGCGAGATCTTCTCGTCGCGCCCTCCGCAGCCTCGCACCGCGATGGTGTAGATGCCGAGGAACTCCGACGGGTGTATCCTGCCATCGCATTTCGGTACATCCGGCTTGAAGTTTTTAGTTTTGGGCCATCGACTTGCCGCAGCTCGCTGGTGAACGCAGGGCAACCTGCCGCGACGGCAAGTCGCCGGTTCTCCGGTGCGCGCGCTGACAAGCAGGCCCGCGCGCTGGTCGATTGACGCCGCGCTTTCTCCGCGCTGGATGCGAAAAGTGAAGCGTTTTCGTGTTGCCGTTTGGAGAACGTGGCGCTGATCACGGCGAAGTTCGCGGGTCCGGCGACGCGTGGAGTCGGTGTCAAGGTTGGTCCGGCGAGCCGGCGATCTTGGCCTTTTGGGGCTGGGAGCGCACGGAGGCGGCACCTCAGCCGTTCTTGCGGGCGCAGCCTCGCGCCGGGCGTTTTGTCGGGCCCTCGACGCGTTCGGTCGCTGGGCTTGTCGCCGCTGGGCGGCCGATGAGGCTGTGTATGGCCATCCTCCGCCGCCGATCTTGTGTGGCGCTGGAGGTAAGTCTAGAAGCAGCTGGCTCGGGCCGCGCTTCCTCTTGTCTTGGGTGGTGGTGGCGACGAGCGGCGCGAGGAGCGAGATGTGCTCGGACTCCCAACCGGGTTGGGAGGAGCAACACCGCCCAGGCGATCAAGACTCACTCGCACCAAGCATGCGGGCGCAGCATGTTGACTCGAAGGCCCCGCGACCCACCAGCTTGGCCTTGCTCCATCGCGAGCACGGTGCTAGGAGCACCGGGCGTGGTTGACCTTGTACCTCTTGGGAAGGGCGCGGCGTCGCACTGCCGCCGACGCTTATGGGCCTTGTTCTGGATCTCGTGACGACACAAGACCATGGCCCGGCTGCACCCACTCCTCCGCATGGCGTCCACTTCACCGCCGCTTGCTCCAAATGTGGTGGTGAAATTGATGTAGACGGAGCGCCACCTCCGGCTTCTTCTTCGGTGGCATGTTGATGATGACGCCGACGAGTGCGCGTGGAGATCGGATCGATGCTCACGACCGACGCTTCTACCGGGCGCGCCAAAGATGTCGGGCTGAACGCGATCCGTGGCCTCGAACACCTATGGGGCACTCGGGGCCCCTTCCGTTCGGGCGGGGAGCGGGCCGTCGCGCAGTAATGATCCGGGTCGAGCGCGGAGACGGGCAATCTTTACCCAGCTTCGGGCTCTCCGGAGATAACACCCTCTCCGCTGCTCTGGTTGTTATTTGATCTAGCTCGAGCGCAAGCGTAAGGTAGTGCTGTGGGTGTCGAATGGACCGAACCCCTTCTACGCGCGCATGGGCCTCCCTTTATAGTCTCAAGGGGTACCCACAGTGGCAGCGAGGGAAGAGGAGGTAGAAACGAAAACGCAGGTTGGTGCAACAAAGGCACAACAAAGGTCCCTACCTAACTCGACGGGGGACAAGGGCATTAAATGCCCGCCCGTCGCCCAACAAAGGCAGGAGGAGGACTGCAGTGAGCCTCCTGGCCGCCACGATGGCGCCTGCTGTCGCTCCGCTTGCCACCCGCCCGCATGGTTGCGTAGTGTCTTGCCACGCGCCCTTGGGATGGCTCGTGATGACGCGTCCTGGGTGCGCTGGAGTTGGGTGGCAGCCTTGCGCGGCAAGTGCCTTGCCGCAGCCTTTGTTGCGCCGCAAGCTTGCCGCCATCGACCTTGCCGGGCGCTGGGCGCCATGCAAGTTTTCCGGTGATGCCCTCAGTAGCCCTCCCGCAAGCTCCTCTTGCCGGGCCTTCGTGTTCCCTGGCCGCACTTTGTTCTGGATGGTAGTGCAAAAGGGGTGGAGGGTTTTCCCGGCGCCCGCAAGCCTCGCCAGGTGCTACGACCGCCTGCAGACAAGTTCGGGGTACTAAGGTACCCCCTACTTTAGTACACCGACTACGAGGTCCAGGCCATAGAGTACTTCACGGCCGGGTGCCAAGAAGGCACCCTCCTCAAGCACCAACTCCTCTGCAACGAGCCGACTACCCTCGATGAGCTGCTGATCATCGCAGACAAATACGCCACGACCGACTCCTCCATGAAGACCGAGCTTCGAGTCGACGCTTCCGGGAAAGTTCTTGCGCCGGCTCCCAAGACGCCCGTACCAAAACGACAACAAGCGCAAGGCTCCGATGCCGCCTTCCACAAGTCGGCAGGTGGCTACGGTCGAAGAAGAGTAGCCTGAGGGACGGCCGGCTCCCAAGAAACAGAAGGGCAGCAGGCCGGCTTGGCAGCCGGCTTTCTCCTACGAGCAGACTCGACGCCCCGAAGTTCCACAGCGCGCCGGCCATCCAACCATACAACCCGGAAGTGCCATTGGCTCACCCGAATCTCCAAGGGCGAGGGGTTGCTGCTGCCTCCACCTGCGGGCCAGCCGCCTCCTGCTCCCTAGCAGCCGGCCGCTCGGCTGGTGGTCGGGGCCGTCCACGACGAGTTCCCTGACGAGCATGCCGCCTATGTCATCTTTACGAGCCAACCAGACGATCAGCAAAGTTGGCGCCAACAACACCAAGAAGTCAACGCGGTCGCCTCCAATAGCCCTGAGTTTATGCAGTGGTCAGAAAGGCCCATCGGCTGGAGCCGGGACGATCACCCAGAGGTGATGTCGTCTCCTGGCTCCTATGCCCTTGTGTTGGACGCCACCCTGGCGACTGAGAGGCGCGCCGCCCGTTTCTCCCACGTGCTGATAGACGGCGGGAGCAGTATCAACATATTGTACCGAGATACAATGGAGAAGCTCAACATCAAGCTGAAGCAACTCATGCCTAGCCGGATTGTGTTCCATGGCATCGTACCCGGCCTGCCCTGCTCACCAATCAGCAAGATCAAGATGGATGTCCTCTTCGGAGACAAGGACCATTTCTGCCAAGAGGCAATATGGTTCGAGGTGGTGGATTTGGAGAGCCCGTACCACGCACTACTTGGCCGACCAGCGTTGGCCATGGCTGTGCCCCACTATGCCTACCTCAAGATGAAGATGCTGAGTTCCAAGGGCATTATCACCATAGCCGGAGACTACAAGAAGTCTTCTGAGTGTGCAGCAGCCAGTAGTCGGCTGGCCGAGTCCCTCGTGATCGCCAAGAAAAGAAGATGTTGACTGTTAGGCCTTGGCTGGCAAGCAGCCGGCCTTGTCTCCCCGACCCCAAAGAATGTGAAGCTCAAGGTTCTTTCCACCCGGCCCAAGGAGACAAAGAAGATACCGGACCCGAGCACCCAGAGAGGCACGCTGTCATAGGCACAGGCCTTGACAGCAAATAGGAAGGCGAGCTCGTCGATTTCCTCCGTGAGAATCGGGACGTCTTTGCATGGTCTCCCAAAGACATGCCGGGTGTCCCGACGGATTTCGCCGAGCACAAGAGCTCGTCGATTTCCTCCGTGAGAATTGGGACGTCTTTGCATGGTCTCTCAAAGACATGCCGGGTGTCCCGACGGATTTCGCCGAGCACAAGCTACACGTCCGATCTGATGCAAAGCTGGTCAGGCAGCCCTTGCGCCGCATGCCAGAAGAGAAGAGAAGAGTAGTCGGAGAAGAAATAGCCCGGCTTCTGGCAGCCGGCTTCATCATGGAAGTGTTGTTTCCAGAATGGCTTGCCAACCCGGTCCTCATGCTGAAGAAGAACAAGCAGTGGCGCATGTGCATCGATTACACCAGCCTCAACAGAGCCTGCCCCAAAGATCCATTCGCCCTGCCAAGGATTGACCAAGTGATAGACTCCACAGCCGGATGCGAGCTGTTGAGTTTTTTGGATGCTTACTCCGGTTACCACCAGATAAAGTTGAACCCGGCTGATCGCTTGAAGACCGCCTTCATCACCCCATTTGGAGCTTTCTGTTACCTGACTATGACATTCGGCGTGAGAAATGCCGGTGCCACTTTTCAGTGTTGCATGCAGAAGTGCCTCCTCAAGCAACTCGGCAGAAATGCCCACGTCTATGTAGACGATGTCGTGGTGAAGACGGAGAAACGCGGCACCCTGCTGGAAGACCTCAAGGAAACCTTTGAGAACTTGCGCTGATTTCAGATCAAGCTCAACCCGGAGGAATGTGTGTTCGGAGTACCAGCCGGCCAACTTCTAGACTTTTTGGTCTCCGAGCGCGGCATCGAGTGCAACCGAGTGAAGATCAAGGCCATAGAGAGAATGAAGGTCCCTAGCAAGCTGCGAGACGTCCAAAAATTCACTGGATGCCTGGCATCTTTGAACCGCTTCATGAGCCGGCTCGGAAAGAAGGCTCTCCCCCTCTACCGACTCATGAAAATGTCCGCTCATTTTGAGTGGAATGACCAGGCGGACCAAGCTTTCCACAAGCTGAAAAAGATGCTGTCCACACCGCCTGTCTTGGCGGCCCCAACTAAGAAGGAGCCCATGCTCCTCTACATCGCCGCCACCAGCCGGGTGGTCAGCACAATCATTGTGGTTCAGCACCCAGAAGAAGGCCGAGCCCAGCTAGTCCAGAGGCCGGTGTATTATTTGAGCGAAGTATTGTCCACCTCAAAACAGAACTACCCGCACTATCAGAAGATGTGCTATGGTGTGTACTTCGCCTCCAAGAAACTCAAGCCCTACTTTCAAGAGCATCCAATCACGGTCGTATGCACTGCCCTGCTTGCCGAGATCATAGGCAGCCGGGATGCATCCGGTCGAGTGGCGAAATGGGCCATTGCGCTGGCCCCTTACACAATCTACTATCATCCCCGCACCACCATCAAGTCCCAAGCACTGGCCGACTTCCTCATCGACTGGGCCGAGACCCAGTACCTGCCACTGGCCCCCGACTCCACTCATTGGCGGATGCATTTTGATGGATCCAAGATGCACACCGGCTTGGGAGCCGGCATCGTGCTCACCTCTCCCAAGGGCGACAAACTCAGACACATTGCAAATCCACTTTGCCGCCTCCAACAATGTGGCCGAGCACGAGGCGCCATCCACGCGTCCGCTAGCTAAGGAACTTCGGCATCCGCCGGATCCCGTGTTATGGCGACTCGACTTAGTGGTTCAGCAAACATCCGGCGATCGATGCCAAGGACGCAAACATAGCGAGCTACCGCTTCTTGTCCAGCAGCTCAGCGGATATTTCGAGGTGCGAGTTCTTCACGTGCACGAGCCGACAACGAGCAAGCAGATGCCCCGCACGAATAGGCTCCACCCGGCAAGCTATACCAATCGGGCGCCGCCTCCAATGACTCTCGCCATCCGCTGCCGCCTCGAGTCCAGCCTATTTTCGGCTGCTCGACTCGGCGCACGGATCCGACTTCGGGATCAGCAGCGCGTCGGGACTTCGCAGCGGCTTGGGGACTACCATAGTCGAACCCGGCCCGGGGACTGCCATAGTCGAACCCGGCCCAGGGACTGCCATAGTCGAACCCGGCCCAGGGACTGCAGCGACATAGCAGGTGGAGGCCGACTCCAACTCCTCACAACCCAGCCCGTCCACCCTGGTTGAAGTAGCCGTTTTGGCAATCGAAGAAATCACAGCTCCATCATGGGCTCAGCCCATCCTCCGGTTTCTGGTGAATGGAGAACTACTGATTGACGAGATCTTGGCCAGACAAGTCCAATGCCGAGCCGGAGCCTACACAATAATGAATCAAGAGCTAGTTAGGCGCAGCGCTACTGGAGTCTTCCTGCGCTGCGTCGAGCAAGAGAAGGGCATAGCAATCCTCGAAGACATCCACCAAGGCGAATGCGGCCACCATGCCGCCTCCAGAGAGCTCGTCGCCAAGGCCTTCCGCCATGGATTCTTCTGGCCGACTGCATTGGAGAATGCCAAGGAGCTAGTCAAACACTGCAAAGGGTGCCAAGTCTTCGGCTCTAAGCAACACATGCCGGTTTCTGCACTCAAGACTACCCCCTTCACTTGGCCCTTTGCCGTCTGGGGACTGGACATGGTCGGACCATTCAAGATGGCGCGCGGCGGCATGACACATCTGCTTGTCGCCGTAGACAAATTTACTAAGTGGATTGAAGCAAAGCCGATCAAGAAACCGAATGGGCCGATCGCCGTGACATTCATTGTCGATATTACAACCCGCACGGCGTACTACACAAAGATCATCACCGATAACGACACAAATTTTGCCAAGGGAGCATTACACGTTTACGCGACATTGGGCATCCGATCGACTTAGCGTCCGTTGTCCACCCGCAATAAACGGGCGGTCGAAGCGAGCAAACGGCCTCATCCTCTCCGCATCAAGCCCCGATCGGTCGTAAGCATCGAGCGCTCGCCGGTTGCTGCTCGACAAGCTATCGGTCGTCCTCTGGAGTCTGCGCACTACTCCAAACAAGTCGACCGGCTTCACCCCCTTCTTCCTTGTATGTGGTGCGGAGGCTGTCATCCCAACTGACATCGAGTTCGACTCACCTCGAGTCACCATGTACATGGAGGCGGAGGACAAGGAATCAAGAGAAGACGGCGTCGACTTGCTGGAAGAAAGCCGGCTGTTAGCCCTCAGCCGGTCCGCCGTCTACCAGCAAGACTCTGCCGTTACCACAGTCGGAGAGTGAAGCCAAGAACTTTCCAAGAGGGAGACCTTGTGCTCCGGCTAATCCAGCGAATAGCCGGCCAGCACAAGCTCTGGGAAACGACTCCTATTACCTAATCGACGCGCAGAAGCCGAAGGCACGCAAGAGAGACGACTCCGGCAAAGAGTCGGAGCGCCCGTGGAACGCCAATCTTCTTTGAAGATTTTACAGTTGAAATGCAGTATGTATCATGCTACCTTTTGTATTAAGTATGAGACAATGGGCCCCCGAGAAGTTCTCGGGGACTACCCTATTTTATCTATGTATGCCGGGTATCACACCCATGATAACCCCACTACATTTACCTCCTCCGTCCGGCACCGGGTTCCACTAAGTCGGCCCGGGGACTTGCCGCCTTGAGTTATGTCCAAGTTCTACCTGTAGTCAGACAAGTAATGTGCCGGCACCCAAGCCCTCTCTTGCGAAAGTCACAGCTCGAAGAATCAGCTGCCCGACTAGCAAGAGCTAAAGGCGGAAAGGATGCCCACATGAAAAATGGCTAAGGACTAACGAACTTACATAACACAAGCCGGCTTCCCGCCAACCAACCTGTCGATGCGCTGGCTGGCGGCTTCCTTTCCTACTCTGCCATAATCTAAGAAAGCTTGAACCCTAGCCTTCCTAGACGGTTGAATTCCTTACCCAGCCACAGACTACAGAGCAGCCGTCCGGCTGGGAAGGCGGCAACCAAGGGAAGGCGGCAAAGGAAGAAAGCAAAAAGATAAAAAGCAAGTAGGAATGGAAGCCAAGCACGTGCATAATAATATTTACACCCAAAGCCTTCGAAAGGCCGGCATTCAACGAAGTTTGAATACACCCCCAGTGGGTGGAATTGCGCAAAAATAACAAGTCTGTTCAAAGAGTGACTGGCAGGAAAGTAAAACGATGAATCAAGCCAAGGGAGCGCCCGGAGCTTCAGGAAGAACGGTGGAGATGGTGGTGTCGGCTGGAGGAGTGGCTGGCTGGCGAGTCTCGGCCTGGTCGTCACCGGTAGCAGGCGAAGCATTCGTGCGCGCCTCGTTGCTAGAGGCACGGTCAGGCTGAGGCTGGACGGCTGCTCCGACATCCGGCACAGCATCTTTGCCGTCTTCCTCCTCCTCCTCCTCGCCCTCGTCGCTAGAGTCAATCTCCTCTGCCGAGTCCGCACCGTCGGCTGGGTTTAGCCCGAACCATTCCTCCGGCTGCGCGACGCCGTCCTCGTTCACCTCAGGAGCAAAGGCGCTGGTGTCGGTGAAGTCGTCGATCGCTGAGGCACACTGGATAATAGCCGGCCGCACTGCCTCCAGCTCCTCGTTGGCCTCCTGTCGCCAGGTGCGCAGCTGATCCAAGTTTAGCCCAGGGTACCAAGCCCGGTCGAACTCTAGTGCCCGTCGAGCGCCGGATCGAGCTGCTGAAGCCTTCCAGGCCTCAAGGCGGCCGACGGCTACCTCCAGCCAGTCGGCAGTACGGCTGGGGGTGCGAGGAATTACTTCGCCAGGCCAAAGGGCGGCCAACACCTGTGCTCCGGCATGCTGGAGCCGGTGGAGCATGCGGTAGGCCGGCTGGAGGCGGGCCTCGATTGCTAGAAGCTGCTCCTCAAGCGACCGGTTGGCATCCGGCGCGATCTCAACCCCATCCTGCCGTCGGGCTTCATGGTGGGCCTCAATGGCTTGGTTGGCAGCAATAGAATGGCCAGGAAAGTACTCTTCACAAAGAAGAAAGAAAAAGAGCAAGTCAGGAGATAAGCTGACTTGCAAGGACAAGCAAAGAGTGAAGAAGAAGGCGGCCTACCGTCAACCAAGTCCTCAACACGGCCGTAGTCTTCGCTCAGAGCTTGCCTTGCCTCGGCCCAGCCCGCCGCCTCGGTCTCGAATTCAGCTTTGAGGGCGGCCTCGCTGTCCTGAGCCACCTTCAGGGCCGCCTTATGGCTGTCCTCCTGGTCGGCCAGTTTCTTGGCCAGGCGGTCAGGCTCTTGGGCCAAGGCACTGAGCTCACCCTCCCTGGTGCGATGGGCGGTCTGGGCCACACCCAGCTGCTGCCTCAAGTCGGTGTTGGCTCCTGCCAGCATGGAAAGAAGAAATTAAGAAAGAAGTCGGCAAGAAAGATCCGACCCGACCGCCGCCAGCCGCCTCAATCTCGGGACTACACTCCGGCAGGTACTGACGCGCCCTACATAAGATTAAAGACAAACACACTCACACCGCCTCCGGCGATCGGGCGTCTTTTGTCTGCCTCCCGGACCTGGGAGTTGAAGGTAGCGGCGTGGAGGTTGTGGTAATCCTGCAAACATGACGAAGCAGCAAGCAAGAGCAAATCAGTACAACAAAGTCTTCAAAGAAGCTCCAAGCCGCCTGCTCAGCAGCCGGCTCGGAACTCGGGGACTACACCCAGTGGGTGCACTAACGCGCCCCCACGGAAAGAAAATCAAGGACAAGAGAACTCACCCGAACGACCGCCCGTGTCGCGAGAAACTCTCGGGTACACTGCTGCAACGCGGTGGCTTGGGCCTGAAGCCGGCTGCGGACGTCTTGCGCCGCCAAGTTCAGCGCGGCCGCCCCACCGCCCTGCGTCCACCCTGGCGAGCTAGCGGTGGCCGACTCCAGTTCATGCGACAATGAGCTGGAGCCGGCCTCCCTCTATGGATCCGGCTCTGAAGCCGCCCTCGCCGCACGCCGACGAGCCAGCGACAGGACCACGAGATCCGCTGTGCGATGCTTCGCTGTGGCGCCAGCTGGTCGCTTTGGCCGTCCCGGCCGACGGAGGCGGCACCACTTTCCCTCCAGACGACTTCGTCGCCGCCTCCTCCCTCTCGCCATCGGCGGTCGCGGCTGATCTCTCCGCTGGGCTCCGGACGCCCAGGCACGGAACGGAGGGGGATGATGAGTTGCGGAGGCTGGCCATGCAGGGCCTCCGCCGTCTTCTCTGCGGCGAAAGGACTTAGAAGAACATCAACTGAGGAAAAAAGAGAAAGATGCGTAAGAGCCAGAACTTACGCCGAGACCGCCTACGGCTGCTTCACCACCTTGCGGAAGCGGGCCGCCTTCGCGGCCGCCTCGTCCCGCTTGGTTGCCACCGCGGGCACCTTAGGCCTCTTCGCCGTTGCCGAAGGGGTCGGCGCCGCCGATGCTTCAAGGCGCCGCCAGGCGGCCGCCCGCCGGATGGGCTCGCGCTTTGGGGTCGGACGCCGGGCGGCGTGGAGCAGATCGCCTCGCTATTGTCCGCCAGCCTTGATCCGGGCGGTGAAGCCGAGCCGCCGTCTCGCCGCCGCCCTCGGCGTTGTCGCTCAGGCGGCCGCCTAAGTCGGGTCGCCAGATCGCCGCCTCGCGGTCGGGGGCGAACTCGCGCTCCGGCCCCGAGGTCCCGGGCGAAGGATGAAGGAGGGGATTCTGGTTCAGAACAGACCGACTGGTCAAGAGTCGGCCCGGAAAGGGATTCGGCAACAAACAAAGAAAGAAAGCTTACCATAGGTGGTGGATTGGCGCGAGAGAATGGCGCCATGCCATACCGCCAGTCCGGCTTGAGGTTGCAGTTGGCGATGGAGTTCACCATGTAAGACACCTCATCGTGAGGCATCTCCCTGGTGCTGAGCCGGCTTGGGTCGAAGCAGTCGCTCATCTGACAGATCAGATGAGGGCGGCCTTGAAGCGGAAGGACCTGACGCTCGACGAAGGCGGCGATCAAGTTGGGCCCGATCAGGCTGTCCGACTGGATGAGCACCCAAAGTCGGGCGATGGCTCCGGCTCCAGCCGGCGTCAGCGACCTGGCCCGGTAGGACCATGAAGCCGGCCTCCCAGTCGGCGGGCTGGCTATGTAAGCCGGCAAGTTGACATAATTACCATTCGGGGCAACGTTCTTTACATAAAAGTAAGACCGCTGCCAGAGCTTCACCGACTGGATCAGCGCGATAGAAGGGAAGGGGTTGTCGGCGGTGGACCTCCTCATGGCGATGAAGGCGCTGCACGGAGCCGGCACGCCGGCGATGACTGTGCCGAGCTTGGATTGAAAAAACTCCCCCAGAGCTCGATGGTGGGGAGGACGCCGAGGAAGCCTTCGCACAAAGAGACGAAGGCCGACAGCAGCACCACCGTGTTGGGGTGAGGTGGTGCGGCTGGAGTTGGTAGAAGTCAAGAAACGCGTGGAAGAAGCCGCTCCCAGGGAGGCCGATGCCGCGCAGGCAGTGCGAGTAGAAGATCACTCGCTCTCCTTCTTCCGGCGCCGGCGAAACCTCCCTCGCTAGCGCAGCGGACTTGCACAAGATCGTTGCTCGGCAGCCGCCGCATCTGGCGGAGAAACTCGATGTGGTCGTTGCGGATGGTGGAGCCGTCCCAAGAGCTCGACGTTGGAGCCATGGCGGCGAGCGCGACGGCGAGAAGCGCCCGGCGCGGAGGCAGCAAGCCTGCGGCACGCTGGGAGGAAGAATGGATGGCGAAGCAGGAGCACGGCGAGGAGCTACCGCAGCGAAGAAGAAGAAGAAGGAGGCAGGGCGGGGGCGAGCGTGTGAACGATTGCTGCTCCCCCTCCCCGCCCCTACTTATAGACTCGCGCGGCGAAGCCGAGGAGGCGAGGCACGGGGGGCGAGATTAACCGCGCCCACTCCCCCATGACCCGCGATTATCGCGCCTTGATGGCGAGTGGGAACCACCGCCGGAAGACGTGCGGTCGATTTGGGCCACAGAAGATCCGCGCATGGGCCGAGGCGAGGAAGTGGCGGGCCCCGGCCTGGGACGGCGTCCCGTCATGCGTGTGGGCTGGCAGGCCCTGCCAGCCGAAGGGCGCCACATGGCGCGCGGAAAGCGGGCGGTCAGCCCGCCGCTCGGCTTGCGCGCCAGCAGGTTCCCGCCTTCGGATTTTGAGGAGGCTTCGCCGAGAAGGCACGCGCAAGAAAGGCCGGCTCCTAGCTGCCGACTCCTCGGGATAGGAAGCTGGCCGAGCTTCTCGATCCCCCCTTCAGCCGCAAAGCCCAACCAGCTTCGGGGACTACTGTCGGAGTAAATGACCACGGGTACCCTAACCGGCTACCTTTGGCCCTCTGAAAAAAAAACAGGGCCGAGCGGACCTCGAAACACCTAAGACACGGGGCCGCCTTCCTCCGGCCGGCTAACCCCTAGGCCGGCTGGCGGAAGGCGGCCCGGCCATAAACAACCTTTGGAGGACGCCACGATTGGGCCGGCTCCAAGAAGCCGGCCCGTGAAGGACCTCCCAGAAGGCGGCCCACGAAGGACCGGCTCCCGGAAGGCGGCCTACGAAGGGCCGACTCCAAGAAGCAAGTGGCCGAAGGCCGCATCCTAAAGTCCGACCCCCATAACGATGACGGGACGGTGCGTGGCTACAGCGAAACCCTGCCACCCCCGAATCCCGGAGAACGCATGGCTACACTACGTCGTACGGGGTGGCCATCCCCCGTCCGGCGTGGCACTATCGCCATGCGGACCATGACGCCATCCACGACGGGACGCCTGTACGGCCCGTAGGCGGCGGGCCCCATCGGTCAAAGAGACATCCGAAGGTGGCCCAACCTCCCCCAGCCGGCCTGAGGCCGGGCCGGCTTCCTATAGCCGGCTAGCTCTCTGGCACGCGCACCATTAAGCGCATAAGACGGCGTAAGGCTACAGTGGGGAGCCAAGGCGGCGGCATCAGAGCCATGTTTACTCTCGACAAAGCTCTCGCCATCATAGGCGAGGCAACAAGAATCAGCCTCGACAAGCCCCCTAGCGGTGGGGCCGGCCTGTCGTCAATCGGCGGCAGAAGCGGACCCACCCACCACGGCGGGCCCTAGAAGCCAAGCGGAGAAGACGGCGGTCGCAGACGCCGACGGCTCGGGCCCGCCAAAGCCGGATTACCATTGTACCCCCAGGGGGTAGGCCTATATAAACCCCCTGGGACACCCATGCAAAGGGTTGATCTCACAGGGTTTTAGACACCACCCTAGGGAGAGAAGAGAGCTAGCCTTGCCCTTCTTCCTCCTCCCACCGAATAGCTCAAGGAGCCTCTTGTAGCAACTTGTTGATCTAGTGATCATGCGGAGACCCCGCAGAGCAGGACTAGGGGTGTTATCTCCACGGAGAGCCCCGAACCTGGGTAAGATTCGCTGGTGTGCATGTCTTCGCCTTATCCCGTTTCCAGGCACCAGCGATGTCTTACTGGCTCCCACAATGATAAGCCACCCGTTGGCATATGTCGCACCTACCACCCGACACTCCTTCTCCACCACGTCAAGAGAACGACAATGCCAACAATGAAGAATGCCAAGAAGAAGAACAAGATGAAGAAGAAGTTCAACCAAGAAACAAGCAAAAGCTTTCACGAGTTCGAGCAAGAATTGCTAAAGACCATCCCGTCGAGCAAATCTACAATGATATTCAAACTGGGAGAGTCACTCGCTCTAAAACTCATTTAGCTAACTTTTGTGAAAACTATTCTTTCATCTCTAGAATTGAACCTATGAAGGTCGAAGAAGCATTGGAAGATCCGGATTGGATAAATGCTATGCATGAAGAGCTACACAACTTTGAGAGGAACCAAGTTTGGACATTGGTTGAGAAGCCCGACAACAACCACAACATCATCGTACCAAATGGGTGTTTCGCAACAAGCAAGATGAAGATGGACAAGTAGTTCGCAACAAAGCACGTCTAGTCGCCCAAGGCTACACACAAGTCGAAGGTATGGACTATGGTGAGACTTACGCCCCGCTGCTAGACTTGAGTCCATTCAGATCTTACTTGCCTATGCTAATCATCATGATATCACCTTGTACCAAATGGACATTAAAAGTGCTTTTCTAAATGGTGAAATAGAGGAGGAAGTTTATGTTAAGCAACCTCCCGGCTTTGTTAATCCTAAGAAACCCAATCATGTTTACAAACTTCACAAAGCCCTTTATGGTCTTAAACAAGCTCCTAGAGTGTGGTATAAATGCTTGACCAAGTTCCTTATTGAAAAAGGCTTTGAAATTGGGAAAATTGATTCCACACTTTTTACTAAAATGGTTAATGGAGAACTATTTGTGTGCCAAATCTATGTTGATGATATTATATTTGGTTCAACTAACCCTCATTTTAGTGAAAAGTTTGGGAAGCTAATGTCGGAGAAGTTTGAGATGTCTATGATGAGTGAACTCAAATTCTTTCTTGGGTTGCAAATCAAGCAAACTAAGGAAGGTACTTTTGTATCTCAAACGAAGTACGACAAGGACTTATTCAAGAAGTTCAATATGCACGAATGCAAAGGTATGTCTACACCCATGCCTACTAGTGGACATCTTGACTTGACAAAAGATGGTGAACCGGTTGATCAAAAGGTTTATCGCTCTATGATTGGTTCATTGTTATATCTATCTGCTTCACGTCCCGATATCATGCTAAGTGTGTGCATGTGTGCACGATATCAAGCTGCTCCTAAAGAATGTCATCTCAAGGCCGTGAAAAGGATAGTGAGATACTTAATCCATACACCAAACTTTGGCATTTGGTATCCTAAGAGGGCCACTTTCGATCTTGTTGGCTACTCCGACTCAGACTATGCCAGAGACAAGGTTGATAGAAAGTCCACTTTGGGAACTTGTCAGTTTCTTGGTAGATCTCTTGTGTCTTGGTCCTCCAAGAAACAAAACTCGGTATCCCTATCCACGGCCAAAGCGGAATACATTGCCGCTGGTTCATGTTGTGCTCAACTACTTTGGATGACCCAAACTCTTAAAGATTATGGGATATATGTGAAACATGTTCCATTGCTTTGTGACAATGAAAGTTATATCAAGATTGGACATAATCCCATACAACATTCTCGAACTAAGCATATTGAAGTTCGTCATCATTTCATTCGAGATCATGTTGCTAAGGGTGACATTAATCTTAAGCATGTTCGCACCGAAAAGCAATTAGCAGATATATTCACTAAACCTCTTGATGAGAAAGACTTTTGCAGGTTAAGAGGAGAATTGAACATCATTGATGCTTCAAACTTGGAGTAGAAACTCCATTGGACACATGCAAGACATGAGCTTATGACAAATCCTTGATATTTCTCTTATGATGAAAATCTTATGTCTTGGATATATTTGCATCTTGCATGTTATATAACCCATGTAGGTACTTGGTTGAATCAAATTCCATGAGATTGCAATCTACTCACATCTTGAGCAATCTCTACATCACCAAGTCTCTACACTATGGTGGTTGAAGACAAGGAAGCACGGAACCATTCAAACATATCCTTTGACAAATTCTATGTTGAGCTTCATGATTGTCATTCTTGGATACACAAGTGCTCTTCCTTGCAAGAACTAACCCATGTAGGTATATGGACTCAAATTCCAAGTGGTGCTCCCAACTCTTGATGAGCTACATCGACCTTGAGCAACCCACACAAGTTCAACTACATGGACAACATCACCAACCAAGGTATGTTATTCCATCTTAGAGAAGCTTTACTCCAAGTCATGAGCTAAAGCAACTCGACAAGATGTGAATACATCAAGATGCTTAAACGAAAAATAGCAACCCCATTTTGAGCTTAAACGATGAGTATGACCTATGATCAAGTGATCTCACTTGACTCCTAAGTCAATATACTCTAACATAGGTGACTTTTTTTTGACCTTCCTAACATAGGTGACTTTGTCGCCGACCATCTCTAGATGAAGCTCTCTTGTGATCTTTTCTGTGTTTTTGCATTTGTCTCATGCATATTTGTTTACCCTTTCAAAAAAACTTTATCTAGATTTCTTTCTGCTTGCTCTGCATTTTCTGCATCCAATTCATTGCATATCATTCAGTAAATTCCTTGCAAATGTTTGTGAGATCTTACTAGTCTAGTGAGCTGAGGTGACAAGTGTTTTCTCTGTGATGAACTCAGTTACACCGATTTGTTGTTCTTCGGTCCAACCAAATCCTTTCGGTACAACCGAAGCATACCACTCGGTGCCACCGATTTCACAACAGGAAAAACAGTTTGCCACTTATTCTGTGTTTCTTCTGATCCAGCTCCACTCAATGAATCTTTTCCTCTACAAGCATCACATTTTTATCATTGCTTTGTGCTTTGACTCAAGGACCAAACCCATTCACGACAAATTCCAGAAGACCCTTCTTGGAAATTGATGTCAAAGGGGGAGAGAGAGATCAATCAAAGCTTATCACTTAGAGAGCTCACATCAGAGAAAGAGAATATCACCTCCTCAGGGGGAGAAAGAGATCTCCAGGGGGAGAGAATACTCAAGTAGAAAGTATCTCTCAAGGATCCCAGATGCTTGGTGTTCAAGAGGAGAGATGCCACATGTCTTCTTGAGGGGAAAGACATGTTCATATGTGCTTATTTGCATTAGCTGCATTAGCTCTGTTCATTTATTTCCTTCAGCTCTGATTTTCTATTCCTATATTCTCCTAGTATCCCACGCTAGATTCAGGGGGAGCAAGACATCTAAGGGAAAGAAATCATTTAAATTCATTGCATATCTTTACTCTTGGGGACATGTCTAATCCAATGTGGTACTTAGTACTCACTCTCTATATGTCATCCCAGTCTTGGTATTCTTGTGGTTTCTTCTGTTTGCTCTGGCTAGTAGATGTACCTGTGTTCTCTAACCTTGTTTCCGCAGGTTCATTCCATCCTAAGCCAACTCAAGACTACAAGGTAAGTATATGCATCACAATCATGTGTATGAGGAATTCTTGCTGATGTACATATTGTTTGCAAGAAGGACTCATGGGCATGAAGGTATTTTCCTTAATATTCTTTGCTCTGATGCATATGGACAAGATACATGTAACACATTGCCTACTCTATCATGGTTATGCTCTCACATGCTTCTATATGCCATATTCACATGATTGCATACATGTAGGGGGAGCCTATGCCTGTTACATGTCTTTCCAAAGCTTTACTTGTTGTTCTTTATATCTTTATCTAAAGCTTTGATGTATGTTGTCATCAATTACCAAAAAGGGGGATACTGAAAGCACAAGTGCTCCCTAGGTGGTTTTGGTAATTAATGTCAACATATCTCTTGTTGGACTAACACCTTTATCTAGTACGTTTCAGATAAGTTCAACAATGGAGTGGCATGGACTAAAGGATGTGGGAACTCCTTCAAGATGCTAAGGACAAAGGATTGGCTCAAGCTTCAAGCTCAAGACTCTTCATTTTACATTTTAGTGATCCAAGATCACATTGAGTCTATAGGAAAAGCCAATACTACCAAGAAGGGATGAGGTGTTGCTTAATGAGTTTCTTGCTCCACAGTGCTTAGTGATATGCTCCAAAACCCTCAACTAGTTTCCCAATTCCACACATATGACCTAAACCTAAAGTCAAACTCGGCCCCACCGATTCTTTCTATCCGACGCCACCGAGTTCAGATGTCATAGCCACTGCCACAAACCCTAGACAAATCAGTCTCGCCGATAGGGATCTCGGTCTCACCGAGATGGGATTGTAATCTCTCTGTGTATGTCCATTACCAAAATCGGTCACACCGAGTTTGAGCAATCGGTACTACCGAGATTACAATGCAAACTTCCTGGTTGAGTCATTACCAAAATCGGTCCTACCAAGTTTGTGTAATCGGTCCAAGCGAGTTTGCCTGACCAACTCTCTGGTTAGCTAATTACCAAAATCGGTCTCACCGAGTTTGTGTAATTGGTCACACCGAGATTACGTTATGCCCAAACCCTAACCATATCGGTCCTACCGAGTTGCATATCGGTCCCACCGAAAATCCTAACGGTCACTAGGTTTACTAAATCGGTCCGACCGAGTTTGTTGATTCGGTCCCACCGAGTTTCGTAAATTGTGTGTAATGGTTAAATTTTGTGTGGAGGCTATATATACCCCTCCACCTCCTCTTCATTCGTGGAGAGAGCCATCAGAACGTGCCTACACTTCCAACATACATTTTCTGAGAGAGAACTACCTACTCATGTGTTGAGGCCAAGATATTCCATTCCTACCATATGAATCTTGATCTCTAGCCTTCCCCAAGTTGCTTTCCACTCAAATCTTATTTCCACCAGATCCAAATCCTACGAGAGAGAGTTGAGTGTTGGGGAGACTATCATTTGAAGCACAAGATCAAGGAGTTCATCATCAACGCACCATTTTTTACTTCTTGGAGAGTGGTGTCTCCTAGATTGGCTAGGTGTCACTTGGGAGCCTCCGACAAGATTGTGGAGTTGAACCAAGGTGTTTGTAAGGGCAAGGAGATCGCCTACTTCGTGAAGATCTACCTCTAGTGAGGAAATCCTTCGTAGGCGATGACCATGGTGGGTGAGGGAGTCCTGGACTAGGGGGTGTCCGGATAGCCGAACTATCACCGTCGGCCGGACTCCAAGACTATGAAGATACAAGATTGAAGACTTCGTCCCGTGTCCGGATGGGACTTTCCTTGGCGTGGAAGGCAAGCTTGGCGATCGGATATGTAGATCTCCTACCATTGTAACCCACTGTAACCCCAGCCCTCTCCGGTGTCTATATAAACCGGAGGGTTTTAGTCCGAGGACTAAAAAACATCATAACATAGGCTAGCTTCTAGGTTTAGCCTCCTCGGATCTCATGGTAGATCTACTCTTGTACTACCCATATCATCAATACTAATCAAGCAGAGTAGGGTTTTACCTCCACCGAGAGGTCCCAACTCGGGAAAAACATCGTGTCCCTTGTCTCCTGTTACCATCCGCCTAGACGCACAGTTCGGGACCCCTATCGAGATCCGCCGGTTTTGACACCGACATTGGTGCTTTCATTGAGAGTTCCTCGACGCCGCCATCGTGAAGGATGCCTCGCCCCATCTTTAAAGACGGCACTGCTGTTAAAGGTGCTTTGGCCATCGCCAAACTATCCGGCTAGGCGGTTTTCTTATGATCGCTGTTCGCTCGCCATACCGACGATGACCTCTCGGGTCATCAAAAGCGATCTTCGCGTCAACTCGGAACTCGCCGAGCAGCTAGATCCGATGGAGCTCTCCTCCGTAAACGAGCTCTTGGATCGCATCGCCGCCCTAGGAGTCACTACAGACTATGATCAGATTGGGCCTAAAACCTATCTGAGAGAGATCAACTCTTCCCGGGCTACCCACCGCGTTGCTGTGGTGGAGGAACAGCACGGCGACTCTTCTTCTACATTAAGGACAAGCTATGTCCGAATTCCCGACCCCTCCATGCCAGATTCCCACGGAGGGACGGACGTCGATCAAGCCCTGAACCTAAAGTCAGGCAGCCGGCCGGATTCGTTGGATAACATCCAACAACCCAAGCTTCCAAGTTCTGAAACTTTCCGGCCCATGAGTCTTAAATTGGACGGGGTTCCGAATTTAATTCCACCCGCCCACCCAAACACAAGCGATCTATCCTGAATCCGGCAAGAGCCCGCTGAAACAAAGACACCATTATTAGGCCGATTCTCCCGATTATGGACAGGGATAAAGGACTGCCGTGAGGAAAGCGCAATCTCAATTTTCTGCAATAATTGCACAGACAGGAATCATGAACGCCATAAGTCGTCATGAAATTACACGCCACGACTTGGCGCCCATAGTACGAAAAGTATCAGGCGATGGAGAGCGCTTGGAAAACCGAAACCAATTTTTGGGACAATCCGGCTCCGAACACAACCCCAGTCCGAAATAAAAGGGTGCATCATATTCAGACACCTGGGTCAAAAACCAAAAAGCAAAAAACCCCTAAAGGGCATGGAACCATACTGGAGGGATGGCTCAGCGGACCCTGCAAAATCCATAGTACAGAGGGCGCCACTCCAACACATAGCCTTCGAGCATGTTGGATACTACGGCAGGTGGCCAAAAGTGGCAAAGAGCTTCTAGCCCCAGAGAACCAGCCCAGCAGTACCAGTACGGTACTAACGGTCGTTGAGACTTTCACATCAAATAATATGCGGAAACGAACACTCCGCAGCCTTGCCGAAGTCAACCAAATAGCAACAATAAATCCATGGAGTGACACGGCTATTACCTTTAACGCCAGTGATGAACCTAAATTCCGAACAGCCCGAGCACTAGCCGCATTGGTCCTCAGTCCAATAGTGGACGACTTTCGCCTTACTAAGGTACTCATGGATGGCGGCAGCGGATTAAACCTCATCTACGAGGAAACTCTTCGAAAAATGGAAGTAGACTGGAGCCGCATCAAGCGAAGCAACACAATCTTCAGAGGAATAATCCCTAGTCGGGAAGCATGCTGCACAGGAAAAATCACACTGGATGTGGTATTCGCTCACGGACAACTACAGTCCGAGGAGATCACGCCCATGTGGCCCTGTTCAGATCGGATATCACGCTTTATTAGGACGAGAGGCATTCACAGCTTTTCAAGCTATACCCCATTACGGGTACATGAAGCTCAAAATGCCCGGCCCAACGGAATCATCACCCTTGCCGATGATCTGGATATAGCCCCGCTACCGAAAATAAGACAGCCAAGACTAGCCCTAGAGGCGCTTATCCGAAGCCCTAGCGCCGAGGAACTCACAACAAGCGCCCACGGTGAACAGGACGACGTGATACTTGACAAAAGATCCAAGTCCACCTCTTTTAAGCCAGCGGACGAAATAGTCAAATTCCAAGTCCATCCAACGGACCCTACAAAAACGGCCTCCATTGGGGCACAATTAAACCCTGATGTAGACGCCGCACTACGAGAATTCCTACGGGAAAATTGGGATATTTTTGCCTGGCACCCTTCAGACATGCCAGGAATCCCACGCCGGCTGGCAGAGCACAGCCTAAATATCCTAAAAGGATTCAAGCCAGTCAAACAGGCTCTTCGGCGATTTTCCGAACCCAAAAGACAGGCAATGGGAGAGGAGCTAGCCAAACTATTAGAAGCCGGATTCATCAGAGACATAAAACATCCGAACTGGCTAGCAAACCTGGTAATGGTACCAAAGAAGGACAAATCTTGGTGCCTGTGTGTTGATTTCAAGGACCTTAACAAGGCTTGCCCAAAGGATCCTTTCCCCCTTCCCCGCATCGATCAAATTATCGACGGTACCGCAGGACACGATTCATTGTGCTTCCTCGACGATACTCCGCTACCATCAAATCAAGATGGCAGAGCTGCACCAAGCCGCAACGGCATTCATTACTCCATACGGACCATTCTCGCTTGAACACAATGCCCTTCGGCTCAAAAACGCCGCAAGCAACATACCGCGCATGATTCGTATATGTCCGCGCACCAGATCGGCAAAACAGTGGAGGCATACGTAGATGATGTGGTCGTCAAATCCAAACACGTAGAAACTCTAGTAGACGACTTGAGGCTCACATTCGACAACCTTCGAGCATATGACATTAAGCTCAACCCGGAAAAATGCGTTTTCGGCGTGCTAGCCGGAAAGCTCTTGGGCTTCATTGTATCCGGTAGAGGAATTGAAGCAAACCCAACCAAGATCCGAGCTCTGTCACAATTGGATATCCCAAAAGACCTCAAGCAAATACAAAAATTGACTGGATGTGTGGCGCCTCTAAGCCGCTTCATCTCCCGCTTAGGAGAAAAGGCCTTACCCCTTTATCGCCTACTCCGGCGCACCGAACACTTCGAGTGGACGGATGCCGCCACGGCCGGACTCGAAGAAATAAAGGCCATATTGGCAACAACCGTCCTGGCTGCTACCAACGTATGAACCAATGCTATTATATATCGCGCAACACATTGTTGTAAGCGCGGTGCTCGCTCGTCGAGCGAGAAACGGACGGAGATAAGTTCCTCTTCAAAACCAGGTACTACATATCCACCGCCCTAACTCCATGCAAATCCCGGTATCCACATTATCAAAAGATAACGTACGCAGTGTTCATGGCATCCCGGAAGCTCCGACACTACTTTCAAGAGTGTTCGATAACAGTAGCCTCCGAAGTACCTCTCAATGACATTATAAACAACCGCGACGCGACCGGCAGGATTGCAAAATGGGCCATCGAGCTCCTACCATTCGACATAACCTATAAACCACGGTGAGCTATCAAGTCACAAGTTTTGGCCGACTTCATCGCCGAATGGACTGAAGCCGAACTCCCTAAAGAGTACGGCGCATATTCTAACTGGATCATGCACTTCGACGGCTCCAAAATGTTGGCCAGCCTGGGGGCTGGCGTCATCCTGACGTCCCCAACCGGGGACACGGTCCAATACATACTTCAAATAATGTACACGGACTCCAACAACGCAGCCGAATACGAGGCCCTTCTACATGGCCTCCGGATGGCGGTCTCCATGGGCATTAAACGCCTAGAGGTGCGAGGGGATTCGAACCTCGCGATATCCCAAATAAATGGAGACTTCGACGCCAAGGATCCGAAAATGGCTGCTTACCATAACGCCATTTTGAAAATGTCAGCTCGTTTTGAAGGGCTCAAATTTCACCATATAGCCCGGGATAATAATCAAGCGGCGGACGTATTGGCATGCATCGGCGCAAAGCGCGATGCCGTCCCCCCCCAACATCTTCCTGGAATGGCTTTTCAAGCCATCCGTACTATGGGAAGGGGAGTCTAGAAATAACAATCCGGACCCAACCGCACTGCCCGACACCGCACATTCTGACACAATCGACGGTTCTGCCAATGAAACAACACCTTCAGCCCATGAACTAAAGGCAGTCATTGCCCCGTGGACCGAGCCATTCCTAGCTTACTTAACTAGGTAGGAACTCCCCGAGGACAAAAACGAGGCTCGCTGCATAGTACGGTGATCTAAAGCCTATAAGGTCCACGAGGGAGAGCTCTATAAGAAAAGCACAACCGGAGTCCTTCAAAGGTGTATCTCTGAAGAGGAAGGGCAAAATCTTCTGGCTAAAATTCATGCAGGACTCGGTGGGCACCACGCCGCAGCCCGGGCCCTTGTAAGCAAGGCCTTCCGTACAGGATTTTACTGGCCAACGGCCCGACAGACGCCAGATTTAGTCCAACGATGCGCCGCTTGCCGCTCTTTGCTAATCAAAGCCACATGCCACCCACCGCCTCGAAAACTATACCCATCAACCGGCCGTCATGTCCGGGGCTTGACATGGTTGGACCCCTTAAAGGGGGAACCCACAAGCAAAAATACCTATTGGTCATGGTGGATAAATTCACCAAATGGATAGAGGACAAGCCAGTTAAGACGGCCGAATCCGGACCCGTGATAGACTTCATATCAGAGGTAGTACACCGTTACGGTGTCCCCCACAACATCATCACTGATAACGGCACAAACTTCACAGCCGACGAGGTTAAACTCTGGTGCAAAAACATGGGCATCAAGCTCAACTACGCTTCAGTCTATCACCCTCAAACTAATGGTCAAGTCGAGCAAGCAAATGGTCTAATCATGAGCGGCATTAAACCCAGACTAGTGCGGTCCCTCAAGGAATCTAACACGCATTGGGTAGAGGAGCTCGACCAGACTGGGGCTGCGGACCACGCCGAATCGCACTATCGGATTCACACCATTTTTCATGGTGTACGACGCGGAGGCAGTCTTGCCCTGCGACATAATTCATGACTCACCTCGCGTGCGTACGTATGAAGAAAGAGAAGCCGAGCTGGATCGGCAGGACAGTTTGGACGCCTTAGAGGAGGAGCACGACGTGGCAAAAGCTCGTTCCGCATTCTATCAATAGCAGGCTCAAAGATATCAAAGCAGAGAAGTACGGGCCAAAACTTACATTGTTGGCGAACTAGTTCTATGCCTGCCGGACAAGAAAAAGGACAAACTCAAGCCCAGATGGGAAGGTCCCTTCATCATCGACCATGTCCTGACCGGCGGAGCATACCGTCTGCGAAACGCATCGGAAAACTGACTCGAACGCAGCCCGTCTCCGAAGATTCTACGCCTAGCACCGGACTCTGAGTTCGTATCCTTCCTCCATCCACATTTTATACTTTAGCTGTCTTTTGTTTCTCTCTTTCTCCCTCCTTTTTTTCCTAAAGCCTTTCGAGGCTGATCTGCGCATTGTTCGCACACACTTGACGTGCTGCTCGCACTCATTATACCTGGGGGCTTCTTTAACAGAAGCTTATTTATACGGGCTTCATGCCCAACACATGTGTCACACTTCTGCATGTACCTTTTATTCACCATTATATGCATCGATATGACTTAAGTTTTAGCCAAGCTGGGTTGCCTGGCTCCTGTGCTTAACCCTACTGAAAGGATCGATATGGTTGACTAAGAGGGGGGGGTGAATAGGCAACTAACAATTTTTAAGCTTATCTTTACCAAATTAAACTTTGCAACAAAATAGGTTGTCTAGATGTGCAACTAAGTGAGCAACCTATATGATGCAATAACAACTAGCACACAAGCAAGCAAAGGATGTAAAACAAGTAGGCTTGCAAAAGTAAAGGCACGAAATAACCAAGTGTGGAGCCGGTGGAGACGAGGATGTGTTACCGGAGTTCCTTCCTTTTAAGGGGAAGTACTGTTGGAAATATGCCCTAGAGGCAATAATAAAAGTATTATTATTATATTTCCTTGTTCATGATAATTGTCTTTTATTCATGCTATAACTGTATTATCCGGAAATCGTAATACACGTGTGAATACATAGACCACAATATGTCCCTAGTGAGCCTCTAGTTGACTAGCTCGTTGATCAACAGATAGTCATGGTTTCTGCTATGGACATTGGATGTCGTTGATAACGGGATCACATCATTAGGAGAATGATGTGATGGACAAGACCCAATCCTAAGCCTAGCACAAAGATCGTGTAGTTCGCTTGCTAGAGTTTTTCCAATGTCAAGTATCTCTTCCTTAGACCATGAGATCGTAACTCCGGATACCGTAGGAGTGTTTTGGTGTATCAAACGTCACAACGAATCGGGTGACTATAAAGGTGCACTACAGGTATCTCCGAAAGTGTCTCATTGGGTTGACACGGATCGAGATCGATTTGTCACTCCGTAAACGGAGAGGTATCTCTGGGCCCACTCGGTAAGACATCATCATAATGTGCACAATGTGACCAAGGGGTTGATCACGGATGATGTGTTGCGGAACGAGTAAAGAGACTTGCCGGTAACGAGATTGAACAAGGTATCGGTATACCGACGATCGAATCTCGCAAGTAAAATACCGCTAGACAAAGGGAATTGTATACGGATCGATTGAGTCCTTGACATCGTGGTTCATCCGATGAGATCATCGTGGAACATGTGGGAGCCAACATGGGTATCCAGATCCCGCTGTTGGTTATTGACCGGAGAATGTCTCGGTCATGTCTACATGTCTCCCAACCCGTAGGGTCTACACACTTAAGGTTCGATGACGCTTAGGGTTATAAAGGAAGCTTGTATGTGGTTACCGAATGTTGTTCGAGTCCCGGATGAGATCCCTGACGTCACGAGGAGTTCCGGAATGGTCCGGAGGTAAAGATTTATATATGGGAAGTCCTGTTTTGGTCACCGGAAAAGTTTCGGTTTTATCGAGACGCACGGACCACCGGAGGGTCCCGGGTCCACCAAGTGGGGCCACCTACCCCAGAGGGCTGCGTGGGCCATGTGTGGGAGGAACCAGCCCTGGTGGGCTGGTGCGCCCCCACAAGGGCCCAAGCGCAGGGGAGGTGGGAGGGGCAAACCCTAGGGCGATGGGCCCTAAGGCCCATGCTCCTGCGCCTCCCTCTCCTCCCTCCCGGCCGCCACCCCAGATTGATCCGAGGCTGGCCGCACCCCTGGGGGTGGGAAACCCTAAAGGGGCGCAGCCCCTCTCCCCTATAAATAGTGAGGCATAGGGCTGCCCAGAGAACACACAGTATACACGTGATTCGGTCTCCGCTTTGGTTGCAGCCCTCTCTCTCCCAAGTACTCCTCCTCTCCCGTGGTGCTTAGCGGCCCTGCTGGATTGCCACACTCCTCCATCACCACCACGCCGTTGTGCTGCTGCTGGAGGGAGTCTTCTCAACCTCTCCCTCTCTCCTTGCTGGATCAAGGCGGGAGACGCCACCGGCTGTACGTGTGTTGAACGCGGAGGTGCCGTCCGCTCGCACTTGATCATCGGTGATTTGAATCACGACGAGTACGACTCCATCAACCCCGCTCACTTGAACGCTTCCGCTCAGCGATCTACAAGGGTATGTAGATGCACTCTCTTACTACTCGCTGCTGGTTTCTCCATAGATAGATCTTGGTGACACGTGGAAAATTTTGAATTTCGCCACGCTCCCCAACAAAGGCATCATGAGCTAGGTCTATTGCGTAGATTCTTTGCACGAGTAGAACACAAAGTAGTTGTGGGCGTTGATGTTGTTCAATATGCTTACCGTTACTAGTCCAATCTTGTTTCGACGGCATTGTGGGATGAAGCGCCCGGACCGACCTTACACGCATTTCCACGTGAGACAGGTTCCACTGATTGACATGCACTTCGTGCATAAGGTGGCTAGCGGGTGCCGCTCTCCCACTTTAGTCGGAACGGATTCGATGAAAAGGGTCCTTATGAAGGGTAATAGCAATTGGCAAATCACGCTTGTGGTTTTATGAGGTAAGAAACGTTTGCTAGAAACCCATAGCAGCCACGTAAAACATGCAAACAACAATTAGAGGACGCCTAACTTGTTTTTGCAGGTATGCTATGTGATGTGATATGGCCAAGATGAATGTGATGAATGATATGTGATGTATGAGATTGATCATGTTCTTGTAATAGGATTCACGACTTGCATGTCGATGAGTATGACAACGGCAGGAGCCATAGGAGTTGTCTTTATTTATTGTATGACCTGCGTGTCATTGAACAACGCCATGTAATTACTTTACTTTATTGCTAACCGTAGCCATAGTAGTAGAAGTAATAAGTTGGCGAGACGACTTCATGGAGACACGATGATGGAGATCATGATGATGGAGATCATGGTGTCATGCCGGTGACGATGATGATCATGGAGCCCGAAGATGGAGATCAAAGGAGCAAAATGATATTGGCCATATCATGTCACTATTTGATTGCATGTGATGTTTATCATGTTTATGCATCTTGTTTACTTAGGACGACGGTAGTAAATAAGATGATCCTTACAAAATTTCAAGAAGTGTTCTCCTCGACCGGCACCGTTGCTACAGTTAAATCGCTTCTAAGCACCACGTGATGATCGGGTGTGATGGATTCTTACGCTCACATACAACGGTGTAAGACAGTTTTACACAGCGAAAACACTTGGGGTTAACTTGACGAGCCTAGCATGTGCGCACATGGCCTCGAACACGGAGACCGAAAGGTCGAGCATGAGTCGATAGTAGATACGATCAACATGAAGATGTTCACCGATGATGACTAGTCCGCCTCACGTGATGATCGGACACGGGCTAGTTGACTTGGATCATGTAATCACTTAGATGACCAGAGGGATGTCTATCTCGAGTGGGAGTTCATAAGATGAACTTAATTATCCCGAACATAGTCAAAAGATCTTTGCAAATTATGTCGAAGCTCGCTTTTAGTTCCACTGCTTAGATATGTTCCTAGAGAAAATATAGTTGAAAGTTGACATGAGCGATTATGCGACAAGAGAAAGCTTATGTCCTTAATGCACCGCCGGTGTCTTGAACCCCAAACGTTGTTTGTGGATGTTGAACATCGACATACACGCTTTTGATAACTACGTGATAGTTCGCTTAAACGGTTTAGAATTAAGGCACCAAAGATGTTTTTCAAACGTCATGAACATATGAGATGTTTCGAGGGCTGAAATTGAGTTTTCGGGCTCGTGCTCACGCCAAGAGGTATGAGACCTCCGACGATTTTCTTAGCCTACAAACTAAGGTAGAAATGCTCAATCGTTGAGCTTGTGCTCGATTGTCCGAGTATAACAATCACTTGAATTGAGTGGGAGTTGATCTTCCGATGAGATAGTGATGTTTCTCCAAAGTCATTGCCACCAAGCTGCTAGAGCTTCGTGATGAACTATAACATATCGTGGATAGATATGATGATCCTTGAGGTATTCACGATGTTTGACACCGCGAAAGTAGAAATCAAGAAGGAGCATCAATTGTTGATGGTTGGTGAAACCACTAGTTTCAAGAAGGGCAAGGGTAATAAGGATACTTCATGAAACGGCAAATCAGCTGCTGCTCCAAAGTGAAGAAACCCAAGGTTGAACCCAAACCCGAGACTAAGTGCTTCAGAATAAAGGAACCACCATCGGAGCAGAATTACCCTAGATACTTGGTAGATGAGAAGGTGGCAAGGTCGATAGAAGTATATTGATATACATTATGTTAATGTGTACTTTACTAGTACTCCTAGTAGCACCAGGGTATTAGATACCGTTCGATTGCTAAGTGTTAGTAACTCAAATAAAAGCTACGGAATAAACGGAGACTAGCTAAAGGTGAGTGACGATATGTGTTGGAAGTGTTTCCAAGGTTGATGTGATCAAGCATCGCACGCCCCTCTACCATCGAGATTTGGTGTTTATGCTGAGCATAGACATGATTGGATTATGTCTATCGCAATACGGTTATTCATTTAAGGAGAATAATGGTTACTCTATTTATTTGAATAATACCTTCAATGGTCTTTCACCAAATGAATGGTTTATTGAATCTCGATCGTAGTGATACACATTTTCATGCCAAAAGATATAAGATAATAATGATAGTACCACTTACTTGTGGCAATCGCCATGTAAGTCATATTGGTGTAAAACGCATGAAGAAGCTCCATGTTGATGGATCTTTGACTCACTCGCTTTTGAAAAGTTTGAGACATGCGAACCATGTCTATTGGTGTATACGCATGAAGAAACTCCATGCAGATGGATCGTTTGGACTCACTTGATTTTGAATCACTTGAGATATGCAAATCATACCACATGGGCAAGATGATTAAAAGCCTCGGTTTTCAAAGAAATGGAACAAGATAGCAACTTGTTGGAAGTAACACATTTTGATGTGTGCAGTCCAATGAGTGCCGAGGCATGCAAAGGAATATCGTTATGTTCTTACTTCACGATGATTCGAGTAGATGTAGAGTATATTTACTTGATGAAACACAAGTCTGAATTATTGAATGGTTCAAGTAATTTCAGAGTGAAGTTGAAGATCATCGTGACAAGAGGATGAAATGTCTATGATATGATCATAGAAATGAGTATCCGAGTTACGAGCTTTGGCACGCAATTAAGACATTGTGGAAATTGTTTCACAAATAATACCGCCGAACACCATAGTTTGATGGTGTGTCCGAACATCATAGTTGCACCCTATTGGATATGGTGCGTACTATGATGTCTCTTATTGAATTACCACTATCGCTTATGGGTTAGGCATTAGAGACAACCACATTCACTTAAATAGGGCACCACGTAATTCCGCTGAGATGACACCGTATGAACTATGGTTTAGAGAAACCTAAGTCATCATTTCTTAAAAGTTTGGGGATGCGACGCTTATGTGAAAAAGTTTCGTGTTGATAAGCTCGAACCCAAAGCGGATAAAATGCATCTTCATAGGACACCCAAAACAGTTGGGTATACCTCCTAATTCAGATCCGAAAGCAATAGGGATTGTTTCTTGAATCGGGTCCTTTCTCGAGGAAAAGTTTGTCTCGAAAAGTTGAGTGGGAGGATGGTGGAGACTTGATATGGTTATTGAACCGTCACTACAACTAGTGTGTAGCAGGCACGTGAAGTTGTTCTGTGGCACCTACACCAATTGAAGTAGAAGCTTATGATAGTGATCATGAAGCTTCAGATCAAGTCACTACCGTACCTCGTAGGGTGACAAGGATGCATACTACTTAAGAGTGGTACAGTAATCCTGTCTTGAAGGTCATGTTGCTAGACAACAATGAACCTACGAGCTATGGAGAAGCGATGGCGGGCCCAAATTCCGACAAATGGTTAGAAGCCATGAAATCCGAGATAGGATCCATGTATCATCACAAAGCATGAACTTTGGTGGACTTGCCCGATGATCGGCAAGCCATTGAGATAAATGGATCTTTAAGAAGAAGACGGACGTGGACGGTAATGTCACCGTCTATGAAGCTCGACTTGTGGCGAAGAGTTTTTCACAAGTTCAAGGAGTTGACTACGATGAGATTTTCTCATCCGTAGCGATGCTTAAAGTCCGTCGGAATCATGTTAGCATTAGCTGTATTTATGAAATCTGGCGATGGATGTCAAAACGACTTTCCTTACCACCTTAGTAAGGAAAGGTTGTATGTGATACAATAAGAAAGGTTTTGTCGATCCTAAGGATGCTAAAAGGTATGCTAGCTCCAGCGATCCTTCTAAGGACTGGAGTAAGCATCTCGGAGTTGGAATGTGCGCTTTGATAAGATGATCAAAGATTTTGGGTTTATACAAAGTTTATGAGAGACTTGTATTTCCAAAGAAGTGAGTGGGAGCACTATAGAATTTCTGGTGAGTATATGTTATTGACATATTGTTGATCAGAAATGATGTAGAATTTCTGGAAAGCATATAGGGTTATTTGAAAAGTGTTTTTCAATGGAAAACCTGGATTAAGCTACTTGAACATTGAGCATCAAGATCTATGAGGATAGATCAAAAACGCTTAATGGTACTTTCAAATGAGCATATACCTTAACATGATCTTGAAGGTGTTCAAGATGGATCAGTCAAAGAAGGAGTTCTTGCCTGACATGTAAGGTATGAAGTTGAGACTTAAAGCTCGACCACAGCAGAAAAGAGAGAAAGGACGAAGGTCGTCCCCTATGTTTCAAACGTAGGCTCTATAGTATGCTATGCTGTGTACCGCACCGAAGTGTGCCTTGCCATGAGTCACTATAGTACAAGAATGATCCAGAATGGATCATTGGACAGCGGTCAAAATTGTCCTTGGAGTAAACAAGGACATGTTTCTCGATTATGGAGGTGATAAAGAGTTCGGCGTAAAGGATTACGTCGATGCAAGCTTTAACACCTATCCGAGTGACTCTGAGTAGCAAACCGGATACGTATAGTGGAGCGACCATTTGGAATAGATCCAAGTGGGGCGTGGAAGCTGCATTTACAATATGACCCAGAAGTTTGCAAAGCACACACGGACCTGAAAGGTTCAGACCCGTTGACTAAAACCTCTCTCACAAGCAAAACTTGATCAAACCCCAGAACTCATTGAGTCTTAATCACATGGTGATGTGAACTAGTTTAATGACACTAGTAAACTCTTTGATGTTGGTCACATGGTGATGTGACCTGTCAATGTTAAATCACATAGCGATGTGAACTAGATTATTGACTCTAGTGCAAGTGGGAGACTGTTGGAAATATGCCCTAGAGGCAATAATAAAAGTATTATTATTATATTTCCTTGTTCATGATAATTGTCTTTTATTCATGCTATAACTGTATTATCCGGAAATCGTAATACACGTGTGAATACATAGACCACAATATGTCCCTAGTGAGCCTCTAGTTGACTAGCTCGTTGTGATCAACAGATAGTCATGGTTTCCTGGCTATGGACATTGGATGTCGTTGATAACGGGATCACATCATTAGGAGAATGATGTGATGGACAAGACCCAATCCTAAGCCTAGCACAAAGATCGTGTAGTTCGTTTGCTAGAGTTTTTCCAATGTCAAGTATCTCTTCCTTAGACCATGAGATCGTAACTCCGGATACCGTAGGAGTGTTTTGGGTGTATCAAACGTCACAACGAATCGGGTGACTATAAAGGTGCACTACTGGTATCTCCGAAAGTGTCATTGGGTTGACACGGATCGAGATCGATTTGTCACTCCGTAAACGGAGAGGTATCTCTGGCCCACTCGGTAAGACATCATCATAATGTGCACAATGTGACCAAGGGGTTGATCACGGATGATGTGTTGCGGAACGAGTAAAGAGACTTGCCGTAACGAGATTGAACAAGGTATCGGTATACCGACGATCGAATCTCGGGCAAGTAAAATACCGCTAGACAAAGGGAATTGTATACGGGATCGATTGAGTCCTTGACATCGTGGTTCATCCGATGAGATCATCGTGGAACATGTGGGAGCCAACATGGGTATCCAGATCCCGCTGTTGGTTATTGACCGGAGAATGTCTCGGTCATGTCTACATGTCTCCCGAACCCGTAGGGTCTACACACTTAAGGTTCGATGACGCTAGGGTTATAAAGGAAGCTTGTATGTGGTTACCGAATGTTGTTCGGAGTCCCGGATGAGATCCCGGACGTCACGAGGAGTTCCGGAATGGTCCGGAGGTAAAGATTTATATATGGGAAGTCCTGTTTTGGTCACCGGAAAAGTTTCGGGTTTTATCGGTAACGTACCGGGACCACCGGGAGGGTCCCGGGGGTCCACCAAGTGGGGCCACCTACCCCAGAGGGCTGCGTGGGCCATGTGTGGGAGGGAACCAGCCCCAGGTGGGCTGGTGCGCCCCCCACAAGGGGCCCAAGGCGCAGGGGAGGGTGGGAGGGGGCAAACCCTAGGGCAGATGGGCCCTAAGGCCCATGCTCCCTGCGCCTCCCTCTCCTCCCCCTCCGCCGCCACCCCTGCATTGATCTCGAGGCTGGCCGCACCCCTTGGGGTGGGAAACCCTAAAGGGGCGCAGCCCCTCTCCCCTATAAATAGTGAGGCATAGGGCTGCCCAGAGAACACAGATCACACGTGATTCGGTCTCCGCCTTTGGTTGCAGCCCTCTCTCTCTCCCAAGTACTCCTCCTCTCCGTGGTGCTTAGCGGCCCTGCTGATTGCCACACTCCTCCATCACCACCACGCCGTTGTGCTGCTGCTGAGGGAGTCTTCTCAACCTCTCCCTCTCTCCTTGCTGGATCAAGGCGGGGAGACGCCACCGGCTGTACGTGTGTTGAACGCGGAGGTGCCGTCCGTTCGGCACTTGATCATCGGTGATTTGAATCACGACGAGTACGACTCCATCAACCCCGTTCACTTGAACGCTTCCGCTCAGCGATCTACAAGGGTACGTAGATGCACTCTCTTACTACTCGTTGCTGGTTTCTCCATAGATAGATCTTGGTGACACGTAGGAAAATTTTGAATTTCTGCTACGTTCCCCAACAAGTACGTCTCCATTAGAGCGGTGTGGAGGCACAATGCTCCCCAAGAAGCCACTAGGGCCACCGTATTTTCCTCACGCCCTCACATAATGCGAGATGCCGTGATGCCACTATTGGTGCCCTTGAAGGCGGCGACCGAACCTTTACAAACAAGGTTGGGGCAAACTCCACAACAATCGGAGGCTCCCAACAACAACACCATGAAGCTTCACCACAATGGAGTATGGCTTCGAGGTGACCTCAACCGTCTAGGGTGCTCAACACCCAAGAGTAACAAGATCCGCAAGGGATAAGTGGGGGGAATCAAATTTCTCTTGGTGGAAGTGTAGATCTGGGCCTTCTCAACCAATCATGAGCAAATCAACAAGTTTGACTGGCTAGGTAAAGAGATCGGGCGAAAATGGAGCTTTGAGCAACAATGGAGATTTGGGAAAGAGGTAGGTCAACTTGGAGGAAGAAGACACCTTTATATAGTGGGGGAACAATTCCAACCATTACCCCACTAAGCAGCCCCGCACAGAGCGGTACTACCGCTAGGGCAGGGCGGTACTACCGCTGAGAGCGGTACTACCGCTCCCTACCCAGCAGTACTACCGCGCTGGCGAGGAAGACAATCCACTGGCCCCAGAGCGGTACTACCATGGGAGTAGGAGCGGTACTACTGCTAGAAGCGGTACTACCGCTTCTACTAACGCTTCTAGTGCCGCAAAACCCGACACGAGAAAACACCAGTCTCGAATCGAGGCCCTACTACACTCTGAGGATCAACCATGAGACAAAGAAGGAAACCTATGAGCTGCCTGCCTATCTGGATATCCTTCACCGCATCTTCAGAGAGACTCTTTTCCCTCGTATCGGGAATCTGGACCAGGTTCACTCTTATCTTGTGGACATGCTTCTTTTCTACCAGCGTGAGAAGGGACAGCACACCGGAGAGTCCTTGGATATTTCTCATGTTATGTGGTCTGAGCTGCTGTCTGCTATCTCCGAGCGCAAGTGCCCGATTTATGGTCCGTTCATCATGCTGCTCATTGAGAAGGCCTGGGATCATGTCTATCCCAAGGTGCCACTAGAGACTAGAGAGTTGATCTCTCACGATGTCAAGCATCTGAGGAAGAAGGATAACTGGGGCACTCAAGCCCCTAGGACTAGAGTTCCTTTGTCTGCTACTGCCATGGAGACCGAGGAGGAGCCTGGAGCTGATGATGATGATGATGATGATGATGACTACATGCCTTCTGAGGCAGAGCCCTCTTGGGCAAAGAAGCTCAAGTCTAAGATTAAGAAGTTGTTCTGCATGGAGGCACACGGTCAGTACATGACTCATGTGGCTGAGAAGAAGGCTCGAGGTCTCCACAAGGAGCTCATGCGTCAGTTGGGTGCTACGTTCAACAGTGGATCTGAGGACCAGCTTACTGAGGAGGAGGAGTGGATTCAGCAGCACTGCCCGTGGACCGATTCTAATGCCGAGCACTTCCAGACTGACGATGGTGGTGCCGATGATCCCGCTGGGCTCGATCGCGTGTCCCCTCGCTTGCTCTCACCGAGTCAGAGCAACACTCCCTCTCCTTTTTGGTGTCTCGATGCCAAAGGGGGAGAGAGTTTAGGGATTTGCGAGTTGTGTCTTTCGTCTCTTGTTCGTGTTTTCCTTGCATTTGCTTTGGTTGGTTTGTCTGTGAGACCTAAGTTCAAGTCATATGGTGTGAGACATATGCTACCTTATCTTTCTAGTATCATTATCTATGTCACTATCTAGCTTATGAGTTGCTTGCTTTTCTTGTTATATCATCTATGTTGCTCTCATATACCTTTCTTAGATTGTTGGTCTCTAAAATGTAGGGGGAGCGTTGATCCTAGTATGTGTGCCATGCAGTCCAAAGCACTTATCAAGATAGCACACATCAAGGGGGGAGCCCATCTACATTTTAGGACGGTGGGGTTTGTACGCTTACTCTATATCATGCTTGTGCAAATCCCGTATTGTCATCAATCCACCAAAAAGGGGGAGATTGTAAGGGCATATTTATCCCCAAGTGGTTTTGGTGATTGATGACAATGCTTTTGCGGACTAATCGTGTCTGTTAAGTTCTTTTAGAGATTCATCCATTGGCACGAGACGATTCCCCCCCCCTCGGTGTTTTATTCAAGACGGTGTAGCTCCTTCATTTCGTTGTTGGTGGACTAGTTTCGTAGGAGTCACCGTACTATTAAGAGGGGATCCGCTTTGGTAAGACTAGGGTGGAATCAACACGTACACATCCCAATCACTCCTGTCGTCTTCCTTTCGCATCTTTGGAGCTGCAACTTCTCTCCCGTACCTGCTTCGTCCTGTGCCAGCGGTAGTACCATGGTCTACAACGGACCAGGTCAGTGTCCTATCCTCATCAGTCCCAAGGTGAACCGTGGCATAGAATTGGGCCACCATATCAGCATCAAAGTCCTTGTTGAATTTCATGATCCCAAGAATGTTCAGTTGAGAGCACATCTGAAGAGCTTCACCAAAGTAGTCAGGGTCTTGCTCCATATGGTCGGTGTCGATGGAGTGCACGTTGACATAGAGATTCTTCTTGGCTTTGAGAACATCGAAGAAGATGGCAAACTGGAACCTGTTCCAGAACGGACGGTTGACCAAAGTGGGATCTTGGCCAGCCTCATACGGGTTGCGGCGCCGCCTTGCCCAGAACTCCTTTGGCTGCATTTCTGGCACGGTTTTGCCTGGCTTTGGCTTGACCCCAGACTTCTTCTGGAGTTGAGGTGGAGGTGGAGGTGGAGGTGGAGCACTTGATGAACCTCCGGCAGGCTTGGTGGTGCGGTAGCGCTTGGACGTGGCACGGCCGGGGTTGACACGACGAGCCTGATGCTCAGGGACCTCATCACCTGGAACCACACACAAGAACACGCAAACAACCAGAAAGAACGAGCATAAGCCACAAAACACGAGCAAAAAGGATCACTGAAAGATAGAAGCATAGTGGAAGTTGGTAGGGAGCGGTAGTACCGCGACCTGCTAGTGGTAGTACCGCCCCGAGCGGTAGTACCGCTCACAGGGAGCGGTAGTACCGCTCCAAGCGGTAGTACCGCCCTGGAGAGGGCGGTAGTATTGCTCGAGACGGGGAAACAACAGTTTCCTACTACCGTGGTTAGATCCGGCACTACCGTCCTCCCAAATTCCAAAATACTCCAACCAAACATCAATCCAAACTGCCTAGAAGCATTCTCCATCCTACTCAAGCCTAGATTTGGCCAAAAATCTAGAGATGCAATCTACATCGCTTCTAAGATGCTAGATTGGAAATCTAGACAAGAAGAACGAGGAACGGGGCAATACCGCATCCATGGCAAGAGGACAAGGTGGGGATCGCTCCACCGAAGGAAATGGAGAGGGACGCCCTGGAGAGGGAGATATGCCGGAGCCCTCCCGCGGCGCCGGTTGCTGGAGAGAGAGGAACAGACGAGGGGGCGTGCGAATGGGTATGGGGGAGAAGAAACTCCCCCTGCCCCGATATAACCCCCCCCCTCACCACAAAGAAGAGGTAGTATCACAGCAGAGGCGGTAGTACCGCCGAGCGGTAGTACTGGCTTCGCCAAAGAACGGTAGTACCGCCAAAGAACCAAAAAATGCCTCTAGACCAAAACACAAGCACACGGAGAAGAACGGGAAAGCAAAGTCAAGAAAATAAAAGACCAACAAGACGACACACACACTAACAAAGATCCGGAACCCACTCCCTCAAAACAACCACACGAAAGAAGAGCGAGCTCTGGCCTCTCTCAAGAGAGGGCGGTGGCCGGAGCCACCTATGTTTGAGTTAATTGGTATGGCACCGCGAAGAGTTATCCTTGGGCCCATGACCAAAACTCGTCTTTGAGGCACAAGTACCATCAAAAATGGCTAATGTGAAAGAGTTGATCGTTTTATGCATAATGGGGGGAGGGAGAGTTCATTGAGAGAACAACACTCCCCCTATGTCCATGCCTACACCAAAACTAGACAACAAGTTGAGTGTGGTGGGGGGTGCACGGGTTCAAGTCATATTGCTCAAATCAATGATATTTAGCTCATGCCTTAACTCGCGAAATCTTGCTTCATCCAAGGGCTTCATGAAAATATCTGCAAGGTTATCATGAGTGTTGACATACTTGAGCTCGATCTCCCCTCGCCTAATGTGATCCCGGATGAAGTGATACAGAATCTCAATGTGCTTCGTCTTGAAGTGTTGCACCGGGTTGAGAGAAATCTTGATGGCACTTTCATTATCACACCAAAGAGGCACTTTGTCACAAATAACACCGTACTCCTTTAAAGTTTGCGTCATCCATAGGAGTTGAGCACAACAACTACCGGCCGCCACATACTCCGCTCGTGGACGAGAGAGACACACAACTTTGCTTCTTGGAAGACCAACTTACCAAAGAGCAACCAAGAAATTGGCACCTCCGAAGTGGACTTCCTATCCACTTTGTCTCCCGCCTAATCGAACTGTGAAACCTTCAAGCTTGAAGTTTGCTCCTCTTGGGTACCATAAGCCAAAGTTTGGGGTATGAGCCAAATATCGAAAGATTCGCTTGACCGCCACAAAGTGACTTTCCTTTGTGCGGCTTAAAAACATGCACACATCCCCACACTCAACATGATATCCGGTCTAGATGCACAAAGGTAAAGCAAGGAGCCAATCATGGAGCGATATACCTTTTGATCCACCGCTTTACCATTGGGATCGATGTCAAGTTGGCACTTGGTAGGCATTGGAGTAGTAGCCGGCTTGACATCACTTAGCTTGAATCTCTTAAGCATTTCTTGAGTGTATTTGGCTTGGTTGATGAAGGTTCCTTCTCTTCTTTGTTTGATGTCAAAACCAAGGAAGAACTTCAACTCTCCCATCGAAGACATCTTAAACTTGGAGGTCATGAGAGCGGCAAATTCCTCATTGAAAGCTTTATTAGGAGAACCAAAGATAATATCATCAACATATAGTTGGCATACAAACAACTCCCCTTTGACCTTCTTAGTAAAAAGAGTGGGATCGATTTGTCCTACTTCAAATCCATGATCTTGTAGCAACTCGGTAAGGTGGTCATACCACGCACGTGGGGCTTGTTTAAGGTCATAGAGTGCCTTATCGAGTTGATACACATGATCCGGGAAGTAGGGGTCCTCGAACCCGGGGGGTTGCTTGACATAGCCCAACTCATTAATAGGACCATTAAGAAAAGCACTTTTCACATCCATTTGTTGCAACTTAAAGTTGTGATGGGAAGCATAGGCAATCGACAAACGTATGGATTCAAGACGAGCAACGGGAGCAAAGGTTTCACCGTAGTCGATACCCTCGACTTGGGAGTAGCCTTGTGCTACCAATCTTGCCTTGTTGCGAACGATGTTCCCATGAGCATCTTGCTTGTTCTTGAAGATCCATTTGGTTCCAATGACGTTGTGGTCCCCCGATGGCCTTGGCACCAATCTACATACTTTGTTGTACTCGAAGTTGTTGAGTTCTTCATGCAAGGCATTGAGCCAATCCGAGTCTTCGAGCGCCTCATAGACCTTTTGGGGTTCAACACAAGAGACAAACGCGTGATGTTCACAATAGTTTGCTAATTGTCTACGTGTGCTTACCCCCTTTCTTAGGCTTCCAACCACATTTTCCATGAGATGGCCTTGGGTGGTGAGCTTGGAAGCAATCTTTGCGGCACGACGCTCTAATTCCTCCTCGGATGTGAAAGGAGGAGGGTTGACTTGATCATCTTGAGCGCCCTCTTGAGCTTGTTCTTGATCTTGAGCTTGCTCTTGATCTTGAACTTGCTCGAGGGGGAGAACTTGACCTTGGGCATCATTTAGAGGTTCACCACCATCTTGAGGTTGATCTTGCCCTTGGTCTTGTTCACGAGGTTGAGGGCCTTCACTTTGTTCTTCGGAAGCGTGTGGGTCTTGATGAGGTGATGGCTCTACTTGAGTAGAGCATTGTCCTTCTCCTTCGGCCACAAGGGGTTCCTCAATGGGTAGAATTTGACCAATACCCATTCTTCTTATGGCTTGGGGAGGAATTTCATCACCTACATCACAAGTACCACTTTGCTCCACTTGGGAGCCGTTATTTTTGTCAAACTCCACGTTACACATCTCCTCAATGAGTCCGGTGGACTGGTTGAGGACATGGTAAGCATGAGAGTTTGTAGCATAACCAACAAATATGCCCTCAAGACCTCTAGCCTCAAATTTAGACAAACGAACACCTTTATTGAGAATGAAATAGTTACAACCGAACACCCGGAAGTACTTGAGGTTGGGCTTGTTGCCGGTGAGTATCTCATACGGAGTCTTGTTCAAGCCTTTGCGGAGATAGAGCCGATTGGATGCATGATATGCGGTGTTGATGGCTTCGGCCCAAAAGTTGTATGGAGACTTGAACTCCGCCATCATGGTCCTTGCCGCATCCATCAACGTCCGGTCCTTCCTCTCCGCAACACCATTTTGTTGAGGGGTATAAGGAGCAGCATATTGATTCTTGATCCCCTCATCACTGAGGAACTCATCCAAGGTGTAGTTCTTGAACTCGGTGCCGTTGTCACTTCTTATTGTCAAGATCTTTGCATCATGTTGACGTTGAGCTTCATTTGCAAAGTTGATGACGGTTTGTTGAGTCTCACTCTTCCTCTTGAAGAAGTATACCCAAGTGTATCTTGAATAGTCATCCACAATCACCAAGCAATATTTTATTCCTCCAAGACTATCAAAAGATGGAGGCCCAAAGAGATCCATGTGAAGGAGCTCCAAGGGTCTCTTCGAGTAGATGATGGTTGATGGAGGGTGAGCCTTTTCATGAAGCTTTCCTTCGATACAAGCACTGCAAGCACGATCTTTGGCAAAACTAACATTTGTTAGTCCATGGACATGGTCCCCCTTGAGAAGACTTTGCAAAGATCTCATATTGACGTGGGCTAAACGGCGATGCCAAAGCCATCCCACGTCAACTTTAGCCATTAGGCATGTCGCGGTCTTAGTGGGTCGCTCCGAAAAGTTAATCACATAGAGACCGTTCTCGACATGCCCAACAAAGGCTACTTTAAGAGTCTTGCTCCACAAGAGGGCCACGGTATCAATGTCAAAGAATGTAGCAAAACCCACGAGTGCAAGTTCACGAACGGAAAGCAAATTGTATGCGAGGGACTCAACAAGCATGACTTTCTCGATCGTTAGATCATGAGAAATAATAACCTTGCCGAGACCCAATACCTTAGAATGTGATGCATCACCCCACTCGACGTTGGTGGGCATAGATGGAATCTCTTGCACGTCCACCACCAAGTCCTTGCTCCCGGTCATATGATTTGTTGCTCCACTATCGAGCAACCATGATCCTCCACCGGAAGCAAACACCTACAAGAGATCAATGCTTGGTTTTAGGTACCCATTTAGTAATGGGTCCTTTGATGTTAGTAACAAGGGTCTTGGGAACCCAAATGGACCATTCAATGTACTCATAAAAAGAACCAACAAATTTAGCAAAGACATGTCCATCACTAGCATGACACAACACATATGACGGGTTAAGGTCGCCGGCTTTGTTTGAGGGAATGCTTTTTCCCCTTTGGACATCAACCCCCTTCAATTTTTCCTTCTTCTCCTTAGGAGCACCCTCTCCCTCTTTCACAAACGTTTGTTTGAGAGGGGGAGGACGTTTGGTCTTGTTGTTCTTCTTCTTGCTCTTGGTCTTGGGTGCAAACCCAATTCCTTCTTTGGCCACAACTTCCTTTTGATTGCTCAAAAGGTCGTTGAGGTTCTTCTCACCTTGAATGCAAGTCACAAGGCCTTTCTCAAGTTGATCCTTCAACTTGGCATTCTCCTCCACAAGATGCACATGCTCACAACACAGGTTAGTAGCACATGCATTATCAATTAATACCATATGAGGAAAGGTGGCCTTTTCCTTGATTAGCTTGACTTGGAGTTGAGCATGAGACTCTTTGAGGTTAGCATGAGTACCCTTCAAGACTTTGTGGGCCTTGTCAAGTATCTCAAACTCCTCTTTGAGTCTAGCATGATCAACCCCAAGTTTAGCCTTCTCGGAGGTTAGCACACGAGACACGACAAGAGCATGATCAAGATCTTTCTTTAACTTAGCATGGTCATTATTGTGTGACTCCTCAAGAGTCAAACGATGCACATGCTCTTCCTCAAGAGCATTAGAGAGATCCTATATTTCATCAGCATAGTCACGACTATGACCTTCCATCTTGGAGATGGTTTCTTCATGAGCCTCGATCATGTCATTGGCCTCACCAAGTTGTTCCAAGAGAGGAACAAAGTGCTTCTTGGACTTGCCCCTGAGCTTGTTCATAAAAGACTCAAGTTCATTCACTTCCTCATTAGACGCAACATGTTCATCAATGCAATCCTCCAAGGAGTGATTAGTAATGATGGTGGTTGTGATGTTGGGGGTTACCTTGTTTGAAGCTTTAGCCATGAGGCATTTGGTGGTGATGTTTTCATTGGGTGAATCAAAGAGAGACACCCGGGAAGGGGTAGCAATGGCAACGGATGCCATGGCCATAGCTTCTTCATTTTCATCATCATCGTCATCCTCTTGGCATTCTTCTTGAAGCACCAACCCACGAGTGAGAGTCTTCTTGGCGAAGTTGTTCTTGTTTGGGAAGGACTTGGCTTTGTCTTTTCTGATGAACTTGCCACCATTGTCTTCCCGCTTCTCGTAAGGACAATCCGCAACGAAATGGCTCACATTGCCATAGTTGAAGCAAGTTCTAACTTGTTGCTTGCCCTTGACGCCACTTGAGTTGTTCTTGTTGAAGTTGGGTCTTGAACTCTTCTTGCTCCAAAATTGTCTTGAAGCAAGGGCCATGTGCTCATGGTAATCAAATTTGGTGTCTTCGGGGTTGCTTTCCTCATTTTCCACTTCTTCCTCTTCTTCCATAATAACCTTGGCCTTCAAAGCAAGGTTGGGCTTCTTTGCCCTTTGAGAACGGAGCACCGCATTGTTGGCGGTCTTGTCCAAGATCCTCATTGCAGCGAACTCATCCAACACTTCACTTGAGGTCATGGAGTGGAAGTCCGGTCATTGACAAATGACGGAGGACATGGCCTTGTTGTAAGCCATCATGGCCTTGAGGAACTTTTGCTTGATCCAATTGTCATCCGTGTCCTTGCTTCCATGATCTCGGAGTGCGACCGCGAGTTTGGTCACTCTTCGAAAGAGCTCACAAGGTTCTTCATCTTCTTTAATTGCAAACTCATCGGCTTCATCTTGCACCACTTCACAGTTGGAGCATTGAATGCTAGCACTTCCACGATAGAGACCCTCGACACATTTCCATGCTTCCTTAGCCATGACATGCGGTCGAAGGTGAGGAAGATCTTCGGGGAGGATAGCATCTTGGATGATGAAGAGAGCACTCTCATTGAATTGATTGTCCACGGCTTCTCGAGGGGTGAAGTTGCTTGAGTCATGATGATAAAAACCTTCTTCAATGATTCTCCAAAGGTTAGTGTTCACATGTTTTAAATGACGCTTAAAGCGATAGACCCAAGAATCAAAATCTTCATGTTTCTCATATTTAGGGGGAGGACCGGCATGATTCAAATGAGTGGAGAGGATTGGCCCTCCATAAATTGGGGGTTCCACATGGGCAAAGATGCCGGTACCATTTCTACCACTAATAGAAGGACTCTTTTCAATGTTAGCTTCCCCCTTGTCGGAGGAAGCATCCGTCACCTTGTTGGTGGGATCACCCACTTTCATCGGCGAGGTAGATTGTTTAAGTCCTTCTAGGAAATCTTTAAACATGTCCTTGACTCGTCATCATGGAGGTTTTCAATGTTTCCAAAGCCACATTGAATTCCTCACGTGAGATCGAGTTACCCCCATCTCCCGTAGATGATATTGGATTCACACCGGAGTGCTCTCCCACCTCATCTACGACATCAACCATACTCTTTGGACGGTAAAGTCCTTAAAAAGAGATGAGGCTCTGGTACCAATTGAAAGGATCGATATGGTTGACTAGAGGGGGGGGGTGAATAGGCAACTAACAATTTTTAAGCTTATCTTTACCAAATTAAACTTTGCAACAAAATAGGTTGTCTAGATGTGCAACTAAGTGAGCAACCTATATGATGCAATAACAACTAGCACACAAGCAAGCAAAGGATGTAAAACAAGTAGGCTTGCAAAAGTAAAGGCATGAAAAAACCAAGTGTAGAGCCGGTGGAGACGAGGATGTGTTACCGGAGTTCCTTCCTTTTAAGGGGAAGTACGTCTCCGTTAGAGCGGTGTGGAGGCACAATGCTCCCCAAGAAGCCACTAGGGCCACTGTATTCTCCTCACGCCCTCACACAATGCAAGATGCCATGATTCCACTATTCGTGCCCTTGAAGGCGGCGACCGAACCTTTACAAACAAGGTTGGGGCAAACTCCACAACAATCGGAGGCTCCCAACAACAACACCACGAAGCTTCACCACAATGGAGTATGGCTTTGAGATGACCTCAACCGTCTAGGGTGCTCAACACCCAAGAGTAACAAGATCCACAAGGGATAAGTGGGGGGAATCAAATTTCTCTTGGTGGAAGTGTAGATCTGGGCCTTCTCAACCAATCCCGAGCAAATCAACAAGTTTGATTGGCTAGGGAGAGAGATCGGGTGAAAATGGAGCTTTGAGCAACAATGGAGCTTTGGGGGAAAGAGGTAGGTCAACTTGGAGGAAGAAGACACCTTTATATAGTGGGGGAACAATTCCAACCGTTACCCCACTGAGCAGCCCCACACAGAGCGGTACTACCGCTAGGGCATGGTGGTACTACCGCTGAGAGCGGTACTACCGCTCCCTACCCAACGGTACTACCGCGCTGGCAAGGAAGACAGGCCACTGGCCCCAGAGCGGTACTACCACGGGAGTAGGAGCGGTACTACCGCTAGAAGCGGCACTGCCGCTTCTACTACCGCATCTAGTGCCGCAAAACCTGACACGAGAAAACACCAGTCTCGAATCGAGGCAGCAGTAGCGCGGAATAGCTGCGGTACTACGGCCGAAGCTCATGAAGCGTACTACCGCCTGCGGAGCGGTACTACCGCTTCATGGAGCGGTACTATCACTGGAGGGCTTCAAGCGGTACTATCATTGTAGATCATGGGTACTACCACCGCACAGACGAAGCAGGTACGGAAGAGAAGTTGCAGCTCCAAAGATGCGAAAGGAACACGACGGGAGTGATTGGGATGTGTACGTGTTGATTCCACCCTAGTCTTACCAAAGCGGATCCCCTCTTAATAGTACGGTGACTCCTACGAAACTAGTCCACCAACAACGAAACGAAGGAGCTACACCGTCTTGAATAAAACACCAAGGGAAGGAAATCATCTCGTGCCAATGAATGAATCTCTGAAAGAACTTAACGCACATGATTAGTCCGCAACAGCATTGTCATCAATCACCAAAACCACTTGGGGATAAATATGCCCTTACACCTACGTTCCCGATTGTTCGGCTAGGAGGTAAAGGGAGAACCTCTGCGATTGTTACTGCCGGGTCAGCCGGATGTGTAGCTCATACTGGGTGAAGCCGAAAGCTAGCGTTCTTAAGGGAATATTCGGTCGGTGAACTAAAAGACGATTTCTTAGCTATTTATTTATCTGCCCCCAGATGCTTTCCTGCTTTTTTCGCAGTCCGGACATGCACTTTAGGGCATGCCTCCCAGGGAAAGGAACCCCTAATGGAACTATTCTCCCTGGAAGATGTTTCTTACTAACCATGTAATATAACATAACTAGTTGGGCACTTGTCTGCTAAAGCACTAATGACCCCTACGCCTGGTCTCCACGCATGCCCCGGTTTTTTTATAACCGCAAGGGTATTCGGACACACTCCGGACTGTCGGGTCCCGAGGTTGAAGCGAAAAGGTCCGCAATGACAAACGATCTACAATCCGGCTAGAAGGCATTTTACATGTCATTTTAAATTACATAGTCACACTGACTAATTGTATTCCTCTTCAATACCATCTAACAGGCTGTCTAGTTTACGCCTCGCTGAATACTTTATGCCAACTCTACTTGGCCGCACATTAAGCTCACATGGATCTCCTTCCCATCGGGCCCCACAGTCCGACTCGCCATGTGGTTTGGATCGGCCTTCGTACCTGCGTCTTCACCATGGCCCAGCCTCCTGGCGCCTTGACGGCAGCCGATATCTTCCACAGACGAAGCGCCGCCGAGCTCCCCAAGCTTCTCCACAAGCCCTCCAAGACCCTCGGGTAGGGAGACGGACGGCCATAAGGCCTGGGCGACGCCGCTCATCACCTGCCGAACTCGTTCGTGTAGTTGCAACAGCTCGGGAAGTTGGTCACCCGTTGAACCGGGTATTTCCTCTGCAGGACGGCCTGTGAGCATACCTATAGACATATTCTGGTTAATCGACTTCCTCGCCGAACTCTTGTTTTCAAAAGTTCGTTCAAGCACTTACTATAAATGCCGCGACGAAGCCGCAGATTCTCCTTCATGGAGTAAGACATCTGGACCCGAACATCTTTTAGTTCCTTGCCCAGCTGAGTGTTGGCATCTTGGAGGTTATTCTTCTGCTGACGCACTCTTGTAAGCACCTTCTCGCCGACCTTTAGCTGGCGAAGTAGCTGCTGCCTATCCGGATCTAGTCCGGCACCATCTGCAATATTATTGTCAGACCCATGTACACGCCGCACTTCACAAACTACTTCTCTTTCGAAAGTATATATTACCGAGGGGGTCTCGTGGCTCCTCCCGGGCGGCTAGTGCAGCCTCAAGTTGGGCCTTGCACTCTTGAAGCCCCGGGACAGGGGTATTCTTCTCCGTAAGATCCTATATAGCAAATGATCCTTAAATCAGTTATTCTAACTATTTTAAGTCTCGGCTACCGCATATATAATCGTCAAAATTTCTCACCCGTATGTCTTTGACATACTTGCCCGTGGCTCGATAGACCATCTTGAGCGCACGGAGGTGCGATCTCCTAATTGAAGGCATTTAACGCCCGGGAAAAGCATGCGCCACGAAGAACTGTCCGGCGGTGCTCGTGATTCACGGCGCTTCCACCTCAGATCGGTGGCGGACAACCGTCGACGCCCTTCGTTGGAGGAGCACCCGACGCTGCGCTTTGCTTTCCCCTCTCGACTGGGGCGTTGGAGCCTAGCTGGCGGAGGCTTGATTGGCAATCTCCGACACACGGGCAAGTGCTCTTTCTCCTGAAAAAACCATGAACGCTAATATGCCTTCCAGGAATCTTTCCTGGAAACGTGGTGGCGCGACATACCGTTGCAGCGACGCCTCGATCCGCGCCGCACTTTTTTTACGTCACTTGAAGCTGCCCTTGTTGGCCAGCCACCGCGGGTTCGGCCTCCTGCCTTGCAGGCACCTCCTGCGGAACACCATTGGTACGGTGGTCAGATAAGCATGGATAAGTAATGGTGTCGACTCGGTCACAAGCATTCGACGCCGGAGATATTCCGGTAGTCACCGTAATGGCGACCAAAGCATTGTCGATGCTAAGTTGGTGGAACACCCCGTCGATCAGCTCCACCTCTATGTCCGGATCCTCTCCGGAGGCCGGGTCGAGGGATCATTCCAGATCCTCGGGTTGTGGGGCCAGGCTGTGTATATCCTCTACGGCCCGGCGCAGTTCCTGCGTCAAAATCACAAAGTGAGGTACTTAACTTTGGGAATATGGATCGGGTAGACAAATGTCCGCTTACCCAGCTCTGAGGGTTGTTCATGGAAAATCCGTTCAATGGACTAGCACGGAGGAAGTCCTCCTTCTCACCTTTGTACATGCCGGACAGGATCTTCACCAGATCGTCTATCGACCCCGGCCCCTTGCGGCCATGACGGGTGGCATCATCCTCCCCGTTGAAATCCCACATGGGGTGGCCCCTATACTGGAGCAGCTGCACCCCTCGCATAATGCATGTGGCCATGACCCCGATCATGGTCAATCCGGAATGGACCAATAAACTTATTCGGCCCATCAGATACTGGACGTCCCTATCACTCTCCTGTTGAGGGCTCCTCGGGCGCCAACTCAGGCGTTTCTTCAGAGGAGCATCGCTGAACTCCGGAGGCCGATCCGAATCGGGTCCGTGGCGGGCGTCTTCCATATAAAACCATTCCGGGCCAGACTTGGACGCTTCTTCGGGTTCCGGATAGATATCCGTCCCGGCGATGCGCCATAGTTCGGCTCCGCCCACTTGATATATCGACCCCTCATGAGAACGGGGTACGAGGCAGAATAATCTCTTCCACAACGCAAAATGGGCCTCGATGCCCAAGAAGAGCTTGCAAAGGGCCACAAAGCCCGCGATGTGCAGGATGGAGGCAGGTGTAAGGTGGTGAAGCTGGATCCCATAGAACTCCAGGAGCCCGCGGAGAAACGGATGTATGGGAAATCTGAGTCCTCTTATTAGATAAGGGACGAAGCATACCCGCTCTCCTTTGGAGGGATTGGGGACGCTCTCCGCCTGCTTTCCGCCCTTGTAGGTGGCAAGTCCGGCTCGAACCAGAACCATAAAGGCCGGGGGAAGAAATCCCTCGGCTTGGAGCGTCACCAGATCACTATGCGAGACCGAGCATCTCCCCCAATCTCCTGGCTGAGGGCTGGGAGCGCGAGAGGAGGAGCCGCGTCAATTGTCCATGATGGAATGGATTTTTGGTCAGAGGGCTCCGATGAATACTCGCAGAAGGAGGATGATGTGATTCGGATCTAGATCCTCGCCTCTCTTTATAGGCAGCTCATTCGTGCAGCTAGGGGGTGGATGTAAAAACGCCCTGGCTTTTCGCATTCGTACGACACGTGGAAGATGGACATTATTGGACATGGAAGCCAAGGAGCGCAGCATTTATATAAAGCCGGACACCATTCGGCGAGTACATGGAATTTGGAGAAGAACCCGCCTTGCAATGCCGAAGACAACATGCGCGCCGGACTCATCGTCATTGAAGCCTGGTTTGGGGGCTACTGAGGGAGTCCTGGACTAGGGGGTGTCCGGATAGCTGAACTATCACCGTCGGCCGGACTCCAAGACTATGAAGATACAAGATTGAAGACTTCGTCCCGTGTCCGGATGGGACTTTCCTTGGCGTGGAAGGCAAGCTTGGCGATACGGATATGTAGATCTCCTACCATTGTAACCGACTCTGTGTAACCCTAGCCCTCTCCGTTGTCTATATAAACCGGAGGGTTTTTGTACGTAGGACGAGAAACAGTCATACCATAGGCTCGCTTCTAGGGTTTAGCCTCCTTGATCTCGTGGTAGATCTACTCTTGTACTACCCATATCATCAATATTAATCAAGCAGGAGTAGGATTTTACCTCCACCGAGAGGGCCCGAACCTGGGTAAAAACATTGTGTCCCTTGCCTCCTGTTACCATCCACCTAGACGCACAGTTCGGGACCCCCTACCCGAGATCCGCCGGTTTTGACACCGACAGTGGGATAGACAAGGTTGCTTCTTCGTGGACCCTTCGTGGGTGGAGCCCTCCGTGGACTCGCGCAACCGTTACCCTTCGTGGGTTGAAGTCTCCATGAACGTGGATGTACGATAGCACCACCTATCGGAACCACGACAAAAACATCCGTGTCTCCAATTGCGTTTGAATCCTCCAAAACCCTTCCCTTTACATTCTTGCAAGTTGCATGCTTTACTTTCTGCTGCTCATATACTCTTTGCATGCTTGCTTGTTATGTATTGTGAATGTTAAACTTGTGCCTAAACTCCACTTAAACTTAAAGAAGTTAAAAATTGCAACTTTGGTACTTAGTGTCTAATCACCCCCCCCCTCTAGACACCTCTTCTCAAGGTCCTACATAGGGCAATTGTGAAGCATTAATTTCATTCTTTCCCAAGATTGGGCAACATGCTCATGATCAAGTTGTTTAAAATTCATAATATCGTTCCTAGGAGTGATAATCTTAGCGGGAGGAAAATACTTAGAGATAAAAGCATCTTTGCACTTGTTCCAAGAATCAATAGTATTTTTAGGCAAAGACGAAAACCAAACTTTAGCACGATCTCTAAGTGAAAACGGAAATAACTTCAATTTAACAATATTGTTATCCGTATCTTTGTTCTTTTGCATATCACACAAATCAACAAAGATGTTTAGATGAGTAGCGAGATCTTCGCTAGGAAGGCCGGCGAATTGATCTTTCATAACAAGATTCAGCAAAGCAGTATTGATTTCACAAGACTCAACATCATTAAGAGGAGCAATCGGAGTACTAAGGAAATCATTATTATTGGTATTCAAGAAATCAGACAATTTGGTATTATCTTGCGCCATGGCAATAAGTAATCCAACACACAAGCAAACAGAAAAAGGCAAGCGAAAAGAGAGGAGGAGATTGGGAAAGAGAGGGCTAATAAAACGGTAAGGGTGAAGTGGGGGAGAGGAAAACGAGAGGCAAATGACAAATAATGTAAATGCGAGGGAGATAAGTTTGTGATGGGTACTTGGTATGTCTTGACTTGAGCGAAGACCTCCCCGACAACGGCGCCAGAAATCCTTCTTGCTATGTCTTGAGCTTGCGTTGGTTTTCCTCGAAGAGGAGAGGGTGATGCAGCAAAAGTAGTGTAAGTATTTCCCTCAGTTTTTGAGAACCAAGGTATCAATCCAGTAGGAGGCTCCTCAAAAGTCCCATGCACCTACACAAACAAACAAAGAACTCGCAACCAACGCAATAAAGGGGTTGCCAATCCCTTCACGGCCACTTGCGAAAGTGAGATCTAATAGAGATAATAAGATAAGGTAAATATATTTTTGGTATTTTATAATATAGATGCAAAAAGTAAAGATGCAAATAAAAGTAAATTGGAAGCAAATATGTTAAGAGATAGACCCCGGGGCCATAGGTTTCACTAGTGGCTTCTCTAAAGATAGCATAAGTATTACGGTGGGTGAACAAATTACTGTCGAGCAATTGATAGAAAAGCGAATAATTATGAGATTATCTAGGCATGATCATGTATATAGGCATCACGTCCGTAACAAGTAGACCAACTCCTGCTCAGATCTACTACTATTACTCCACACATCGATCGACTCCTGCCTGCATCTAGAGTATTAAGTTCATAAGAACAGAGTAACGCATTAAGCAAGATAACATGATGTAGAGGGATAAACTCAAGCAATATGATATAAACCCCATCTTGTTATCCTCGATGGCAACAATACAATACGTGCCTTGCAACCCTTTCTGTCACTAGGTAAGGACACCGCAAGATTGAACCCAAAGCTAAGCACTTCTCCCATGGCAAGAAAGATCAATCTAGTAGGCCAAACCAAATTGATAATTCAAAGAGACTTGCAAAGATAACTCAATCATACATAAAAGAATTCAGAGAAGATTCAAATATTATTCATAGATAAACTTGATCATAAACCCACAATTCATCGGTTCTCGACAAACACACCGCAAAAAGAGTTTACATCGAATAGATCTCCATAAGAGAGGGGGAGAACATTGTATTGAGATCCAAAAAGAGATAAGAAGCCATCTAGATAATAACTATGGACCCGTAGGTCTGTGGTAAACTACTCACAAATCATCGGAGGGGCAAGGATGTTGATGTAGAAGCCCTCCATGGTCGATTCCCACTCCGGCAAAGTGCCGATGAAGGCTCCAAGATGAGATCTCACGGATACAGAAGGTTACAGTGGTGGAAATTGTGTTTCGTCTGGTCCCTGGATGTTTTCGGGGTACGTAGGCTTATATAGGAGGAAGAAGTACGTCGGTGGACGCCCGAGGGGCCCAGGAGACAGGGGCGCACCCTATAGGGGGGACGCCCTCCTATCTCGTGGAGACCTCGGCTGCTTCTTGACTTGCACTCCAAGTCCTCTGGATCACGTTCGTTCCAAAAATCACGCTCCCGAAGGTTTCATTCCGTTTGGACTCGTTTGACATTCCTTTTCTTCAAATAATCAAATAGGCAAAAATAGCAATATGGGCTGGGCCTCCGGTTAGTAGGTTAGTCCCGAAAATGATATAAATGTGTAAAATAAAGCCCATAAACATCCAAAAGGGATAATATAATAGCATGGAACAATAAAAATTATAGATACGTTGGAGACGTATCAGCCCCACATGTCGGTTTCCCTGTTTTCTCGGCAATATTCGAGCGTCAGTGCTCCGCGTTGCACATTAGGCCTTTCACTATGTAGGACAAGAGAGACAACTTATTATTTACTTGAGCCGTTCAACTTATATGTGGCGTTTGCTTATTTCTCATTCCTCTCCAACCCTCTTCTCCATCGATCAAGTCGCCCTCCAGTCGAGTCCATCCTCCCGCATGCCTCATTTGAACATTCCATCGAGTATCATTCGCATGTACCCACCCTAGTCCTCTTTCAATAGATCTCTGGACCCCGAGATGAAATCGAGAGGGAACGAGTGGGGGCACGTGATACCTAAGGCGGATTCAAAATTTTGAACCGGTGCTCATAGCATCCGCAAATCATATATAAAGGGTATTCAATGTTCGTTTCATTTTTGAACATACAATATACTCCCTCCTGTCCTTTCCAGCTTACATATAAGTTTTATGTGTAGTCAAAGTATCTCTACTATGATCAAAAAGGTATCCACATTCAACAACGCCCAATCAATATTGTTAGATTCGTACATACTCCTAGATTTGTACTCGAGATGGTTTCCAATTTGACTATTGACAAGATTAATAGTACATGAGATGTATAATGTGAAAATTATATCATTGGAAACTCCTTTCACATACGAAATTGACCGTATGCTTTGTGTAAGTTGCATGTCATATATTATTACTCTAACATTTGGTCAAAGTTAGCCTCGAAAAACGCATTAGACCCTGTATGCTTTGTGTAAGTTGCATGTCATATATTATTACTCTAACATTTGTGTAAGTTGCATGTCATATATTATTACTCTAACATTTGGTCAAAGTAGTACTACCTCCGTCCTGGTTTATAGGTCCCCTTCGTATTTTGTGTTTAATTTTGACCATAAATATAACTAGTAAAATGTTATTGCATGTCATAAAAAATTATATCCTTGGATTCGTATTGGAACATAGTTTTCAATCATATAACTCTTGGTGACATGCATTGACATTTTATTAGTTAAATCTATGGTCAAAATTTGACACTAAATACGAAGGGGACCAATAAACTAGGACGGAGGTAGTATAGTGGAAGTGGATCCTCTGACGTAGGTATCCCTGCCTTACCCTCCCTTTCGGTCACTTACTGGCAGACCCCATGCTTGCTAGGCCCCGCATGTTAGTTACTCAATGGGTTCGGCCACGTCAGGGGATGCTCATCCGTAGCATACTCCCTCTATTTTTATTTACTCCGCATAAAACGGAGGGAGTTGTGGTATAATAAATGACGCAGGCGGGGGAGGGGGAGGGACGTCGGTTTGCTCTCAACTGCGGTCCCACAAGCGAGCGAAAACGCAAGACGAAGCGCGTTCCATTCGGTGAGCAACGTGGAGGGTCCAGCGTGTCGGGATGCAACGCGAACGCGACAAGAGCGATGTACAGTCAAAACCGATTGACCGGTCATCATCGGAACCACTATTCACATAAGAACCTTTGTTGCTCGGCCTACGCCAGCCACTGCCCTAAAACCACACCAAATCTCCAACCCATTCCCCCACCTTTCGATCCCCTAGCCCGCATTAAGCGTCCCCTATGTCCCGCCCAATATGCGACCCTATCCAAAAGGAACTCGAAGGTCCCACCAAGGATAGACCCGCATATTGAAACGCTTTTGCAAGGTGGATATCATTACATCAACATTACATAATAGATGGGGATACATACAAAAGGCATACAATGCCACATGAATACAACATCATCATACATATGAGAACCATCTGTCTACGGATGGAACACAAACAGAAACTCAAACGACATCCACCCTGCTAGCCCAGGCTGCCGACATAGAACCTATCCCCTGATCGAAGAAGAAGCAGAAGAAGAACTCCAAAACAAGCAAACATCGCTCTCACGTCATAATCGTCGCAAAACCTATACCTGCAACTGTTGTTGTAGTAATCTGTGAGCCACGAGGACTTAGCAATCCCATTACCATGGGTATCAAGACTAGCAAAGCTAAATGGGAAAGGAAGGGGTAAAGTGGTGAGGTTGCAGCAGCGGCTAAGCAAGTATTGTGGCTAACATACGCAAATAAGGGCGAGAAGAGGAGCAAAGGAACGGTCGTGAAGCTAGCAATGATCAAGAGGTGATCCTGAACTCCTACTTACGTCAAACATAACCCAGAAACCATGTTCACTTCCCAGACTCCGCCGAGAGGAGACCATCACGGCTACACACACGGTTGATGCGTTTTAGTTCGGATCAGGTGTCAAGTTATCTACAACCAGACATTAACAAATTCCCATATGCCACATAACCGCGGGCACGGCTCTCGAAAGTTTATACCCTGTAGGGGTGTCCCAACTTAGCCCATGATAAGCTCTCGGGATCAACGGGATATTCCTTCTCCCGTGAAGACCCGATCGCCTCGTAATCTCGGTTTACAAGACATTTCAACAATGGTAAAACAAGACCAGAAGACCGCCCGATGCGCCGACAATCCCGATAGGAGCTGCACATATCTCGTTCTCGTGGCAACACCGGATAAGTTAAGCGTCACAGTAATCGACGTAACCCAAGTTGCTAAGGGATGGTCCCAAGACGGTGCTCTAGTTTGGACCAACACTTAGACAAGCATTGGCCCGGGGGGGCTATAATAAAGATGACCCTTGGGTTAATTACTCCCAAGGGAAAAGTAGGTGGTGGTGAGGCAAATGGTAAAACCAAGGTTGGGCCTTGCTGGAGGAGTTTTATTCAAAGCGAACTGTCAAGGGGTCCCATAAATCACCCGACCGCGTAAGGAACGCAAAATCCGGGAACATAACACCGGTATGACGGAAACTAGGGCGGCAAGAGTGGAACAAAACACCAGGCATAAGGCCGAGCCTTCCACCCTTTACCAAATATATATATGCATTAATAATATAAGAGATATTGTGATATCCCAACATAACCCTGTCCACCATGGAGCAATCTTCAACTTCACCTGCAACTAACAACGCTATAAGAGGGGCTGAGCAAAAACGGTAACATAGCCAAGCAATGGTTTGCTAGGAAGGGTGCAAAAGGTTAGAGGCTTACATGGAAAATTGGGGAGGCTTGAAGAGCAAACGATAGGTAGCGCAGCAAAGTGAAAGAATGAAGCAACTAGAATAGCAATGATAGTAGTGAGATCCAGGGTAGCGGTCATCTTGCCTGAAATCCCGCAAGGAAGAAGAACGAGTCCATGAAGAAGATGAAGCCACGAAGACGAACCAAGCGTAGACGAACGAATCCTCACGATCGCAACGAAACGGGAACTATCGAGAAGAAGCACACAACACAGTAAACACACCACACACAGACAAGACATGATGCATAACCAAGCATGATGCATGACAAAGCTAGATGAGGCTACTCATGGCAAGAGATGATGCAAACATAACAACACATCAAGGCAAGTTTAAATGAGGCCGGAAACAACATATAGCAATTCCGGTAAGTCCTCATATGCAAGTTTCGAAATTGGTCCAGAACTGAATAATCCTTATGTTCAAGTTGTTAAACAGCAAGTTAAGATGCACCAAGATGATCTACACGAGATTCTAGTCAAGTTACATATAAAGTTCATTAGATTTGGAGCTACGGCCTAGAAGATATGAGCAAAACAAGTTAAGCATGGCATTGATGCAAAATGCATGCAAACATCAAGCAAACACCTCAAAACAAGGATGCAACATGATAATATGAAACTACATGCAATTCTAAGCAAGTTTCATATAGAGCACACTCAAAACGGAGCAACGGTTCAACACATAAACTCTACAAGTCGTAACAACAATTTGTCCAAAACAGCAACTAGGCATATTGCAAGCACAAAGACAATAAGCTACAGCACCCCAACATAAGAACAAAAGGCATGGGCATGAAGTACAGGTAAAGCATGACAAAACATGAACACTGAGCTATCTCCAGAAATCACTAGAACATGCTCAAAAACACATGGCAAGATTGCAAATAATAACAGTTTCAGACTTGGCAGAAATAACATCAGGTTGCAATGTTTAGAGCTATCAAACAAAATGCTACAGGAACTTATCATGGCAAACAAAGGCATGGAATGAATCTAATAAACACATATAACAAAAGTCCCTTACTGACCATGAGCCAAAAGGGCACAGAAAATATGATGGCACCCATGTAAACATGGCAAAAGATATGACAGATTCATACATGGCAGGAACAACAATAAGTAGGCATGTTGGTGAGCTTGTACTACTCACCATAGAGCAATACATGGCATGACAAGGTGACTAACAGTAAGAATACATGTTTATGAAGCTAAGCATGGCAAGAGCAAGTTCATAGGGTGCATGGATCACTAGCAACAATCATGGCAATATTGCACTTAATGTTAACAGGCTGACAACAACATTATTTAGCAACTTTGGAGCAAGATAACAACAAGTTACAGCAGGCTATAAATGCAACAAGGGGCATGAATGGATAGAGCATGACATGTATAACAAAACATCCTTAGTAAACATCTCCATATTATGCATAGAATAACTTGTAGAAGCAGGTTAACATAGCAACAAAATATAACAGAATCAGTCAGGAAAACAGCAACAGTAAGTACCCTCCTTAACAAGCTTGATGCACTCACTACACAACTCACAAAAATACATGGATAGCACCCCTGTAAAGAAGGCATATCATAGTTCAAAACTCATGTAGAGCTCATGCTCATAAGATGCACACATCAAACATGGCAAAAATGACAAATGAGCAAGTTATAACAGTTTCAGTAGGTTAACATCATATAGCACTCTTGCAACGATGATTAGGGCGTCAAGATGGACGCGAATGAACATTGTGCAATGGAATGAAATGCAGTACTCGTCGAGACGAACAATTTGACATATTACACGCACGAAACGGAGCAGTATGCAGGGAGTTATGGCATGTCAAACATGGCACCAGAATGCTGAGAATCTCAGGGACTTGGTGAAAATTATACCTCCGCGAAAGTCAATGCGGGACAGAGGCGTGCGGGACGAGGAGATCCGGGATCGGGGGCGCTGTTTGGTTGGACTCTCGGTGGATCTCATCCACCCGGAGTGGATTTGACCGGATCCGACTCCGGCAAGGGCGGGCGGCTCCAGCGAGGTCGGTGGGCGGCGGAGCTCACGGCCGGCGAGGCACGAAGACGACGGGGCCAGCGAAGGGGTCGGGCGGCCGGCAGGACGCGGACGGCGGGTCCGCCACGGCCTTGCCGGATCCGGCGGCCAGCGGCGTGGGGCGAGCAGAGGGCAGACGCGGAGGCCGGGCGCGGTCGGCGGCGAGATGGCGCGCGGCGGCGGCGGAGGCGGCGGGCGCCGACGGCGCGCAGGGAGAAGGCGGCGGGTCCGGCGCCGGCGACGGGTCGCGAGGCGGCGGCGGCGCCCAGCCCGGGGGGCGGCAAGGCTCATCGGCGGCGGGTCGCCGGGCGGCGAGGCGGGGGCGGGCGGCTCGGGCGAGGCAAGCGCCGTGGCGCGGCGGCAGAGTTGGGCCTCATGGGTTCGATCCGGCCCGCGGGCCTGGCGCGGCGGAGGAGAGAGAGAGGGCCGATGGCGGCGATGTGGCGGCTGCGATTCGTCGGGGGCGGCGGGCGGACACATCCGGCATGGGATGGACATGTCCGGCGGCGCGAGGGGAGCGGGGCTAGGGTTTCATCTGCGATTTGGACGGGGAGGGACACATATTTATAGGTAGAGGGAGCTAGGAGAGTCCAAAAGAGGAGCGGTTTTCGCCCACACGATCGTGATCGAATGTCCGAGAGCATGGAGGGGGTTTGGATGGGTTATTGGGCCACTTTGAAGGGGTGTTGGGCTGCAAACAAAAGAGGCTTTTACGGTTACCCAGTTAACCGTTGGAGTATCAAACGGACTCCAAATGGCACGAAACTTGATAGGCGGTCTACCGGTGCTATACCAAGGCCGCTTGGCAAACCTCGGGCCATTCCGAGAAAGTTTAATACCCGCTCACAACAGAAGACAAAAGGGGAACGCCGGATGACATAGGAGTGCCGGATTGCAAAACGGACAACGGGGAAAATGCTCGGAAGCATGAGACAAAAAGTATGCAAAATGAAATGCACATGATGACATGATGAAATGCAACATGCAAGCAACTGACATGGCAACGGCGGTGAATAACTGGCGGACACCTAGCGCATCAAATCCGGTGCGTTACACCCTAGTTCCCTGGAAAGCATGGTGCGCCGCAAGATCACTTACTACAAGTTGTTGACGCCGGAGCACCGCGCAGAAATCGCGGCGGCGGTCGGCGCCACAGACCTCCGTTCCCAAGGTTGCTTTGTAGCGGGCCAATCCCCGAGTTCTATGGAGCCAAGCTACGAGGAGGAGGAAGCTGATCCAATGTTCATGGCGAGGTCGCGGCGAAGAAGGCCCCCGATGGGTATGAGACGATGGACGTCGACTTCGTGCCGGCGTCCGAGTCCCCCATGGTGCAGGCGGACCAGCAGTTCAACATGGCGATACTAAAGGTGGACCGGGAGGCAGAGGATCAACTCTACGTGGAGCACGGGCATGCCGCTGCCATCGAGGCTCTCTTGCAGGCGGAACCGGATGTCATGGATGTGAACCAGGCGGCGGAGGCTCAACTTGAGGTGGAGCGCGCGGATGCCGCTACCATCGAGGCCCTCCTGCAGGCGCAACCGGATGTCCTGGACATGAACCGGGCGGCAGAGGCTCGACTCGACGAAGAGCGCGCGGATGCCACTCTCATCGATGCCCTCCTGCAGGCGGAACCGGACGTCCTGGACTTGAACCGGGCGGTGGAGGCTCGACTCGACGCGGAGCGCGCGGATGCCGCTGCCATCAAGGCCCTCCTGCAGGCGGAACTGGACGTCCTCGACTTGAACCGGGTTGTGCTCTCGTCCGTGCAGAGTGCCCGCACGCTCCATTTGAACGAGTAGCTGGGGGCCGAGGACAACCACGGTGCGGAGACACACGTCGGCAGCGACGACTGGTTCACGCCGGCAGCCAAAGACGATGAGGCCGTCTCTTTTCGCGAGCAGTGATAGTTTTTCTTGATGTTGTTGTTTTTATGGATCTTTTGCTGTGTAAATACATACTACATTTGTTATGCAAGTCGCCTGACTTGGGTCAGTCTACCATTTCAGGCGGTTGGATGAATATCCTACGTCTCCTAACCCTTCTTTCCTTCTTCCTCACCTCTTCTTCTTCCACAACAGACCACCGCACGGGCCGTACGGATACTCCCCAACATGCGGTTGGATAAATATACTCTATGAACGAAAATAATGTGTCAGCGATAGGATGGCTGAGTTTGGTTTGTTCACATGCGACAACATGTGTCAGTGAGGGTGCGTTCCTGCGTTGGGTTTGCGGCGTGCAGGAGCGACTATGTGAGGGTGCGGTGCGACCGCGGCATGCAGGAGCGACTGTGTGAGGGTGCGGTGCGACCGCGATAGCCGTGCGCAAGTGTATCTCCTTCTCATTTTGAAAACTTTAGGCAAGCTTGGCAAAAAAGTGTGGCGAAGTTTGGCAATGCAAGTCCTAGACCCAAACAGGATAAGTACATACGTACTAGGAGTACTAGTGTTAAAAAGAAAGGCGGGGTTTTCCTTCACGAGATTTAATCGATACAAATCCTCGTTTCATGTGTCAATTAATGCGTATTTTTTTCTCGAAAGACCAAAGAGCTAACCATCTCACTCCTCATCGCTTGATTAATGCAGCGCCTTGCAAACCAACCTTCTCACATCCGCATGCATGCACGGGATATTAATGTCCTTGGTTGCTAACCCCATCAATTTTGCCTCGATTAGTGTTAGTGGCCCTTTGCAAATTGTAATTTTGATATACTGGCCTTGTGTACAAAAAAATGGAGGTAGTAACTATATTTGACTGCCTTCCCCATTGCGGTGACGTCTATAATATTTTCTTATTTTTTTGTGGTTTGGCGAAGTGCGTTCGACGGAGAACACCATTGAGGGAGACCATGGTAAGTCGTTCGCAAGTGCCGCCTGCAAGCCGAGACAACCGCCTTATTTGCATCCAGGAAGTCCTTTACTAATACTACTAGGAGTACTAGTGCGGTGAGATGGTTTCTCGAAGAAGACGATGGAGAAGCAGAGTCAGCGAAGAGTGAAATGATGGTTGCTTCGTCCGTGCTTTTGTGATTTGACGCCTCACTGCTTTGTGATCTGTTATAGAAGGGACAGGGGAGTAGACTCTGTGCTCTATACTGTACTACATGCGTCCAAGCATGGGAGAAAGAGGAGAGACGTTGCATTTTTCTATTCCTTCAATCAATCAGGGAGCTTCGGTTCCATCTTTTTGGCTTTGGCAACACCGTCCACAATGGTTCTCACGATGCCAAAAGCTATTTCACATTTGGCTACACATTGTGGATGCCCTTAACCGTACCACTTGGTTTTGCTCCTATGTGCTATCTATACAAATCTCAATTATATTGATCTAAAAAATTATAGAATCAAGATTAGTAAAAAGGAGGTGATTTTGCCGCGCGGATGGCGGGGGAGGTTTATTATTTTCGGCGGACGTTGTCTTGGCGGTTTGCTAACATGCGGTCCCACGTGTCAGTGCCTTACCAAGCCGATCCGCGTCCCACATGAGGTAGAACAACGGCAGAAGCAACACATGGTTAAGTTGAAGAAGATGAGGGAGAAGCGGATTCAGCAACGAGTGAAATGATGGTTGCTTCGTCCCTCCAACTTTTTTTAGCATTATTACTTCGTCCCTCCAACTTAACTGCGGGAAAGGTGCAGCTTTGTGATTTGACGCCTCATTGCTCATTACTACGCCAGCGCCATGACTGGGGTGCTTCACCCCGGCTGCTCTGCACTGTATTTCGGTATGGCACGTGGACCCAGTAGCTTGATGTCCCACATGTCGATGAAAGGGACTAGAAGATTTATGAAAGCGACCGCTCCACTCTTACGACGGAGGAGTAGACAATACGATGGCTCAGTGAACTGTCACGTGTACTGTATAGTACTATAGTTTTGTTGTTTCATACGATCCATCGATACAAACCCGATTAAATAGGAAAGGGCGGGATTTTTCCCGCGCGGTAGATGATATTGGCCATACATTTCGAAGGCAATTTTAATGTATGCAAACTGAATAATTATAAGTAGCAATATGCTATCTAGTAAAACTAAAAACACATATGATTTATTGTGTTAGAGTGTAGTAGTAGTGTTGTGTTGCATAGTTGTTAGATGTAACATGCGAGAACGTGTAGAGATGTAGTTTTGGAGGGCCTACAGAGAGAAAAGCGTAATACGGTCACCGAACTTCAGAATAAGCAGATTACGGTCACTATATACGTTTTGCGGTGACTATACAATCACTTTCTCACAGTTCAACATCGGATTGCACTCTGTTGACAGGCCAAATAGTCTGCGTGCTGCCATGTTGACTAGTTAAATTGACCATGTTCCTTGTGGGTCCCACCTGTCAGTTCGCATAGGGAAAAGGTCAGATAAACATAAATTTACGCAGGCGCGACAAGGCTCCAACCCGTGCATGGGAATCACCTGGTTGTGTATGTGTCTGTCAGGGCCTGATGTGTGCGCATGCATGTGTAGGTTGAGCACTTGAGCGTAAGAGTGTGTGTTGGTCGTGTGGTCTACTGGTGTGTGCATGCATGCGTGCGTGTGTGTGCGTGTGAGTGTTGCGTGCGTGTGTGGCTGCATGTGTACGTGTGAGTGTTGCGTGCGTGCGTGGGTGCATGCGTTTGTGTGAGTGTTGCGTGGATGCAATTCGTGTGCATGCGTGCGTGTGTGTATAATCACCACACCAGCTCCTGTGTTAAAACAGATGGCTCAGCATACCAATACAAGGCCACCTTGTCCGCTGTGCCCGCGGCCAGGACTTCGAACCACCGTCCAAATATTTTTTTGTCGTTTGTTTTCATTCTTACTAGCAAGATGCCCGTGCGTTGCACGTAACATCAAGATGCATTTGTATGACTTGTTTATCTTGTGAGAGAAAAGGATGAACGAGGGAAGGCCTTATTTGCAAATGTGGAGAGGTGTGTGGGTACCTTTTTGCAAAATTGCCATAGTTTCTTTCCTATCCGTCAGATATAAATCGGACGACCTATATTGCAGGATGGCAGGCACACCATCATCACCAACTCTGTTTTTTATAAGAGTGTATTTTATGTATTTTATAAGAGTGTAGATGTAGAGTAGATACAAGTCGACAGGTGGGCACGATGGTAGTGAGATAATGTGATGCAACACTAGAGGTGCCACGTGGAGCGTTTAACTGGTCAACTAGTCATGTCATGAGCAAATAAAAAGTTGTATGGTGATCCCATGACTGTATAATAACCACTAAACGTAAATGGTGACCGTAATGAGTGGATTATGAAGTCCAATGTACGTATCGTGCTTTCGCTTCAAATACAATGATCGTCAATATATCGCGAGAGAAAGATGAAACACGCGTGAATTTTCTGGGAGCTTACTTTTAGAGGACCTGGAGTTAGTTTTGTGTGCATACGTGAAAGGGGCGCACAGGGGGGGTATGCGATGGAGAGAGAGATGCTTTTTGTTTCTCTTTATTATGACTAAGTTTGTATGTGGTATAAAAATATACAAATTCACAATGCGGAATAAATATCATTGTGGGCACCATGCAATGCAAATTAGCGTTCGTACTCCTCCATATAACTTTGTAACGTTGTATATATGTAGAAACTCTAAAATAATTTTTTGGCCACACTTTATTCAAAAGGAATGTTGTATGCGAAATAAACGTGAAGAGAGGGCTTTTTAGATCAATGGGGTACGTGATGTAACATGTGTGAATGTGTAGTTGATGCATTTGGCGGGGCCTAGAGAGGTATGTGTGTGTATTACGTATTCGAGAGAGCCATGGATAGAGGGGCTAACGGGGGCGGGGGAGGGGCGTGGGAGAGATAGCACGATAAATGAGAATGGTCTAGAGAGAGAGAGAATATGACATAACGACAAGAGATTCCATTCCTTTGAGTGTGTATATGCAAGGGGGGAGGGAATAGAGGCACCAGGAGAAATTTTCTGTGTGTGTGGTGTTTGTGTTGGTATGTGTGGGTGTGAGAAGATAATGAGACGTGGGGGCAGAGGGTGTGTCACCGCGTGAGGTCCGGTGGATCGAGGTGAGGCCCTTCGTTCGGTTCCGTCCTGCGCCACATTGGTCGGCCCATGACACATTTAGGAAGACCCATGGATGACTAGTCGTACAAGACAAAGATAGCAGAATTGTGAAGGACTCTGTGTCCACTGACAAAGCCGACTAGGATTTGTAACCCTAGGTTCTCGGACTAAGGTAACCCCTTTATCTCTGATGTTACTATTCATCCAACCTAACTTTAATGGGCATCCTACAGAATGCTCTACTAGAATCATACTCGTCGATTAGGAAGAGAGGTGTGAGACAATGCGTGAGAGACAGGCGTAAAGATAATGTGCGTACATGAGACACGTAGGCAGGTCCATGTATATAGAAAGGGTCGATGAGGATTGTGCGTGTGTATGTTTGCGAGAGGAAGAGTGCTTGTGATAAAGGTTAGTGAAAACAGTTGTAAATGGTTATGAGAGGGAGGGAGGGTTATATCTAGAGCATGTGTGCGGGAAAGACACCTCGGGAGAGAGAGTGTGAGCATGTGTGAGAGACCACCAATGGAGAGTGAAACTACACGTAAAAGACTGCTCTACACATTGATTAAAGATATAAATTGTATCCAAATATTAGGCTGGGATCATGATATTTGCAATTCACGTAAGGAGCGGTCATTGATCCATCAGACATCTAGATTCTATCGAATTTGAGCATGTCTATGTTATTATTCGACACAATTGATCCAGATAGTTAGTATTTTGAACTCCAGACAATGCCTCCCTTTAGCAATCGAATATAAACATGAGTATAGTTCATGTTGTGTGTGTAAAGCACATTATACATACGAAAGTTACACAATGGACATTATAAATAGCTACCTATGAACTAGCATACATTTGAATTAAACTTAAGGTGGTTTAAAAAAATCGAATTCAACATGAAGTCCATTCAATTATTTAAATTTGATATCATGGCATTTGTAAACCATATCTAAATTATGGGGGCACCAATCTTTGCTCTGATTTTATACATAATAGCATATGTAGTTGTGTACAAAATAGATTCAAATTTAGCTCCTCCATTCCAAAATAATCGTAGTTATAGGATTTTCAAATGTCAAAATGTCAAAAAGAAGCGGATAATTTAATGAGGTTTTCAAACATATAAGGTCAAATATAACGTTGTCTATTTAGGTCAATCCTCATAGTTCAGGAGTACACTAAACGTGAATGCTTGTGTTTCAAAATTTCGAACGAAGCGCCAAAAGAGCCTCTACTCGCCCGAAACCGCGTGAGACCAATGTTTGGTAGTACAAGGAAATTACTTTTCTAATAACTCCGACCCGTGAAACCTACCGGCCCGACGTGCAAAGGTCTAAACCGGGGTAGGTTTGTAGCTTCATCTAGATGCCACGCAACCGCCTACGAAAAACATTCATACACAATGGCCGCCTAAGCACACATGCGCGCAGCCGAAATCACTCCCGCCCACTATTTGGGACACTTGGGATTACCATCCTACCCCCGACCCGCAGTAGGTCCGAAATTTAAGAGGGGGGCAAAGTTTGTACTTTCCCCAAATTTCAAACAAGCGCGTCCCATCTTCTGTTCAAAAAACCCAAAAACAAGCGCGTCCCAGACCGAAACATGGTTCCCCCCCACCCGTCCGATTCCCCATTCGTACTCCGTGGGCGCCAAAACTACCTTTCCACCAGCCGCGAAACCCCGGCGTCCTCCGTCCGCCACCCCATCCCACCCATCAACAACCGCCCTCCTCCATCACGCCGGAGACGACACCCCGACGTCGTCGTCCACCGCAACCTCAACCGCAACGCCCTCCACGGCTAGTAGTTGAAGCCGAGGCCGAGCCATCCTTACCCGAGCCAGTTCAACCACGCCGTCCTGCACCTCACGGCTGCCGCTCCAACTTCGCCACCCTCCACCGCACCGGAGCTATTCGTGCTACGCCGTCTTTCGCCGCCTTGGATCTGCTTCCCCTCCGCCGACATACGGCCATGGCAACACAGTCAACAATTTGGCCATGGGTTCGTCCAAGCCGGCACCCTCTAGAACATCGGTTTCCCCGGTAAAAAGAAGAAGATCAGCGCGACATGTGGAGGTGACCACACCGGCAACCGAAAAAGGTACTCCTCTTCCCTTATTCATGCAAATCTTACATCTCTGCTTGCATGGTATTCATCCCACAGAAGACACTAGTTGACCGCTTCTTCTTGATACTAGATGTTCCTAGTAACTCGCGATGCACAAGGTTTCTCCTCATATACTATTTCACCTTAGCTAGAGGTCCGTCGCCCCCCTGAATTTCAATTTTTGTCAAGTTGATTCCCAATTAACGGAAGCATTCCCCAATGCAACAGACGCTAGTACGCCTATTACGCCGGGGAAGCAGCGCCTTGGAATTATCTTAGGGGCATGTGCGGCCAAGAGCTACTGGCGCCCGATCTGGAGGTCGGCCGGGATTAAAGGGATGGCCTGGGGGCGCTGCCAAGCACGGCGGTGGTGTGAGGTCGATGGGAGGGCATGGCGGCGGAGGCAGGGGTCTGGGCTCGTGGTCGCTGGCGGTTTGAGAAAGATCTTCAACAGTGACTGGCGGGAGGTAGACGAAGGCCATCTGCCCGTTCCTTATAGACCGGACGGTTCATTAAAAAAAATCGACTGACCTATTTATTCTCAGTCTACTGTTATCTTAGATATGACCACATGTGGTGGTGTGCTGGAGGAGTACCTGCATTTCCTGTGCTCATATATTACAAAATCATATGGAGTAGAATCTAATTTTATTTGCCATGCAATGTTGTAGAGCTATCATATGTCTCCTGTCATTTATTTTTCAGCCACCTGCTATCTGCTACTTTTACAGTCACTAGTTCTGCACACACTTCACCCATACTCTCACTATTGTGTTTTTATGCAAGGGTATTTCAGAGTCTGCCGAAAGAGAAGCAGCAAAGAAAAGAGAGGAGTCGCACCAGCTTTCTTCGCGGGTATGCACGACACGTTACAACGCTATAAAGGGTGCAGTGTCAGCAGATGGAGACGGTAAACGTAGCTCTGGAGTTGATGACCTCGCTCGCAATGACCCACCATCCCAGGTGCTTGCTTTAACTTCGTGGTGTCATATGTGGTTGCATGTTCCATATGGTGTCTAGCTTGTACTCGAAAGGCCGAAGTCGGTAAGATAAGGAAAGATATTTTTTTTTACATGAACCACCATCCCGTGAGCACCATAAGCCAAATAGCTAGTCAGGGCACTGGCCGAGCCAGTGACAAGCCCAGCAAAGATAGGCATCACCTGGAAGCCAACTAAAAAGCTGCGATGGTGGCGAAGCAGCCCGCCTCCCACCAGGCTCTCAGGTCCTAGATGATCATGCTCACCACTCCAACCGGATGTCTAGCTTGTATTTCTTCCAATTTGGTTAAATTGCATCTGCTTAGCTTACACATTATACCTTTGAATATGACATGTCTTTCTATTTTTGGTACATACTAGTACATCTGTGTATTAATCATGTTCTTACATCAAACTAATGTTCTTGTGTATCCCTTATCAATCACTTATGACGAGGCAGGCAGGCAAGGGGACTACTCATTTAAAGAATGCAGCGTCAGCCTTCCGACATGATTCTCAAGAAACAGAAATGCTAGATGAAGATAGTGAACGTAGCTCTGTAGTTGATTACATCATTTCCCCTACACTAGCATCGCAGGTGCTTGCTCTAACTTGGCAGCGTGATATGTGGTTGCATGTTACGTATGGTGTCTAGATTGTAATTCTTCGAATCTGGTTAAACTGCATGTGCTAGTATGCTTAGCTTATACATTATACCTGCTAATGTGACATGCCTTTCTGTATTTAGTACATAGTACATCTGTCTATTAAGCATGTCCTTGCATAAAACTATTGTTTTTTTGTATCCCGCATCAATCAATATGACGAGACACCTTTAGTATATGCAGTGTGATATTAGTTGCATCTTTCATATGATTTATAGCATGCGCTGCTTCTAATTTGTTGAAATTCCATTTATGATGGGATGCTTTTAACTTGGCAGAGTCATATTGGTTGCATCTTTCATGTGGTGTCTAGCTTGCATTGCTTCTTATTTGCTGGAATGGTTTCTGCTTAGTTTACACAAACAGTTATGAACATGCCATGCTGTCCTGTTTTTCGTACATATTCCATCCTGGTATCATGTGTTTGCCTTACATCAAAGTTGTGATTGTCAGTATCATGCATGAATGAGTTCTGAAGAGAGAATTTTATTGCTTTTTCTTGTCGGTTTTACTTGACAATTCAAAATCAATAAGCGGAAGGAAGTTAGCAAGACAGCGGATAAAGGTGCTCCTTCCGAACGGAGGGCCTCTACAGTTTCTACTCCTCCACACCGCCAAGATGCTTTCCAAGACAACACATGCATAGACACTCAACAAAGCTGTGTTTATGATGAGCACGTCTCCCCTAGTGCAGCATCACCGGTGCTCCCTCTAACTTGGCACTGCTATATGTGGTTGCATGTTATGTGTGATGTCTAGCTTGTATTGCTTCTAATTTTGTTGAATTCCATCTTCTTACTTTACACATTATACTTGAATAAGACACGTGTTCCTGTTTCTAGAACATACAATATTTGTCTATCACACCATGTTCTTACATCAAATTACTACTGTTGTGTAACCTGCAACAATCACTTATCATAAGACACGTTTGACTTCGGAGTGTGATGTAGGTTACATCTCACATTCTTTTCTAGCTTGTACTACTAATTTGTTGAAATGGCACTTATGAGGAGACAGTTTTAACTTGGTAGAGTGATATTCGTTGCATCTTTCATATGATGTCTAGCTTTCATTGCTTCTAATTTGTTAAAATTCCTTCTCCTTAGTTTACACATCATAAGCTGTAAATATGCAATGCTATGAATATGCAATGACACTAATGACGAGAGACCTCTAACATGGTAGTGTGATGTTGTTTGCATCTTGCATATGATTTATTTCTTGTACTGCTTCACACTTACTTAAACGCCATTTATGATGAGACACTGTTAACTTGGCCGAGCGATATTTGTAGCATCTTTCATATGGTGTCTACATTCCATTGCATTGCTTCTAATTTGGTGAAATGTCTTCTTCTTAGTTTACACATCATAGTTCTGGTTATCTCTTCCATCCTGTTTTTCATACAGATTACGTCCTCCTGTCATGTGGTTGTCTAACATCAAAGTTCAGTTCATATGCTTCACGCATCAATTTGTTCTAAAGAACTAAATTGTTATTCGTTTTTCTTGTCGGCTTGACTTAAGATGGCACAGAGAAAGAGGAAGAAACACAAAATGGCAGGGAATGAGAAGCGGATGAATCCTGTAGATTCTGCTGGTACTGATGGTGCAATAGAAGGTCAAAGTCCAGTGGAAAATTCTACAAACACGGCATCCCATGCTACATGAGGTGCAAAAAAAGCCAAACAGAAACAAATAGCTGCCACCAAACAAGCAGAGACAACCCTAGTTCTTGCAACACCTACCACAGTACTACCATCTGCACGATTTACTCGTGCGTCAACTGAGCTAGCGGCACGTTCCCAAGCTCCCTTGCCACCTGACACTATTTCCCAAGCACTCTTGACACAAGGCGAGTTGGCAATATCAGATGAACCTTGTGAGCTTCAACAGCAAGAAGGTAGTTGCCGGAGTCAAGTTACAGTTGCATGCTTCTTTATATGTAGTCTCACAGTTTGATGTACACTAACACTTCCTATGTTCGTTGTTGGACTAGCACCTAGGCGCAAGAGGAAACAAACATTAGGGATAATGCTCGATAGGTTAACTAAATCTAGAGGAGGAAGAATGGAGATCCGTTTTGAGGCAGGTTTAAAAAGGCCATGTGATGCTACAGAGTCAGCCAAGTTAGTATCAGAGGCAGCGGTTGCCGTTAGGTGTCATGTACGTATCCTCCCAACATGGATTCAGTATAGGAATGACAAAGACGAAACCCAGTTCAACACCTTCCTCGACCATTTATTTGTAAGTATGGTTATGTATGGAAACTAGTAATATTGTCTTGCTCTGTCCCATACTTTCTAGGTTGGTGATAATGAGACTCCCATATTTTTCAACAGATGAGGTTCAAGTTGGATAGCCAAGATGATGCAACCAGACAAGCTTGCACCCATGTTTTCAAGTCTGCTCTGTGATAGTATCGGTATAACTTGAGGAAAACTCACTTTGAAGGCAAGGCTAACAGTGAACTTTCACAAACATCTCCAGTGGAAAATATATCGGATGAAGACTGGAGGGGCCTTGTTAAACATTGGTCTGATCCGAAGTATCAGGTACATTATATATATGTGATCAGATCACATGTTGAATTCCTATTTACACATGTGCCACACAAATCTATCTTCTTGTAGGTGAACTGTTCAAAGAACAAGGCCAACCGTACAAAAGTGAAATTCCAACAGACGACAGGATCTCGTAGCTATATTGCACACTGCGAGGCTCTTGTAATTAGCTGTTGTTTCACTCTTTTCGCTATACCATATTATCAAATCTATATTGACTTGTTCAAAATGCAGAGGAAAGCCCGCAAGGACCAAAAAGTACCTGAACCAAATGCTGTGGAAATCTTCAAGGACTGTCACACCAGCAAGAAGAAGGGCATGACTACACCTGTCAAAGCCGTTGTTGTAAGTCCTTAATCCTCATGCCTTTTAATTACTACTTACTCTGACTTGTGCCTTGAACTGCATGGTTTGCAGCCAATGTCTATTGCTCTTTTCAATTTTATACACAATTGTCTTAGCGTATCATTGCACCTTACAAGGTTTAAAAGAGAGGACTGATGTTCCTTTGATCTTGACCCGTAATCTAGTTCCGTGCTGGACTTGCCCACACAACGTTACAATTGCCTGTTTGTCTGTTCTCAGTTGTTTTGTGATATGAATGATGTCATACTATGCCGTATAATAAACTTCATCTCTTTATGCTTAGCCCTCAATACAATGTGAAGAAATAGACAATACATTAGCGATGGTACATGGTCATACGTTTGGAACCTAGTTTTATTATGTACGTTGCAATAAAATACAACTAATATTTTACATGGGTTCACCAGAATAAGTTCTGTATATAGACCAAAGCTATTTTGTTTCGTTTTGCTGCCTCCTTAATATCTTATGTTCTGGTACTACTAATGTAAAACCTCAACTTTTCAGTGAGCTATGGAAAAAATGGTGGAACCGCCACCTTCTGAAGGTGGCGAGGCAACTATAATCGCAATGTCAGCTATTGCTGCAGCGGGTCAGTACTTGTCCACAAACAGTCCCAAAAGCACGTTCCTGCGAATACTGGGTTGGTTGTTAAGGCAATATCGTCCAAACTGCCTCATGATCAAGATATGCAAGCTCAAAGCAATGTTGTATCTGCGCTCCAGACACAAGTCCATTCCCTAACTGAGGCCCTTTGTGAAACAAGGAGAAACATTGCTCAATCTCATCAAGATATGCATGGTTTTGAAACCAGACTATCAGATATTTGCTATGTTGTTCAGGAGCCTAGGGGAAATGAAGGCGAGGGTTATGGTGAGCATGAAAACGTAACAGTCAGGTCAAATGAACTGAGCTTCTGAACTTCTGGTGGTGCATTTATCTGCTAGGCTGTTAAGTTTTATGCCAACGTTCCTTTTGTTATATAGTTGTAATTTGTTTTGGTGCGATACAAAATTTATTCTTAACGTGCAGCCACCGGCTGAAGAAAACAACAAGCCATTTTTGTATAGTGTAGGGTGTTCCCTATATTTGCACTGGTGGCAATCTTTGATGCCGAGTGGATATAATCTGTGCAATCGCCTTAATAGGCTAGCGTTAGTTTCGGCCTTGTTTATTTCCTAGTCTTCTTTTTCCCTGGTTTGCTAGTGGCCGCAACTACCATGGGTCATATACGGGCCGTAGGATCCATGGGTCTCCTACGGGCCTTCGATAAATGGGCCTGTAATCGGTGGGCCTCAGGCTGTCGATAAATGGGCCTGTAATTGGTGGGCCTCGGGCCGTCGGATAGATGGGTCTACATGGGCCATAATCGGGCGTAATTGGTATCAGCCCAGCACGGTAACGAGCCGTTAACAGGCCATAGGACTGCAAAGGCTTAATTCTGTCATAGGCATAACGGGTCCTTAATGGGCCAGAATATAGGACGGGCTGGAAACGGCGCAACGGTTTAACAGGCCAGAAACGGGCCGACTCTTGCCATGGGCCGAATTTGGCCCATTAAGGTAACAGGCCAGTAACGGGCCGACTCTTGCCATGGGCTGAATTTGGCCCATTAGGGGAACATGCCAGTAACGGGCTGAATTTGGCCCATTAGGGGAACAGGCCAGTAACGGGCCGGAAGTAATCGAGGGCCGAAAAGGAGCCCAAGAACGTATGGGCCGTCAATAGGCCGAAAGCTAACATGGGCTGGAAACGGCCCATGTAAATCACGGGCCGTTAACGGGTACAAAGAAAATTACTGTTCATTATGGGCGAGAGTCACCGTGGGCCTGTAAAGGGCCGAAAGATACGAAGGCCTCATATGGGCCGAAAGACGTCGTGGGCCATACATGGGCCGAAAGTGAAATGGGCCGGTGTTATATTCGACGGCCCACATGACATTGTTAGGCCGATTTCCTTTAGGGCCTAACAGGCCGTAAAATGGGATATTTGCAAAGAGACCGTCAACAGGCTTTTCATGTGCCAGCCCGTTAACTTTTGACTAAGTCAAACGGGCCGGCTTTGTAAGCTAAATGGGCTAGTGGTGGGCCGTGGCCCGTGTCGACATGTCATAGGCGCCTATCTGACCCACTGACGAGCTGACACGTGTTTCGTCTGGCAAATAAAAATTTTACACATGGAAATTTCCCATTGGTCGGGGCTGTTAACGGGTTATCGGATCCAAAACCCGACCCGATAGCTTAACGGCATTCCGTTACGGTGGATGCCACATGTCGGTCACCCTTGACGAAAGCACTTCTGTGATGCACGATTTATTGTCATGGAAGTGGACACTTCCATGATGATAATCTTGGTAATGTCATGGAACACTTCTACGACAGCACAGATAGGACTATCTTGATTCTTTCTTAAAATCGTCATGGATGTACATGCATGACAAAAAACGCGACCTACTGTGACAAACACGTATCATCACGAAAGTGTATTTTTTTTATAGTGTACGCGGTCTTCATGGCATCCCGGAAGCTACGACACTACTTTCAAGAGTGTTCAATCACGGTGGCCTCTGAAGTACCACTCAACGATATAATAAATAACTGCGATGCCACGGGCCGAATTGCTAAATGGGCTATCGAGCTCCTCCCGTTTGACATAATATACAAACCACAGCGAGCCATTAAGTCACAAGTACTGGCTGACTTCGTCGCCGAGTGGACAGAAGCCGAACTCCCTAAAGATTATGGCGCGTACTCCAATTGGATCATGCACTTTGACGGCTCTAAGATGCTGGCCAGTCTGGGGGCAGGCATTGTCCTGACATCCCCTACCAGAGATACAGTCCAATACGTACTCCAAATATTATACACTGACTCCAACAACGCAGCTGAATATGAGGCTCTGTTGCATGGTCTTCGGATGGCAGTCTCCATGGGCATTCAACGCATGGAAGTGCGTGGGGATTTGAACCTTGCAATATCTCAAAAAAATGGAGACTTTGATGCCAAGGACTCAAAAATGGCGGCTTACCGTAATGCCGTCCTCAAAATGTCAGCTCGGTTTGAGGGGCTCAAATTCCACCATGTGGTCCGAGAAAACAATCAAGCGGCGGATATCCTCGCCCGCATCGGCGCTAAGCGCGACCCCGTCCCACCAAATATCTTCTTGGAAAGGCTGTTCAAGCCATCGGTGGTGTGGTAAGGGGAGACCGGCAATACCAGTCCAGATCCAAACACAACCCCAGATCCCAAACAATCTGGCGTAATCGGAGGCTCCGCCACCGAAATAACACCTTCGGCCCACGTGATTATGCCTGTCATTGCCCTGTGGACAGAATGCTTCTTACCGTACCTAAATAGGCAAGAACTCCCTGCTGACCAAAAGGAAGCACGTTGCATTGTGCGGCGCTCTAAAGCCTACAAGGTTCACGAGGGAGAGCTTTATAAGAAAAGCGTGACCGAAGTGCTTCAAAGATGCATCTCCGAAGACGAGGGACGACAGCTACTGGCCGAAATTCATGCTGGACTCGGCGGCCATCACGCTGCAGCTTGGGCCCTTGTAAGAAAGGCCTCCCGCACAGGTTTCTATTGGCCGACAGCCCGAGCAGACGCACAAGACCTCGTCCAACATTGCATCGGTTGCCAGCTCTTTGCAAATCAGAGCGATATGCCACCTACCGCTCTCCAAACAATCCCCATAACTTGGCCCTTTGTGGTCTGGGGGCTCGATATGGTTGGACCCCTTAAAGGAGGAAGCCATAAGAAAAAATACTTGTTGGTTATGGTAGATAAATTCACCAAATGAATAGAGGCCAAACCAGTTAAAACGGCCGAATCCGGAATAGTGATAGAATTCATATCCGGGATCGTACACCGTTACATTGTCCCCTGGCTCTAACTTCACAGCCGACGAGGTGAAAACTTGGTGCGGCAACATGGGCATTAAGCTCGATTATGCCTCGGTCTATCATCCCCAAACTAACAGTCATGTCGAACGAGCAAATGGTCCCATTATGAGCGGCATCAAACCCAGACTAGTGCGATCCTTGGAGGAATCAGATACACACTAGGTCGAGGAGCTCGACTCCGTACTATGGGGGCTGCAAACCATGCCGAATCGTACTACCGAATACACACCGTTATTATGGTGTACGGCGCAGAGGCGGTATTGCCCTGCGATATCATTCATGACTCACCTCGAGTGCGCATATACGAAGAGAGAGAAACTGAGCTGGATCATCAGCACAATTTAGATGCCCTGGAGGAGGAGCGTGACGTCGCAAAGTCCCGTTCCGCATTCTATCAGCAGCAGGCTTGAAGGTATCTTAGCTTCTGCCCCTAAGTCCGGCTCTGGAGTCCGGCTGGTGGAGGCGTGGCCGGCAGGCTCTCCAGATACTATCTGGCGAGCGTTTTTTCTGCCAGGAACCAAGGACATTATTATATTTTAAAGACGATAATCACAGAGCAGGTTTTAAATCATACCTCTGCGACGGTGTCTCAGTCCTGACCACCTTACTTCTGAGCCTGCCCGGCCTCGGTGCCCCTTGTTTACGGGTCATCGTGGGTTCGGCATGGCGCCTCGATGGCCTTCCCTGTAAGATGCAATATGTGTGCAGTGGGTAAGGAACAAAGAAGGGATCCTTCTCCGAAGTTGGGACTCCGGTTTTACTTACATGCGATGTAGGGAGTAGGCCTGGGTAATCGGCTATGATGGCCACCAAGGCACCATCACAGCTCAGCTGATAGAACGTCCTATCAACGAGCTCCACAAATACGTCCGGATCCTCTTCGAGTCCGGGGTCGAGGGCCCGGCCAGGGTCCTGTGGCTGTGGAGATGGGTTGTGGACCTCCTTCACAGCTTTTTGCAGCTCCTGCTATGAATTAGCAAGGTAAATATTTATGATGAAAGGTGCAGGAATGACTAGAGTAAAGGATAGCAGCTCACCCATCTTGGAGGGTTATACATGGAGAATCCATCCCGTGGCTTAATACGGATGAACTCCTCTTCCTCTCCTTTGTACAAATCGGACAGAATTTTCGCCAGAGCCACGGCGGAGTCCGGACTTTTACAACTGCAGCGGGTGGCATCGTCTTCTCCATTGAAGTGCCACATGGGTTTCCCCCGATATTTAAGTGGCTGCACCCCCCGCATTATAAAAATTGACATAACCTCGATTATAGTCAGTCCTGATCTGGCCAGCGTCTTTATCCTGCCCATCAGGTAAAGGACCTCTCTGTTGTCTTCCTCTTGGCGGCTCCAAGGGCGCTAGCTGTGGCATTTCTTCAATGGGGCATTTACAAACTAAGGAAGGCCCATCCGAATAGGGTTCAGAAGGGGGACGTCCTCCATGTAAAACCACTTCGAATGCCAATCTTCAGATGTCTTCTTCGGAGTACCGGATAGGTATCAGGTCCCGGCGATGCGCCATATTTCGGCTCCGCCCACTTGATATATCGACCCCTCCTGAGTACGGAGTACAAGGAAGAATAGCCTCTTCCATAGCTCGAAAGGAGCTTCGCAGCCCAGAAATAGCTCACAGAAGGCAATGTAGCCTGCGATGTGTAGTATGGAGGCAGGAGTGAAGTTATGCAGCTGGAGGCCATAGAACTCCAGGAGCCCGCGGAGGAATGGATGGATTGGAAATCCGAGTCCCCTCAGCAAGTAAGGGACAAGGCATACCCGCTCCCCCTTGGATGGGTTGGGAGAACTCTCCGCTTGCTCCCCGCCATTATAAGTGGCTAGTCCGGCTCGGACAGGGACCATATACGCAGGCGGGAGAAACCCCTTGGTTTGTAACTCTACTAATCAGCTATGGGGGACAGAACACGTCTCCCAATCGCCTGGCTTAGTGCTACGGGAGCGAGAGGAGGAGCTGCGCCGGCCGGCCATGATGGGATGGTTTCTTTCGGGCGTGCTCTGGTAGATACTCGCTGGGGGAGGATGGTGTGATTTGGATCTGAGGATCCCCATCTCTTTAAATAGATGATTCACTTACATGGTCAGGGTGGCAAATGTGAAAATGCCCCGACTTCTCGCATTCGCTTGACACGTGGAGATAGCCATTATTAAAGCACAGAAGTCGAGGACTACAACATTAATGGGGAGCCAGACACTACTCGTTACAACAGGTACTCTAGATTCGGAGGAGAACCCGCCTTGCAATGCCGAAGACAATTTGCGCGCCGGACTTATCATTATTGAAGCCTAGTTCAGGGGCTACTGAGGGAGTCCTGGATTAGGGGGTCCTCGTACAGCCGGACTATATACTTTGGCCGGACTGTTGGACTATGAAGATACAAGACTGAAGACTTCGTCCTGTGTCCGGGTGGGACTCTCCTTTGCGCGGAAGGCAAGCTTAGCAAATCGGATATGTAGATCTCCTTCTCTATAACCCTATCCCCCTCTAGTGTCTATATAAACCGGAGAGTTTAGTCTGTAGGACAAGAACAATCATAATCATAGGCTAGCTTCTAGGGTTTAGCCTCTACGTTCTCGTGGTAGATCAACTCTTGTAATACTTATATCATCAAGATCAATCAAGCAGGAAGTAGGGTATTACCTCCATCGAGATGGCCCGAAGCTGGGTAAACATTGTCTCACCCGCCTCCTGTTACCATTAACCTTAGACGCACAGTTCGGGACCCCCTACCCGAGATCCGCCGGTTTTGGCACCGACAACCCCCTTCCCACTCGGGGAAGGAAGGGGGAGGCTGAATTGGAGGGGGAATCCCCCTCCTCTTGGCATGTAGTGACCCGACTTCAGACAGTCAAGCCTCTGTTATCTGTGCCATCCCTAGATCAGTAGGTTGGCACACACAGTACATCAATGTATATATCAAAGTGCAATCACATGTATATATGACATAAAACTGATACATATACCTCATAATTCTCAGCGGAAACAAACAAACGAGTGTGAAGTCCCATCAACACCATCTGTAGGCTGACTATAGACCATAACCCTACAATAAAACTCACTCATTGTAGAAAAAATCTTGCAACATGATACACTTCAGCTGTGTAGGTCAGTACATTGAATGTACCGACAAGATCACAATTAAGAGAAACAGATGATAAACTATTCTATATGCATTATGGCTTTGTGATTCTGTGTTTGAGTTTTCTGCGTAAAAGATGGTTTTGTTTTATTTTCCCTACAACAAAGGATAGTCAAGGAAATCTTCACTGCAGAGTATCCCACTATGACATGGTTCCAGCAACCGATATCTCATACCCAAATCAATATAAGTTGCCCACAATTAAGTTATCAATCCGGTGTTGACAGTTCCAAGATAGAGTAGCTCATTGAAGACATACTTAAATTCCAAGGTTGTTAGACCAAAATGAGAAGAGTCAAGGAACAAAGTATGTCTACCAGAGGGGGGTAGAGGGGGGTGAATGGGAGTTCTAAAATTTCTTCGGAAATCTCAAAACTCTTGGAACCCAACAACGGAGCGAATGAAAAACAAACTACAACGAGCTATAACTAAGTATCGAATGGAAACTAAAAGATGCAACAAGTCATATCACATGAAGGAAAACATATTGAATGTAGACATGGGTAGTAGAGGAGACCTGTGATGCTCGATGGCTACAGGGTATTTGTTCAACTAGTTCGTCCTTCCGCACAAGGACTACGTCTGGTTGGAGGGGCTCTGACTTAACATGGAGGATAAACTGTCTTCACCCTATTCTCCTCGACAATTGGTTTCTCAACGAATGCCAATTACTCGTGGTAGATACTTGAGGCGATCTCTGAACCTTTATGGACTTCTTCTTCTAGAACCATAATCACTATTGCTCTCTGAAGAAATTGACACCTAACCGTCTAGAGAGTTTGCAGCTATCAAGAGTAATAGGCGGAGCATACTAGACTTAGATTTGAGTGGTGTTGAACCACTATCTAATTGTTTGGCTCTAGGGGTTTTCTCTTGGTGGATTGTAAACTCAAATCGCTCAGAGAGGGGGTTGCTCAACAATATTCTCAGAATCAAACGGAGCAGCCACCGGACAAAGCTGGCGTGGGGCCCCTATTTACAGCCGCAGCCTTCCCTGGTGGGAAATGACCATTTTCGACACATGTTCTAGCCAATGGCCAACCGACACGTTCACAATGGTCAGATTTTGGAGCAATGGTAACATTACTTGATGAACAAGTAATGCTAACTCCTCGGTCTAAGACAAATCTCTCGCAATAAAGATCACAGTCTCTTGCTGGCAAGTATTTGCTTGGAACACAAAGAGATTTCTCTTGCAACTTCCATAGGATTTTGATTTTGCATCAGAGAATCGAAGTTTCAAAAGCTACACCCATCTTAATAGTACGATGGTCCTATGACTCAATAAAAGAAGTAGAACAACGAAATAAATGCTACGTCTTAATTTCGTCATCAATCTCCTCGGATGCAGTCATCTTCTTCGAACAGGCAATGAACCAATTGCTTCACTTCAGCAATTTTTGAGGGGTTACTCTTGTTATCACAATCTTCGGTGATAATCTACACCGCAACACAGGGAGATTACCGTTGTCATTTTCATCAAACTCCTCGTGATCTCAGGGACCTGTTACTCTGTGTGCACTCGCAAACACATAAGTCCCATACTATTTATGTCAACAAACTCCAAAACATAAGGGGCCTATCCTTGCACCAACAATCTCCCCCTTTTTGGACGATTGTTGACAAAACAGATAATCATCAAAGTGAAGATAGATAAGTGAAAAGTAATTCGAACAAGAGTGAATTAGCGTTACTTGGCTCAATGATGAAATATACTCCTCCTAGATGTATGCAGGGTTACAGATATGAGATAAAATTCTCCTGCAATTCATTGATGTATATAGATGAAATTTCAATCATTCGAGATGATGATTTGCACTGATGATATATATTCCATCGATATTGAAGTGCAATCATTGATGACTTCTGATAATAATTCCACCTTCAAAACAAATGCGTCGAGTGAAATAGTGCAGTAGGTGGGGTTATTAATATTACAACATAGAAGTTTTACATCATAGAGCAAATAGTCTTTAAGGGATAAGTCTCAAATCTCATGCAAAACTAAACCAACGGAACAAAAAAGGCAAACCTATCGACACTCGATGTAATTCTCCCCCTTTTGTCAACTAGTGTAAAAAAGGTGACGAATAACATGAGTGCAAAAGCTTGATTCACTCGGTGGCATCGCCAGAAGAGCTGTCCGAGGAGGTTTCTGATTCAGAAGTAACTAGAAGATCTTCATCATCAACAACAACAGATTTTCCTTCAGGAATGGCAGCTTGAGGCTAATAGGATGAAGGCACATTGGGATCAACCACTTGAGTCACACGTGATAGCACATTTCCTCCGACTGGTTTCTCGGTCGGTGAGTGATACGTCTCCAACGTATCGGTAATTTTTGATTGTTCCATGTTGTTATATTATCATTCTTGGATGTTTTACAATCATTTTATAATCATTTTATATCAGTTATTGGTACTAACCTATTGATATAGTGCCCAGTGCCAATGCCAGTTGCTGTTTTCTGCTTGGTTTTTACATCACAGGAAATCAATACCAAACGGAGTCCAAATGTAGCGAAACTTTTTGTGGATTTTTTCTGGACCAGAAGACACAAGATGGGACAAAGAAGTACCAAAGGGGTGCCCCAAGGGGGGAACAACCCACCAGGGCATGCCTGGGGGCCTAAGCGCGCCCAGGTGGGTTATGCCCACCTTGGTGGCCTCCCGCACCGCCTCTTTGCTCTATAAATACCCCAATATTCCAGAAACCCTAAGGGATTCGACGAAAATCAATTCCAGCCACTACAAGTTCAAGAACCACCAGATCCAATCTAGACACCATCACGGAGGGGTTCATCATGTCCATTGGTGCCTCTCCGATGATGCGTGAGTAGTTCATTGCAGACCTACGGGTCCGTAGTTAGTAGCTAGATGGCTTCCTCTCTCACTTTTGATTCTCAATACAATGGTCTCTTGGATATCCATATGATGTAACTCTTTTTAGGGTGTGTTTTTTGGGATCCGATGAACTTTGAGTTTATCATCATATCTATATTTTTATCCATGAAAGTTATTTGAGTCTTCTTTGATCTCTTATATGCATGAGTGCTTATAGCCTCGTATTTCTTCTCGGATATTTGCGTTTTGTTTGGACAACTTGATCTATTTATCTTGCAATGGGAAGAGGTGCTTTGTGATGGGTTCAATCTTATGGTGCTTGATCCCAGTGACAGAAGGGGAAACGACATGTATGTATCATTGCTATTAAGGATAACAAGATGTGGTCTATTTCTACATAAATAGATCTTGTCTACATCATGTCATCATTCTTTTTGCATTACTCCGTTTTTCCATGAACTTAATACACTAGATGCTGCATGCTGGATAGCGGTCGATGTGTGGAGTAATAGTAGTAGATGCAGGCAAGAGTCGGTCTACTAATCTTGGATGTGATGCCTATATAATGATCATTGCCTGGATATCGTCATGATTATTTGTAGCTCTATCAATTGCCCAATAGTAATTGTTTTCCCACCGTTTGCTATTTTTCTCGAGAGAAGCCACTAGTGAAACCTACGGCACCCGGGTCTCTTCTTTAATATATTTGCCCTCGCGATCTACTTTTATTTGCTTTTATTTTAAGATCTATTAATGCAAAATACAAAAATACATTGCTGCAATTTTTAGTAATTTATTTTATCTCGCGTTCCCGTGAGATCTATTTATCCAATCTACTACAATTTTGTCTACCCTTTTTAGCCGTGAGGGATTGACAACCCCTCTCTTATGTCGGGTTGCAAGTATTTGTTCTTTGTGTGTAGGAGCTGTTTACATGGTGTTGCATGGTTCTCCTACTGGTTCGATAACCTTGGTTTCATCATTGAGGGAAATACCTACAGTTGCTTGCTGCATCATCCCTTCCTCTTTGGGGAAATACCGATGTAGTTCAAGCAAACATCAGAAGGAATTTGTGGCGCCGTTGCCAGGGAGACATCATCAACATCAACCAGGTTCCTAATCACAAATCTATCTCCTTGCAATTTACATTATTTGCCATTTGCCTCTCGTTTCCTCTCTCCCACTTCAGAAGAATTTGCCGTTTTATTCGCCCTCTTTTTTGTTCGTCGTTTTCTCGTCAGATCTGTTTTTAAGTGCAACCTTGTTGTGTAGTCACCATGACTCAAGAGAATACCAAGTTGTGTGATTTCTCAAATACCAACAACAATGATTTTATTAGCACTTCGATTGCTCCTCCCGCCACTAGTACGGAGTCTTGTGATATTAATACTGCTTTGCTGAATCTTGTTATGATCAATTTTATGGTACTCCTAATGAGGATGTCGCGTCCCATCTTAACACATTCGTGGAATTATGTGATATGCAAAAGAAAAAATATGTGTACAATGATGTTGTGAAGTTGAAATTATTTCCATTTTATTTGCAAGATCACGCAATAATTTGGTTTTCTTCTTTGCCTCGCAATAGTATGGATTCTTAGAATAAGTGCAAGGATGCTTTTATTACTAAGTATTTTTCGCCCACAAAAATCATTTCCCATAGAACTCAGATCATGAATTTCAAGCAACTTGAACATGAGCATGTTGCACAATCTTGGGAAAGGATGAAATTGATGCTAAGGAATTGCCCAACTCATGGGTTAAATCTTTGGATGACCATACACAATTTTTATGCGGGGTTGAATTTTGTTTCTCGTAATCTTTTAGATTCAGACGCGGGGGGTAATTTTATGGAAATTACTTTGGGTGAAGCTTCTAAATTGCTAGAAAATATTATGGCAAATTACTCACAATGGCATACCGAAAGAGCTCTCACTAGTAAAAATGTCAATTCGGTAGAAGAAATATATTCTTTGAGTGAAAAAGTTGATGCTGTTATGAAGTTGGTTGCTAATAAAAGTTCTCCTATTGATGTTAGTGATGTGCCTTTGTCTACTTTTATTGAGAAAAATAGTGATGCCATAGATGTGAATTTTATCTCGTGAAACAATTTCAATAACAATGCTTATAGAGGTAATTTTAATCCTAGGACTTTTCCTAGTAATTCCTCTAATAATTATGGTAATTCCTATGGTAATCCTTCTCATAATAATAATAGGAACACCTCTCATCTTTAGAATAATATTAAGTAACTTATCAATACACAAAAAGTTTTCAATGCTACGATAGAACAGAAGCTGAATAAAGTTGACAATATGTCTAGAAGTATTGATAGAATTTCTCACGATGTAGAAACTCTCAAGATGAAATATTTTGTGCCTAAGGTTGAAGAATCAACCAAAGCTCTTTATGTTTCTATGGATGAAAGTAAGAAAAGAACCGCTATGCTTAGAGCTAAAAGATTTTTTTTAGAAAAAGCATTTTCAAGTTATTGCTTTCATAAAAGTGAGGAAGATCTTAAAATGATTGGTGTTTCTTCTATTGATTCTTTGTTTAGTAAAATTAATATTGATGAAAAAGGGACTGGAGAAGAGTCAACTTTAGCTAGAAGGCATCCCGATAATTTGAGGGTGAAAATCTTATTGAAAAAATTGATAAAAGTGGGTTTGAAGAGGTCAAAACTTTAACTAGTGATGTGCCCACTCTTTTGGATTACAAAGACTTTAATGATGATAGTTTCTGTTTGGTTGATGGTATTTCTTTGTTGCAATCCATGATAAATTCACCCCATGCTTATGAACAAAATAACGCTTTTACTAAACATATTGTTGATGCTATGATGAAAGCTTTTGAAGAAAAGTTGGAATTAGAAGTTTTGATTCCTAGAAAATTACATGATGAATGGGAACCTACCATAAAAGTCAAGATTAAAAATTATGAGTGTTTTGCTTTAAGTGACTTGGGTGCTAGTGTTTCTACAATTCCGAAACCTTTATGTGATGTGCTTGGTCTTACCAATATTGAAGATTGTTCTTTAAATTTGCACTTGGCGGATTCTTACTAATGATGTTCTTATTCTTGCAAATAGGAATTGTGTGCCCATAGATTGTATTGTTCTTGATATTGATTGGAACTCGTCTTGTCCAATTATACTCGGTAGACCGTCTTTACATACTACTAGGGTTATGATTGATATGAAAGAAGGCAATATTAAATTTTAATTTCCACTAAGGAAGGGTATGGAACACTTCCCTAGAACAAGAATTAGGCCACTATATGAATCAATCATGAGGGCATTGTATGGATCTAGAACTAAAGATGACAACACTTAGATCCTTCGTGTTATGCCTAGCTAGGGGCATAAAACGATAGCGCTTGTTGGGAGGCAACCCAACTTGTATCTTTTTTTATTTTTGGTTTTCTAGCTGTTTTCAATAATACCCAATTAGACCTCTGATTAGATGTGTTTTTGTGGTTTAAATTAGTGTTTGTGCCAAGCAAAGCCTTTGGGATGATTTGGGTGAGAGTTGATTTGATCTTGGTGAAAAACAGAAACTTTTGTGCTCACGAAAATAATTCCCATTTTTAATAGAAGAGCGCTTTTGAGTTGATTCTTTGTGCAGAAGATTAATAAACAAATTTCTCACACTGTCCTAATTTTTCCAGAATTTTTCGATTTACATAAGTATTCGAAGTTTCCAGATCACTATAGACTTTTCTGTTTTTGACATATTCTATTTTCTTTGCATTTTGTGCTTGTTTTGATGATTCTATGGTTTTCTTTGAATAGTTTTTGCCACAGAAAAGTTGGAATACAGTAGATATAATGCAAAAATAAAATATGAATGGGTTTGCAACATTACTTATAGTAGTGGTTTGTTTTCTTATACTAACGGATCTCACGAAGGTTTTGTTGAGTTTTGTTGATTGAAATTTTCAAGTTTTCACTACAAAAAAATACACTTCCGTGATGATACTTGTTTGTCACAGTAGGTTGCGTTTTTTGTCATGCATGTATATCCATGACAATTTTATGACAGAATCAAGATAGTCATACTTGTGTTGTCGTAGAAGTGTTCCATGACATTACCAAAATTATCATCATGGAAGTGTCCACTTCCATGACGATAAATCGCACGTCACAGAAGTGCTTTCGTCAAGGGTGAATGACACGTGGCATCCACCGTAACGGAACGCCGTTAAGCTATCGGGTCGGGTTTTGGATCCGATAACCCGTTAACAGCCCCGACCAATGGGAAATTTCCATGTGTAAATTTTTTATTAGCCGGACGAAACACGTGTGAGCTCGTCTGTGGGTCAGATAGTCGCCTATGATATGTCGACACGTGCCACAGCCCACCACTGGCCCATTTAGCTTACAAATCCGGCCCGTTTGACTTGGTCAAAAGTTAACGGGCTGGCCCATGAAAAGCCTGTTAACAGTCTCTTCGCAAATAGCCCATTTTATGACTCGTTAACTCACGACCCGTTAGGCCCTAAAGGAACTCGGCCCAACAACGTCATGTGGGCCGTCGAATATAACACCAGCCCATTTCACTTTCGGCCCATGTATGGCCCACGACGTCCTTCGATGAGGCCTTCGTATCTTTCGGCCCTTTACAGGCCCACTGTGACTCTAGCCCATAATGAACAGTAATTTTCTTTATACCCGTTAACGGCCCGTGATTTACATGGGCCGTTTCCAGCCCGCGTTAGCTTTCGGCCTATTGACGACCCATATGTTTTTGGGCTCCTTTTCAGCCCTTGATTACTTCTGGCCCATTACTAGCCTGTTCCCGTAATGGGCCAAATTCGGCCCATGGCAAGAGTCGGCCCGTTACTAGCCTATTACCCTAATGGGCCAAATTCGGCCCATGGCAAGAGTCAGCCCGTTTCTGGCCTATTAACCCGTTGCACCTTTCCAGCCCATCCTATATTCTGGCCCATTAACGACCCATTATGCCTGTGACAGAATTAAGCCTTTGCTGTCCTACGGCCTGTTAACGGCCCGTTACCGTGTTGGGCCGATACCAATTACGCCCGTTTATGGCCCATGTAGACCCATTTATCCGATGGCCCGAGGCCCACTGATTCTACGGCCCTGTTGGAGGCCCATTTATCGACGGCCCGTAGGAGACCCATGGATCCTACGGCCCGTATATGGCCCATGGTTGTTGCGGCCACTAGCAAACTAGGGGAAAAGAAGACTAGGAAATAAATAAGGCCGAAACTAACGCTAGGCTATTAAGGCAATTGCACAGATTATATCCACTCGGCTTCAAAGATCGCCACCAGTTCAAATATAGGGAACACCCTACCAAGGTTATCAGAATCGCGATTCTGTTATACGATTCTACGACTTTACGATCCAAAATAACTCCTCTGATTCTACGATTTTTGTTCATAGAATCTACGTTTTTACGATCCTGATAGTGAAGATTCTACGATTTGCGATCCTACCATCAGAGCTCCGATCCGATTCAAAATCGTGATTCTGAAAACCTTGCACCCTACACTATACAAAAATAGCTTGCTGTTTTCTTCAGCCGGTGGCTGCACGTTAAGAATAAATTTTGTATCGCACCAAAACAAATTACAACTATACAACAAAAGGAAGGTTGGCATAAAACTTAACAGTCTAGCAGATAAATGCACCACCAGAAGTTCAGAAGCTTTGTTCATTTGACCTGACTGTTACGTTTTCATGTTGTATTGTCCGATGGAGCACCATAACCCTCGCCTTCATTTCCCCTAGGCTCCTGAACAACAAAGCAAATGTCTGATAATCTGGTTTCAAAACCATGCATATCTTGACGACATCGAACAATGTCTCTCCTTGTTTCACAAAGGGTCTCTGTTAGGGAATGGACTTGTGTCTGGAGCGCAGATACAACATTGCTTTGAGCTTGCATATCTTGATCATGAGGCAGTTTGGACGATATTGCCTTAACAACCAACCCAGTATTACGTAGGAATGTGCTTTTGGCACTGTTAGTGGACATGTACTGACCCACTGCAGCAAGAGCTGACATTGCGGTTATAGTTGCCTCGCCACCTTCAGAAGGTGGCGGTTCCGCCATTTTTTCGATAGCTCGCTTAAAAGTTGAGGTTTTACATTAGTAGTACCAGAACAGAAGATATTAAGGAGGCAACAAAACCAAACAAAATAGCTTTGGTCTATATACAAAACTTATTCTGGTGAACCCATGTAAAATATTAGTTGTATTTTATTGCAAAGTACATAATAAAATCAGGTTCCAAACATATGACCATGTACCATCGCTAATGTATTGTCTATTTCTTCACATTGTATTGAGGGCTAAGGATAAAGAGACGAAGTTTATAATATGGTAAGCATAGTATGACGTCATTCATATCACAAAACAACTGAGAACTGACAAACTTGCAATTGTAACGTTGTGTGGGCAAGTCCATCATGGAACTAGATTACGGGTCAAGATCAAAGGAACATCACTCCTCTCTTTTAAACCATGTAAGGTGCAATGATACGCTAAGACAATTGTGTATAAAATTGAAAAGAGTAATAGACATTGGCTGCAAACCATGCAGTTCAAGGCACAAGTCAGAGTAAGTAGTAGTTAAAAGGCATGAGGATTAAGGACTTAAAACAACGGCTTTGACTGGTGTAGTCATGCCCTTCTTCTTGTTGTTGTGACAGTCCTTGAAGATTTCCACAACATTAGGTTCAGGTACTTTTGGTCCTTGCAGGCTTTCCTCTGCATTTCGAACAAGTCAATATAGATCTGATAATATGGTACAACGAGAAGAGTGAAATACCATCTAATTACAAGAGCCTCGCAGTGTGCAATATAGCTACGGGATCCCGTCGTCTGTTGGAATTTCACTTTCGTACGGTTGGCCTTGTCTTTGAACAGTTCACCTACAAGAAGATATATTTGTGAGGCACATGCGTAAATTGGACTTCAGCATGTGATCTGATCACATATATATAATGTACCTGATACTTCGGATCAGACCACTGTTTAACAAGGCCCCTCCAGTCTTCATCTGATATATTTTCCACTAGAGATGTTAGGGAAAGTTCACTGTTAGCCTTGCCTTCAAAGTAGGTTTTCCTCAAGTTATACCGATACTGTCGCAGAGCAGACTTGAAAACATGGGTGCAAGCTTGTATGGTTGCATCATCTTGGCTATCCAACTTGAACCTCATCTGTTGAAAATTATGGGAGTCTCATTATCAGCAACCTAGAAAGTATGGGACAGAGCAAGACGATATTACTAGTTTCCATACATAACCATACTTATAGATAAATGCTAGAGGAAGGTGTTGAACTGGGTTTCATCTTTGTCATTCCTGTACTAAATCCATGTTGGGAGGATACGTACAATACACCTAATGGCAACCGCTGCCTCTGATACTAACTTGGCTGACTCTGTAGCATCACGTGGCCTTTTTAAACCTGCCTCAAAACGGATCTCCATTCTTCCTCCTCTAGATTTATTAACCTATCGAGCAATATCTCGGATGTTTGTTTCCTCTTGCGCCTAGGTGCTAGTCCAACAACGAACATAGGAAGTGTTAGTGTACATCAAACTGTGAGACTACATATAAAGAAGCATGCAACTGTAACTTGACTCCAGCAACTACCTTCTTGCTGTTGAAGCTCACAAGGTTCATCTGATATTGCCAACTCATCTTGTGTCAAGAGTGCTTGGGAAGTAGTGTCAGGTGGCAAGGGAGCTTGGGAATGTGCTGCTAGCTTAGTTGACGCACCAGTAAGTCGTGCAGCTGGTACTACTGTGGTAGGTGTTGCAAGAACTAGGGTTGTCTCTTCTTGCTTGGTGGCAGCTATTTGTTTCTGTTTGGATTTTTTTGCAACTCGTGTAGCATGAGATGCCGTGTTTGTAGAATTTTCCGCTGGACTTTGACCTTCTATTGCACCATCAGTACCAGCAGAATCTGCAGGATTCATCCGCTTCTCATTCCCTGCCATTCTGTGTTTCTTCCTCTTTCTCTGTGCCATGTTAAGTCAAGCCGACAAGAAAAAATGAATAACAATTTAGTTCTTTAGAAAAAATTGATGCGTGATGCAGACGAACTGAACTTTGATGTTCGACAACCACATGATAGGAGGATGTGATATGTATGAAAAACAGGACAGAAGAGATAACCAGAACTATGATGTGTAAACTAAGAAGAAGACATTTCACCAAATTAGAAGCAATGCAATGGAAGGTAGACACCATATGAAAGATGCTACAAATATCGCTCTGCCAAGTTAACAGTGTCTCATCATAATTGTTGCTTAAACAAATGTGAAGCAGGTCACGAAATAAATCATATGCAAGATGCAAACAACATCACACTACCATGTTAGAGGTCTCTCATCATTAGTGCCATTGCATATTCACAACATTGCATATTCACAGCTAATGATGTGTAAACTAAGGAGAAGGCATTTCAACATATTAGAAGCAATGAAAGCTAGACACCATATGAAAGATGCAACGAATATCACTCTACCAAGTTAAAACTGTCTCGTCATAAGTGCCATTTCAACAAATTAGTAGTACAAGCTAGAAAAGAATGTGAGATGTAACCTATATCACACTCCAAAGTCAAACATGTCTTATGATAAGTGATTGTTGCAGGTTACACAACAGTAGTAATTTGATGTAAGAACATGGTGTGATAGACAGATATTATATGTTCTAGAAACAGGAACATGTGTCTTATTCAACTATAGTGTGTAAAGTAAGCAGATGGAATTCAACAAAATTAGAAGCAATACAAGCTAGACATCACACATAACATGCAACCACATATAATAGTGCCAAGTTAGAGGGAGCACCGGTGATGGTGCACTAGGGGAGACGTGTTCATCATAAACACAGCTTTGTTGAGTGTCTATGCATGTGTTGTCTTGGAAGTCATCTTGGGGGTGTGGAGGAGTAGAAACTATAGAGGCCCTCCGTTCGGAAGGAGCACCTTTATCCACTGCCTTGCTAACTTCCTTCCGCTTTATTGACTTTGAAATGTCAAGTAAACCCGACAAGAAAAAGCAATAAAATTCTCTCTTCAGAACTCATTCATGCATGATACTGACAATCACAACTTTGATGTAAGGCAAACACATGATACCAGGACGGAATATGTATGAAAAACAGGATGGCATGACATGTTCACAACTGTTTGTGTAAACTAAGCAGAAACCATTCCAGCAAATAAGAAGCAATGCAAGCTAGACACCACATGAAAGATGCAACCAATATGACTCTGCCAAGTTAAATGCGTCCCATCATAAATGGAATTTCAACAAATTAAAAGCAGCGGATGCTATAAATCATATGAAAGATGCAACTAATATCGCACTGCATATACTAAAGGTGTCTCATCATATTGATTGATGCGGGATACAAAAAAACAATAGTTTTATGCAAGGACATGCTTAATAGACAGAGGTACTATGTACTAAATATAGGAAGGCATGTCACATTAATAGGTGTAAGTATAAGCTAAGCAGACTAGCACATGCAGTTTAACCAGATTGGAAGAATTACAATCTAGACACCATATGCAACATGCAACCACATATCACGCTGCCAAGTTAGAGCAAGCACCTGCGATGCTAGTGTAGGGGAAATGCTGTAATCAACTACAGAGCTACGTTCACTATCTTCATCTAGCATTTCTATTTCTTGAGAATCATGCCAGGAGGCTGACGCTGCATTCTTTAAATGAGGAGTAGTCCCCTTGCCTGCCTGCCTCATCATAAGTGATTGATGAGGGATGCACAAGAACATTAGTTTGATGTAAGAACATGGTTAATACACAGATGTACTAGTATGTACCAAAAATAGAAACGCATGTCATATTCAAAGGTATAATGTGTAAGCTAAGTGGATGCAATTTAACCAAATTGGAAGCAATACAAGCTAGACATCCGGCTGGAGTGGTGAGCATGATCATCTAGGACCTGAGAGCCTGGTGGGATGCGGGCTGCTTCGCCACCATCGCATCTTTTTAGTTGGCTTCCATGTGATGCCTATCTTTGCTGGGCTTGTCACTAGCTCGGCCAGTGCCCTGACTTGCTATTTGTCTTCTGGTGCTCACGGAATGGTGGTTCATGTAAAAAATATCTTTCCTTTCGAACACAAGCTAGACACCATATGGAACATGCAACCACATATGACACCCCGAAGTTAAAGCAAGTACCTGAGATGGTGGTTCATTGCGAGCGAGGTCATCAACTCCAGAGCTACGTTTACCGTCTCCATCTGCTGACACTGCACCCTTTATAGCGTTGTAACGTGTCGTGCCTAACCGCGAAGAAAGCTGGCGCGACTTATCTCTTTTCTTTGCTGCTTCTCTTTCGGTAGACTCTGAAATACCCTTGCATAAAAACAAAATAGTGAGAGTATGGGTGAAGTGTGTGCAGAACTAGTGCATTGTAAAAGTAGTAGATAGAAGGTGGCTGAAAAATAAATGACAGGACACATATGATAGCTCTACAACATTGCATGGCAAACAAAATTAGATTCTACTCCGTAAGATTTTGTAATATATGAGCACAGGAAATGCAGGTACTCCTCCAGCACACCACCACATGTGGTCATATCTAAGATAACAGTCGATGGAATAAATAGGTCAGTTGATTTTTTTTAATGGACCATCTAATCTATAAGGAATGGGCAGATGGCCTTCGTCTACCTCTCGCCAGTCACTGTTGACGATCTTTCTCGAACCGCCAACGACCATCGGCCTAGACCCCTGCCTCCGCCGCCCCACCCTCCCCTCGACCTCACACCACCGCCGTGCTTGGCAGCGCCCCCTGGCCATTCCTTTAATCCCGGCCGACCTCCAGATCGGGCGCTAGTAGCTCTAGGCCGCACACGCCCCTAAGATAAACACCAAGGTGTTGCTTCCCCGGCGTAATAGGCGTACTAGGGCCTGTTACGCCGGGGAATGCTTCCGTTAATTGGGAATCAACTGGCCAGAAATTGAAATTCAGGGGGGCGACGGACCTCTAGCTAAGGTGAAATAGTATATGAGGAGAAACCTTGTCCATCGCGAGTTACTAGGAACATCTAGTATCAAGAAGAAGCGGTCAACGAGTGTCTTCTGTGGGATGAATACCGTGCAAGCAGAGACGTAAGATTTGCATGAATAAGGGAAGAGGAGTACCATTTTTGGTTGCCGGTGTGGTCACCTCCACATGTGGCGCCGATCTTCTTCTTTTTACCGGGGAAACCGATGTTCTGGAGGGTGCAGGCTTGGATGAACCCATGGCCAAATTGTTGACTGTGTTGCTGTGGCCGTATGTTGGCGGAGGGGAAGCAGATCCGAGGCAGCGAAGGACGGCGTAGTAGGAACAACTCCGGTGCGGTGGAGGGTGGCGAAGTTGGAGCGGCAACGGTGAGGCACAGGACGGCATGGTTGAACTGGCTCGGGTACGGACGGCTCGGCCTTGGCTTCAACTACTAGCCGTGGAGGGCGTTGCGGTTGAGGCTGCGGTGGACGACGATGTCGGGGTATCGGCTCCGGCATGATGTAGGAGGGAGGCGGTTGATGGGTGGGATGGGGTGGCGGACGGAGGACGTCGAGGTTTCGCGACTGGTGGAGAGGTAGTTTTGGCGCCCACGGAGTACGAATGGGGAATCGGACGGGTGGGGGGAACCATGTTTCGGTCTGGGACGCGCTTGTTTTTAGCTTTTTTGAACAAAATATGGGACGCGCTTGTTTGAAATTTGGGGAAAGTATAAACTTTGCCCCCTCTTAAATTTCGGACCTACTGCGGGTTGGGGGTAGGATGGTAATCCCAGGTGTCCCAAATAGTGGGCGGGAGCGATTTCGACCGCACGGATGTGTGCTTAGGCCGCCATTGTGTATGAATGTTTTTCGGAGGCGGTTGCGTGGCATCTAGATGAAGCTACAAACCTACCCCAGTTTAGACCTTTGGACGTCGGGCCGGTAGGTTTCACGGGTCGGAGTTATTAGAAAAGTAATTTCCTTGTACTACCAAACATTGGTCTCACGCGGTTTCGAGCGAGTAGAGGCTCTTTTAGTGCTTCGTTCAAAATTTTGAAACACAAGCATTCACATTTAGAGTACTCTTGAACTATGAGGATTGACCTTAATAGACAACATTATATTTGACCTCATATGTTTGAAAACCTCATTAAATTATCCGCTTCTTTTTGAAATTTTGACACTTGAAAATCCTATAACTACGATTATTTTGGAATGGACGAGCTAAATTTGAATCTATTTTGTACATGACTACATATGCTATTATGTACAAAATTTGAGCAAAGATTGGTGCCCACATAATTTAGGGATGGTTTACAAATGCCATGATATCAAATTCAAATAATTGAATGGACTTCATGTTGAATTCGATTTTTTTTAAACCACCTTAAGTTGAATTCAAATGTATGCTAGTTCATAGGTAGCTATTTATAATGTTCATTGTGTAACTTTCGTATGTATAATGTGCTTTACACACAACATGAACTATACTCATGTTTATATTCGATTGCTAAAGCGATGCATTGTCTGGAGTTCACTATACTAACTATGTGGATCAATTGTGTCGAATAATAACATAGACATGCTCAAATTCGATAGAATCTAGATGTCTGATGGATCAACGACCGCTCCTTACGCGAATTGCAAATATCATGATCCCATCCTAATATTTGGATATAATTTATATCTTTAATCAATGTGTACAACAGTCTTTTACGTGTAGTTTCACTCTCCATCGGTGGTCTCTCACACATGCTCACACACACTCTCCCGAGGTGTCTTTCTCGCACACATGCTCTAGATATAACCCTCCCTCCCTCTCATAACCATTTACAACTGTTTTCACTAACCTTTATCACAAGCACTCTTCCTCTCGCAAACATACATACGCACAATCCCCATCGACCCTTTCTATATACATGGACCTCCCTATGTGTCTCATGTACGCACTTTATCTTTAGGCCTGCCTCTCACGCATTGTCTGACACCTCTCTTCCTAATCGACGAGTATGATTCTAGCAGAGCATTCTGTAGGATGCCCCTTAAAGTTAGGTTCGATGAATAGTAATATCAGAGATAAAGGGGTTACCTTAGTCCAAGAACCTAGGGTTACAAATCCTAGCCGGCTTTGTCAGTGGACACAGAGTCCTTCACAATTCTGCTATCTTTGTCTTGTACGACTAGTCATCCATGGATCTTCCTAAATGCGTCACGGGCCAACCAATGTGGCGCAGGACGGAACCGAACGAAGGTCCGGCCTCACCTCGACCCACCCGACCTCACGCGGTGACACACCCTCTGCCCCCACGTCATTATCTTCTCACACCCACACATACCAACACAAACACCACACACACAAAAAATTTCTCCTGCTGCCTCTATTCCCTCCCCCCTTGCATATACACACTCAGGGGAATGGAATCTTTCGTTGTGACGTCATATTCGTCTCTCTCTCTTTAGACCACTCTCATTTCTCGTGCTATCTCTCCCACGCCCCCCCGTCGGCCCCTCTATCCATGCCTCTCTCGAATACGTAATACACACACATACCTCTCTAGGCCCCGCCAAATGCATCAACTACACATTCACACATGTTACATAACGTACCCCATTGATCTAAAAAGCCCTCTCTTCACGTTTATTTCGCATACAACATTCCTTTTGAATAAAGTGTGGCCAAAAATTATTTTAGAGTTTCTACATATATACAACATTACAAAGTTATATGGAGGAGTACGAACGCTAATTTGCATTGCATGGTGCCCACAATGATAGTTATTCCGCACTGTGAATTTGTATATTTTTATACTATATACAAAGTTAGTCATAATAAAGAGAAACAAAGAGCATCTCTCTCTCCATCGCATACCCCCCCTGTACGCGCCTTTCACATATGCACACAAAACTATCTCCAGGTCCTCTAAAAGTAAGCCCCCAGAAAATTCACGCATGTTTCATCTTTCTCTCGCGATATATGCAATGATGATCATTGTATTTGAAGCGAAAGCACGATACATACATTAGACTTCAGAATCCACTCATTACGGTCACCATTTACGTATAGTGGTTATTATACAGTCACAGGCTCACTATACAACTCTGTATTTGCTCATGACATGACTAGTTGACTAGTTAAACGCTCCACGTGGCACCTCTAGTGTTGCATCACATTATCTCACTACCATCGTGCCCACCTGTCGACTTGTATCTACTCTACATCTGCACTCTTATAAAATACATAAAATACACTCTTATAAAAAATAGAGTTGGTGATGATGGTGTGCCTGCCATCCTGCAATATAGGCCGTCCGATTTATATCTGACAGATAGGAAAGAAATTATGGCAATTTTGCAAAAAGGTACCCACACACCTCTCCACATTTGCAAATAAGGCCTTCCCTCGTTCATCCTTTTCTCTCACAAGATAAACTAGTCATACAAATGCATCTTGATGTTACATGCAACGCACGGGCATCTTGCTAGTAAGAATGAAAACAAACGACAAAAAAATATTTGGACGGTAGTTCAAAGTCATGACCGCGGGCACAGCGGACAAGGTGGCCTTGCATTGGTATGCTGAGCTGTTTGTTTTAACACACAGGAGCTAGTGTGGTGATTATACACACATGCACACATGCACACGAACTGCATCCATGCAACACTCACACAAACACATGCACCCACGCACGCACGCAACACTCACACGTACACATGCAGCCACGCATGCACGCAACACTCACACGCACACACGCACGCATGCATGCACACACTAGTACACCACACGACCAACACACACTCTCATGCTCAAGTGCTCAACCTACACGTGCATGCGCACACATCTGGCCCTAGCAGACACACACACAACCAGGTGATTCCCGCGCACGGGTTGGAGTCTTGTCGCGCCTACATAAATTTGTGTTTATCTGACCTTTTCCCCATGCGAACTGACAGGTGGGACCCACAAGGAACGTGGTCAATTTAACTAGTCAACATGGCGCCACGCAGACTATTTGGCCGGTCAACAGAGTGCAATCCAATGCTGAACCGTGAGAAAGTGACCGTATAATCACCGCAAAACGTATATAGTGACCGTAATCAGCTTATTCTGAAGTTCGGTGACCGTATTATGCTCTTCTCTCTGTAGGCCCTCCAAAACTACATCTCTACACGTTCTCACATGTTACATCTAACAACTATGCAATACAGCACTACTACTACACTCTAACACAATAAATCATATGTGTTTTTAGTTCTACTAGATATCATATTGTTACTTATAATTATTTAGTTTGCATACATTAAAATTGCCTTTGAAATGTATAGCCAGTATCATCTACCGCGCGGGAAAAATCCCGCCCTTTCCTGTTTAATCGGGTTTGTATCGATGGATCATGCGAAACAGCAAAACTATAGTACTATACAGTACAAGTGACAGTTCGCTGGGCCGTCGTGTCGTCTACTCCTCCGTCGTAAGAGTGGAGCGCTCGCTTTCAAAAATATTCTAGTCCCTTCCGTCGACATGTGGGACATCAAGCTACCGGGTCCACGTGCCATACCGGAATACAGTGCAGAGCAGCCGAGGTGAAGCACCCCAGTCATGGCGCCGGCGTAGTAATGAGCAATGAGGCGTCAAATCACAAAGCTGCACCTTTCCCGCAGTTAAGTTGGAGGGCCAAAGTAATAATGCTAAAAAAAGAAGTTGGAGGGACGAAGCAACCATCATTTCACTCATTGTTGAATCCGCTTCTCCCTCATCTTCTTCAACTTAACCACGTGTTGATTCTGCCGTTGTTTTGCCTCATGTGGGACGCGGATCAGCTTGGTAAAGCACTGACACGTGGGACCGCATGTTAGCAAACCGCTAGGACAACGTCCTCTAAAAATAAGAAACCTCCCCCGCCATCCGCACGGCAAAATCACCTCCTCTTTACTAATCTTGATTCTATAATTTTTTAGATCAATATAATTGAGATTTGTATAGATAGTACACAGGAGCAAAACCAAGTGGTACGGTTAAGGGCATCCACAATGTGTAGCCAAATGTGAAATAGCTTTTGGCATCATGGGCACCATTGTGAACGGTGTTGCCAAAGCCAAAAAGATGGAACCGAAGCTCCCTGATTGATTGACTGAAGGAATAGGAAAATGCAACGTCTCTCCTCTTTGTCCCATGCTTGGACGCATGTAGTACAGTATAGAGCACAGAGTCTACTCCCCTGTCCCTTCTAACACAAATCACAGAGCAGTGAGGCGTCATATCACAAAAGCACGAACGAAGCAACCATCATTTCACTCTTCGTTGACTCCGCTTCTCCATCGTCTTCTTCGAGAAACCATCTCACCGCACTAGTACTCCTAGTAGTACTAGTCCTTTGGTTCAACGGACTTCCTGGATGCAAATAAGGCGGTTGTCTCGGCTTGCAGGCGGCACTTGCAAACGACTTACCGTGGTCTCCCTCAATGGTGTTCTCCGTCGAACGCACTTCGCCAAACCACAAAAAAAGATATCATCGACGTCACCGCAATGGGCAACGAAGTCAAATATAGTTACTACCTCCATTTTTTGTACACAAGGCCAGTATATCAAAATTACAATTTGCAAAGGGCCACTAACACTAATCGAGGCAAAATTGATGGGGTTAGCAACCAAGGATATTAATATCCCCGACATGCATGATGAAGTGAGAAGGTTGGTTTGCATGGTGCTGCATTAATCAAGCGATAAGGAGTGAGATGGTTAGCTCTTTGGTCTTTGGAGAAAAAATACGCATTAATTGACACGTGAAACGAGGATTTGTATCGATTAAATCCCGCGAAGGAAAACCCCGCCTTTCTTTTTTAACACTAGTACTCCTAGTACGTACGTACTTATCCTGTTTGGGTCTAGGCCTTGCATTGCCAAACTTCGCCACACATTTTTGCCAAGCTTGCCTAAAGTTTTCAAAATGAGAAGGAGGTACACTTGTGCACGGCTGTCGCGGTCGCACCGCACCCTCACACGGTCGCTCCTGCATGCCGCGGTCGCACCGCACCCTCACACAGTCGCTCCTGCACGCCGCAAACCCAACCAAGGGAACACACCCTCACTGACACGTGATGTCGCATGTGAACAAACCAAACTCAGCCATCCTATCGCTGACAGATAATTTTCGTTCATAGAGTATGTTTATCCAACCTCATGTTGGGGAGTATCCATACGGCCCGTGCGGTGGTCTGTTGGGGAAGAAGAAGAGGTGAGGAAGAAGGAAAGAAGGTTAGGAGACGTAGGATATTCATCCAACCGCCTAAAATGGTAGACTGACCCAAGTCAGGCGACTTGCATAACAAATATATGTTTTTACACAGCAAAAGATCCATAAAAGCAACAACATAAAGACAAACTATCACAGCTCGCGGAAAGAGACGGCCTCGTCGTCTTTGGATGCCGGTGCGAACTAGCCGTAGCTGCCGACGTGTGTCTCTGCACCGTGGTTGTCCGCGGCCTCCAGCTACTCGTTCAAGCGGAGCATGTGGGCGCTTTGCACGGACGAGAGCACAGCCCAGTTCAAGTCGAGGATATCCGGTTCTGCCTGTAGGAGGGCCTCGATGGCAGCAGCATCCACGCGCTCCGCGTCAAGTCGAGCCTCCGCCGCCCGGTTCAAGTCCAGGACGTCCGGTTCCGCCTGTAGGAGGGCGTCGATGAGAGCGACATCCGCGCGCTCTGCATCGAGTCGAGCCTCTGCCACGCGGTTCAAGTCCAAGACGTCCGGTTCCGCCTGCAGGAGGGCCTCGATGGCAGCGGCATCCGCGCGCTCCGCCTCAAGTTGAGCCTCCGCTGCCCAGTTCACATCCACGACATTCGGTTCTGCCTACAGGAGAGCCTCAATGGAAGTGGCATGCGCGCGCTCCATGTCGAGTTGAGCCTCTGCCTCCTGGTCCTCCTTTAGTATCGCCATGTTGAACCGCTGGTCCGCCTGCACCATGAGGGGACTCGGACGCCGGCACGAAGTCGACGTAAATCATCTCATACCCATCGGGGGCCTTCTGCGCCGCGACCTCCGCCATGAACATTGGATCGGCTTCCTCCTCCTCGTAGCTTAGCTCCAGAGAACTCAGGGATTGGCCCGCCGCAAAGCAATCTTGGGAACGGAGGTCTGTGGCACCGACCGCCACCGCGATTTCTGCGCAGTGCTCCGGCGTCAGCATCTTTAGTAAGTGATCTTGCAGCACACCATGGCTTTCCGGCGAACTAGGGGACGCTTGATGCGGGCTAGGGGATCGAAAGGTGGGGGAATGGGCTGGAGATTAGGTGTGGTTTTAGGGCAGTGGCTGGCGTAGGCCGAGCAGCGAAGGTTCTGGTGTGAATAGTGGTTCCGGTGATGACCGGTCAATCGGTTTTGACTGTACATCGCTCTTGTCGCGTTCGGGTTGCAGCCATGTCGCTCACCAAATGGAACGCGCTTCGTCTTGCGTTTTTGCTCACTTGTGGGACCGCAGTTGAGAGCAAACCAACGTCCCTCCCCCTCCCCTGCCCGCGTCATTTATTATACTACCTCCTTTTTATGCGGAGTAAATAAAAACAGAGGGAGTATACTACGGATGAGGATCCCATGACGTGGCCGAACCCATTGAGTAACTGACATGCGGGGCCTAGCAAGGATGGGGTCCGCCAGTAAGTGACCGAAAGGGAGGGTAAGGTAGGGATACCTACGTCAGAGGATCCACTTCCACTACTACTCCCTCCTTCCATTTACTATACAGGGCCTACTGCGTTTTTCGAGGCTAACTTTGACCAAATGTTTGAGTAATAATATATGACATGCAACTTACACAAAGCATACGGTCAAATTTCTATGTGAAAGGAGTTTCCAATGATATAATTTTCACATTATACATCTCATGTACTATTAATCTTGTCAATAGTCAAATGCGGTTTTAAAAACGCATTAGAGCATGGTTAATAATATAGCCAGTCGATGGCTCTGAGGGACTGCCATGCCATCTATAGCCATCATCTATTATATGCACTCATATGGTAGTGTGGGCTATAAGGTTGGCTATTTCCCGCAAAAAATATATAAGGTTGGCTATTGTGTTAGTACTTTTTTCCATCTCCTCTCTATCTCTTTCTTCATATTTATTGTACTAGTATTTAACTAGGAATGCGTATATAGCTAAGGCTCTTGCATGAGAGCTCAGTCCCCTTAATTTTTCACATCTCTCTCCTCCACATAGGCCCTATATAAATGGAAGGAGGGAGTACAGATGTTCTCAGTACTCCACGTGTACTATTGGACAGGGAGCTTAAAAAGTTACTATTGGACTAGCTATACATGGCGAAATCCTAGTAGGAAGAGCATGCGCGAGAACAAGCACATTCACGTGGTTGAAAACAAATTGGAAACCATCTCGAGTACAAATCTAGAGTGCGTCTTTAATCTAACAATATTGATTGGGCATTGTTGAATGTTGATACCTTTTTATCAAAGTAGAGACACTTTGACTACACATAAAACTTATATGTAAACTAGAAAGGATAGGAGGGAGTATATTGTACGTTCAAAAATGAAACGAACATTGAATACCCTTTATATATGATTTGCGGATGCTATGATCACCGGTTCAAAATTTTGAATCCGCCTTAGGTATCACGTGCCCCACTCGTTCCCTCTCGATTTCATCTCGGGGTCCGGTGATCTATTGAAAGAGGACTAGGGTGGGTACATGCGAATGATACTCAGTGGAATTTTCAAATGAGGCATGCGGGAGGATGGACTCGATTGGAGGCGACATGATCGATGGAGAAGAGGGTTGGAGAGGAATGAGAAATAAGCAAACGCCACATGATTATACTTGAACGGCTCAAATAAACAATAAGTTGTCTCGCTTGGCCTACATAGTGAAAGGCCCAATGCGCAACACGGAGCACTGATGCTTGAATATGGCCGGGAAAACAGGGAAACCAACATGTGGGGCACACCCGTCGGGACGATGTAGCGCAGACTTGTCCAATGGAGGAGCTGGCCCACGACCTCCTCGCCACCGACAACCGTTCATGTGGGTCATTGGAGCCAACAACGGGGCGCAGGTCCAGCACCACCTCTGGACACGGCGACCGCGGCAAGACACGGTCGATTTCATTGTGCCGAGGGTGGCGTTAGTGTTGTGGCACGACCAACAGTATGTTTGGTTTGTGCCCAAGGTTTCCCCATCAAAGCATTGGGTAGCCAAAATTTTGGTTGAGGTATTGGTTGCCCATGATTTGGCCGACATTTGCAAGAAAAATGAACTAGAGTTGGCTAGAGTTCTTTGGCATGCCAAAAAATGGCAACCATCCAAACAAAGACCAATCTTTGGGTCATGACCAAAATTTTGGTAAGGTGCACTTTGGACACAATCCAAACACACCCCAACACCCGGCTCGTCGAGGATGCATGGGGCGCCACACCCCGTCCGCGGAGTGGTGTAGCGCGGCCAACTGCATCATCTAGACCTGAGACCATGCCGAGTCATCTTGCTTTTTCAATGACATGCGGGGATCGCATGTGAGCAAAGGGCATCTCCAACGTTGCCACGACCGCAGCTGACTACCCTGGCACAGCAAAACCCTCGTCCCTCGCGCCGTCGCGCGGTGCGTTCCCAGCCGGCGCCAGCTGCCCGCATTCATGCCATCCGTTCGTATGTTGCTGTTAAGAGGCTCGGTGCCCGAGGAACCAACTCTGGCGACTTAATGACGCACCCGGACGCTTGGCCTCAGCGAAAATGTGCTACTTACAATGGCAATCCCCAGCTAACCTCCACACCATAGTGCATCGTCCTCCTACCTGGCACCGCATCCGCCATGAACGCAAGTGTGAACGCTCTGCGGGAGAGCTTATCTTCGGGGATGAAGCTCGAGGTCGCCGCCCTCGCCGAAGTCACCTCTCGTGACGCAATAGTGGCGTAGCCGGACGCGGACGCGACCGCACAAGTGGTGGCCACGCTGGCGGCCGATGACGGGAGCACCGTCAGCCACGCGTCCTACTTGCCGCCGTCCAACGTCCGGCACCGCCAAGGTCGGGGACTCCTCCGAGGATGAGTAGGGCATGGGAGGCGGCAGGGCGTGGTGTGCCAACTGGCCGGTCCGTATCACGTGTTCTACTCTTCCTCGCCGGAGACCGCACCTTCACTTCACGGGTCTTGAACCCCGCCCTCGTACATAGAGATCGCAGATGGAGGACATCGGTCGCCGTCGTACAATAGGTTTAGGGTCGGGTTTCTTTTATTTTTTTGTCCTATAAAAGTTCGAAATGTAATGAAAATCTGTCGTGTTTGCATTAATCTCGGCCGGTGTATATGAACTTTCACAATAATATACATATTGTAGGAGTACTAGCAAGATGCCCATGCGTTGCACGGAAGATCAAGATCTTGTGGGAGAAAAGGATGAACGAGGGAAAGCCTTATCTGCAAATGTGGAGAGGAGTGCGTGTAAATTGTCATAGTTTCCTTCCTATCCGTTAGATATAGATCGGACGACCTATATTGCAGGATGACAGGCACACCATCATCACCAACTCTGCTTTTTATTGAACCGAGACCAATCTAACATGCGAAGTAAAATAAACACATAGGGTCTATACATACACAATTTATCTTAGGCACTCCAATAGTATGTCCACTACACATTCACACATTTCACATCTTTCTACATCTACAGGAACCTACGAAAGGGTTAACGTAAATTGCCTCTCTCTCTCCTCCCCTGATTTTCATGGTGGTGGGCCCCTCTCTCCCCCCAATCTACAATCAACAGCTCACATGTTCCACATTACGTTAATTACGTAACTAGGATTACGTAGGTGTAGCATTACTCGTCCTAAAGAACCTAACTAAGCCAACCTCACAGCATATCGCGCGGGAAAAGACCCGGCCGCACCGTTTTAGTCGGGATTACCAGATTAATAGTAAGTAGTATCGATGGATCGCGCGAAGCAACAATTTTTTTTGAGGGGGCGAAGCACCTAGTTTAAAAGGAAAAAAGGCGGTACACTCACAACACTCCTGTCGCGGTCGCATAGCACCCCACACATATTCGGTCCTGCACACGGCTCACGCAAACGGAATGCGCTTTGGCTTGCCTCTTCACTGACATGTGGGACTGGACTTGGAGAAACCGACCATGCGCCAAACTCCCCCCGCCCACCACGCAAAAATCCCTCCCCCCCCCCACACACACACACCAAAATTCCTCCCAAATCCGATTCAAACGGAATGCGCTTCGGCTTGCCTCTTCACTGACACGCGGTTCGTCGAGGGGACGCACGGCGATCCTCTTGCTCCAATAGTACGCTCTCGTAGACTGCCGTCCTCTAGCCACGCCGCCACCTCGCTACGTTCTTGTGGAGGCGCCAATGTCGACTCGCGCGCGCGGGCGGCGTTCAGGTGGAGACGACAGCGTCGCTTCTCTCACGATGCAGCGCATTCTAAACTGAGGCCCCATTCATGTCGGTGTAGCGCTGAATGTTAGCTGATAGACGTTGTTAATCTCACTGTTTGCCGAAGTAGTTTACTGTCAATATGCTGTGCTTAAGAAGCTTCCTTGCCCTGTTCTGCACACAATCTGCTTAGCTGAGATGGCATGCCAAGGCTGGTTAGTTGCTAAAATATCCCACCGTATATTTATTGTGATGTAGATTGCCATGGTCTAGTAGCCAATCTATTAGGTGAAATAGCTCTACACCGTTTTATACTTGATCTTTGTTGCTGCGATGGCCTTCGATAGTTTGATGGATGTGTGCTCGGCCTCATTGACTGCTGAAACAGCCTGCCATAATTTAGCACTCGAATCTGTTTGCTAAATTAGCTTTACATATATTTCCTTACTTAGATCCGCTCGTTCAAATATCTTGCCATAGCTTTAGACATCGACCTAGGTATTTTTTTCTGGACTTCATAAAAAAGCATATATGTTTTTCCTGCAATATCTAGTAGAAGAACTAATTTGTATGTCTAACAGATCGACATGACTTGGATAACTTCTGCTCAAAGATTCTCTGCTGCATATTTCGAGGGGGTTGAAAACTTCATGAACTTTATTAGAGTTGAGTATGGTGGTCCAAAATCAGATGTGCTCTGCCCATGTAGCAGTTGTATTAATTCAGTTAAAAGACCCCAGTCAAATGTGCAAAATCATCTACGCTTGTATGGGATGTCGGTCACATATACTAGGTGGGTTCATCATGGTGAAGCTGTGAATGTCAATGTTATTGATTATGTGGAAGCAGCAGATCACCATCTTGATCTGCCTGATGCTCAGGCGGAAGAGGAGGAGGAGGTGGTGGCGGCGGAGCCAGTGAGTTTGACCAACACTGAAACAATGCTACGAAATGCTCGTGCATTCTGTGAACTTTCACCTGCAGAAGAAAAACGGTGGGCCTGCATGTTGGAACAATGCAACATGGCTGTCACCCCAGGAAATAAGCTGTGAGTATTCTCATCTATGGTCACCTTTCTTCAGGTGAAGACATCTGAGTGGATGACCAACAAATCATTTGATGCGATGTTGGCTGCTTTCCGCAAATTTTTCCCAGATGTGTCTGAGCTGCCACACACCTATAGTAAAATGAAGAATTTCCTTTGTGCAGTTGGAATTGGATATGATATGATCCATGTTTGTGAGAACAATTGTGTTCTGTTCCGTAAGGATTATGCGAACTTAAGTGAATGCCTAAAATGCAAATCATCAAGATGGAAAGATGGCGATGCTGTGAAGAGGATTCCTCATAATGTTCTGAGACATGTTCCAATTACACCAAGATTGCAGAGGTTGTTTCATGATGCTTAAACAAGAGAGGATGTACTGTGGCATTCTAGGAACCAGGAGTACAGAGATCAGAATGTAATGAGCCATCCATCTCATGGTAGTGAGTGGAAAAGCTTCAATGATAAACACAAAAAGTTTGTTGTTGACCCGAGAAACATTAGACTTGCCTTAGCTTCAGATGAATTTAAGCCATTTGGCCACCGGAGCGCCACATATAGCATGTGGCCAGTGCTTGTTATCCCTTACAACATGCCTCCAAATGGTTGCACCAAAGAATCAAACTACATGATGACCTTGCTCATCCCAGGTCCAAAAAGTCCTGGAAAGGATTTTGATTTGTTCATGGAGCCTCTTGTGGAGGAACTTCAATAGCTATGGAGGGGTGTTCTTACTCGAGACCTATATAGCAGCCCACCAGCTGATTTCTTTACGCATCTTTGTTATAATTTGGTTCATCCATGATTATCCGCTTTGGGAACTATGTCGGCAAAGCGACACATGGTTACAATGCATGTGTTAGCTATGACAGAATCATTGTCATCGCAATACTTAGCAAGATATGTTACATTGGACACTGCCGTTTACTTGCCAAGGACAAGCCGCATCCTAGAAAATACCGAAGACATGTGTTCAATGCAAAGCATGAAAACCGTGAGGCGCCAAAGAGGCTCACCGCTGATGAGTTGCAAGTGGAATTAGAGAAGGTCAGGCATATTACACCAGGAAACCATCCTGGTAATGGTAGCGGGAAAAGGAAGCATGGAAGGGAAGAAGAGAGATTATTGTTTACCCGCAGGTCCACTTTGTGGGACTTGGAGTATTGGAAAGATTTGGATCTGCGGCATAATCTTGATGTGATGCACATCGAGAAATATATATGTGATAGCATTATCGGCACACTTCTTAATATTGAAGGCAAGACGAAAGATACCTTAAAATCTAGGATTGATTTGACACACCTGGGTATCAAAAAGGATTTGTAGGTGCAAGATGAAGGTAAACCACGACATATGGCACCAGCTGTGTATGTCTTGGACAAGGTAAAAAGAAAAGAATTCTGCGAGGTCCTGTCACGTGTGATATTCCCACATGGATTAGCGTCCAACCCTGAAAGGAGAGTCAGCGCAAATGGAAACAAGGTACAAGGGTTGAAAACTCATGATTGCCACGTCCTAGTTCAAAGGGTTTTACCTGTTATCCTTAGAGGATCAGGCCACCCTGACTTATACAGAGCAGTTGCAGAGTTGGGACAATTCTTCAGGGAACTCTGCAGTAGAAATATCAGGATAGATGCTTTCGAGCGTCTTAGAGACAAGATACCAACTATCCTATGCGACCATGAGAAGATATATCCTCCAGCCTTCTTTGATGTGATGGTGCATTTGGCTGTTCACCTACCTGATGAGGCACTACTTAGAGGTCCAGTACAGTATGGTTGGATATAGCCTATTGAAAGGCGGCTAGGCACTTTCAAGGGCTATGTTAGGAACAGAGATAGACCCGAGGGTTCCTTTGCAGAGGCCTACATTGCTACAAAAGCGTTGACATTCTGCTCAAAATACATTGAAACAGCTAATCAGCTTAGCAAAGAGGTGGGTGAAGACAATCCTGGGCTCAATGTTTTCGATTATTCTGTTCGAGTTACAAGGAAGAGTCGACAAGAGGACAAACACAAGATTTGGACAAAATGGTTTGGTATGTGTTGAATAAGCATCACGAGATACTACCTTATATCAAGTAAGTGCGATCTGCAGCTTATACATCGTAATGTACTAAACTTGCAGCACATTCTTATATATTTAGATGTTTGACGCGATCACTACGTTCTGCAACATCTACAAAAAGGAGTTACTGCCGCAAAATCCAAGAAACATTGACAAACTGGTTATGGCAGGATTTGCGAAATGGTTCAAGAACCATGTAAGCTTTTGAATTACCTTTGTCGGTTTTTTAATATATTGAGTACATAAGATGATCAGCTTGTCTATTTTCTAACCATAGGTTAAGAAGATGCGGAGGATGGGCAGGCGTTGATGATGCCCTTTACTCACTAGCAATGGGTCCCGATACTCGGGTAAGACATTATGAATCTTGCGTTGTTGGAGATGTGCGCTACAACACCCTTGCACGAGACGAAGGCGGGGAGACACAAAACAGTGCCATCATGAGCACGGATCGTATGACAAAGAGACTACTAAAATATATGCTAACATAATGTACATTGTTCGATTGCGATATATCTCGATTTCGAGGATCATCGGTGTGTGGTTACATTGTCTTTGTCGTTAGTATAACCTGTTTTCCAGGATCGCAAAACCCAGAGCTGATGATTATTTCAAATCCATCAATGTCAAGGCGGCGTACCTAACCAACGAGCCTTTTATTTTGGCAAATCGAGCAATACAGATATTTTTCTTGGAAGACACATTTGCACGTAGTGATGACTGGAGAGTATTGCAAAGGTTTGAGCAGAGGATTCGTTTAATGAAGTTGCACAACAAGATGATGCTTACACTGCTCCTATTGTACAAGATAACACAGATGTTCCTAATATCTTTGAGAACCATCACGTCAATAACGCCGACGAAAATATTGCCTGTCATGCTGTGGACATACAAGAGTTGATCAAGAAGAAGCCAACGTTCGAGGACGTTGAGGATGAAGAAGAAGATGACACCATGGGGAATTATGATTCAGACTGATACACATGGCGAAGATTTTGACGCTGCTGCTGCGGATGATGATTACATTGCTTTTGTCGTATTTGCCTGTCAGAAGACGTTTTTATCTACTATGTGAAATTGTGTTTGCTATGACAATGAAACCGATGAACATGTTGTTTAGTATTTTGCCGTGAGAACATCACTTTTTATGTATGCTGATTTGTGTTTGGTGATTGTATGACAACTAAAACATGATGACATTGTTGTTTAGTTGTACTCATATTTGGCTGTGAAACTTGAATTTGATGACATAGTTTGCTGTTGGACTGCAATTAGCTCAACGTCTTCGAATGAGAACAAAGGTGACCGGACAGGGCCTCTGCTATTTATTTAATAGAAATCATTAGATGTTCACAACACTACGCTCAGCCTGCTACACAGGTTTCATTCATTACTAGTTTCAGCAAAGTGCTCATGTCATAGCAACTGAATACATCACGAGTGCTACATACACTGCAAATAAAGAGACAATCATTCTACAGAGCACATCGATTTTTCCCATTATCTTCAGAAGCTCTTTCATCTCCTCACTGCTGTCAAGGCCGTTCAGCAGCTGTTGCTTGGCCATGATCAGAGGAACTACATCTTTAACCTTCTGCTCTGCATCTTCCTCTTCTGTTGTTCCTTCAGTTACTTGTCCAACACCCCAACCTGCTGGTATTGAGATTCCTCGGCTAACCAAATAATCAGCGTAGTTGCATTCCCCCACATCAGCAATTTCCCAGAAATACAAATCACATGGATCTTCCATTTTTCGCACGAATCAAATTGGAAGATCATCAACCAAACTATTAGAAAAATCAGCAACTGAAAGCAGCAGAACAACACTTAAACATATTATTACCCCATGATTCAGGCATTTGTAGAAGACTTGGACAGGGTTGAGGATTGTGGTTGAGACGCGACGGATGTCTCTGCGTGATTCGCAGTAGTGGCACCACACTAACGGCAGCGGGTTGCGGTGAGCAATCGGCTGCGGTGCGCGTGCCGGTGGGGGTGTGATGAGACCCACAAGCGATGTTACGGGTGGCGACTTGGCGCATATCTAGTTGTTGCCGGCTGAAGAGCAGGTGGACGAGCAGCCAGCGGACATGGTTGCTGCGGCCAGAGCTTATGATGCTAGGCAGAGTAAGTAGAGAAGAGGAGAAGCGAACGTTGGATATGTCAGTTTCATTACTTGTAGAGTAGCATAGCACCATATATAGCCATAGTCTAGGTTTGGATTCGAACCAGCTACACGAGCACGTCTCTCTTTTTTCTAAAACTCGGCAACGTCTCTTTACTGGTACACTAGCTTGTTCTGTATGCCTTCCCATGTATTTGATTTTATTTCCCTTTCTTTTGCGAGGAAGGAAGGAGGATAAAATTGAGAGTTCCTGGGACTCAAACCCAAGACCTCTCGGTTGAAACCCAAGGGTGCTAGTCACTTATGTGGCGAACGTTCCCTGTGAGGAGGACGACAGACGAATGCATTTTCCTCGCAGTTTTCTTCCTATATATAAAAAAGTATGCTACTTGGTTTCCGCTTAGTCAAAAAACGATTGTGCCAACCTTGACCATTGGATTGACATTCAACATCTATCGCGTTTCTTCAGTCCCTTCTTCCTCAAGCCGCCAAAGCCAAACCAGCACCGGCGGGACCGCCTGCTTCCGCCTCCCACGGCTGGCTGTGATCTTCCCCGGCTCCTGTTCGTTCCCATCTGAGGCCTCACCATCGTCCTCCACCTTGGTTCGCTCGCCGCAGCGCCACCCTCCGATGCAGTCAACATGGTCAACAACCGAGAGGAATAAGCAAATGGTTGTACATGGTGAGGATGATAGTAGGGACCCAGCAGCGCACGCAGTAATTTTGTTTTTTCGGGACGGAGAAGGGTATCAACTGGGTTGTGCGGGACCAGTGGCCCGTCTAGCCAAGGCTTTTATTTCATGTTTAGCACATGACCAACCTAGTTTGTTTTTTTTCTTTCTGAAAATGGCTAGCCAGCTATTTTGTTTTTTGCAGAATAACCAACATAGGCCTACTTGCTTTTCTATGCCCTGCTGGGCCGAAAATCTTTCAAGACGAGGAGGGATGCATTTTGCCCAGAAAATGGGCTATAAGTAATAAGAAATAGGCTGTTAAATGAAAAAATACAGCAAACAAGCAATTAGTTCCAAAATACTGTTTTCTTTCGGACTTTGATATTTTAAATTTCATTGTTTTTGTGTGGGTTAAATTTCATTAAATTCAAATTAAGGTATATTTAGATTTAAAATTAATTTGAATCTAGCTAGAAATTTCGGGCTGTGTGCTGTTTGGGACAGATTTGGAGGCTGACTTGTGGGTCTACTAGGTTGACGTGTACTTTGGCTTTGTCAACTTAGTCCACAAACGATTCTAGCAGCAGTGACCGTTGGATGTTAATCCAATGGCCGTGCTGCTTCTTCAATATCTGATCTTCTTGCTCCAGCCACCCAAACCAGCTCCGGTGGGACTGCCTGCTCCCGTCCCCCGTGGCCGGCTGTGCTGCCGCACAGGCCGCACCGCCCCACCCTACTTCATTGCTAGCCAGGCCATTCCTATACTCACCCACACCTCCTGTTATTTTCCGGCGACGGCAGCCGGACCAGTAAACCCTCGTACTCCCCACCGAGTGGGCAACCATTGCCGAGTCTTCCCCGGCTCCGTGTCGTTCCCTTCCCAGGCCTCGCCGTCGTCCACTGCCATGGTGCTCTCGGCGCGGCCTGGTCAACATGGTCAACGAACGACATCCATCGGCCGTGGACTGTACATGGAGACGTTGACAGCTGGGTCCACGGCCGCACACAAGGAAATGCCTCCTTATTACATGCAAAATAATGATTCCTCCACCTGACAGCTGGGACCCACCGGAAGGGCCTCTGTATTTCACGAAAAAAACATTCCCCCCGTTGACATTTCGAACTCACCAACTATATCTTCGCACGCAAGGAAGTGCCTCCTTATTATGCACAAAAAAATGAATACCCCCTGATAGCTGGGAGCCACCATAGTGGGAGGATGACTTGTGGGCCAACTAAGTTGACGGAGACGGAGGGCTTTGTCAACTTAGTCAATATGAACGATTCTAACTCTAGTGACCGTACGATGTCCATCCAACGGCCGTAGTGCTTCTTCAACCTCTAGTCTTCTTGCTCCAGCCGCCCAAAGTAGCGCCGGTCCTGCCGCATGCTCCTGCCTCTCGTGGCCGAATGTGTTGCCGCGGAGGCCTCACCGCCCCCTACTATTCCCACCGCTGGCCAGGCCCTGCAGCGACGGCAGCCTCACACCGCAGTCGAACCAGTGAACACACGTACTCCTCTCCGCGCGGGCTTCCACTGTCGCGTCTTCCCCGGCTCCGCATCCTCCCCTTCCTAGACCTCGCCGTCGTCCACCGCCGTGGTGCTCTCGGTGCGGCGTGGTCAACGTGGTCAAGGAACGACTTCCATCGGACGTGGACTGTATGTGGAGAGGCTGACAGCTGGATCCATGGCCGCAGCAAGGAAGTGCCTCCATATTACGCGGAAAATATTGATTCCTCCACCTGACAGCTGGGACCCACCGGACAGGCCACTGTATTTCGCGATAAAACTTTTCCCCCTGACTGATGGGACCCACCAGCTACATCTTCGCACGCAAGGAAGTGCGTCCGGGCAAAAAAACGATTCGCCCCCCTGTCTGCTGGGACCCACTAGCTACATCTTCGCACGCAAGGAAGTGCGTCCCGCAAAAATGATTCGCCCTCGATCGTTGGGACCCATCAGCTACATCTTCGCACACAAGGAAGTGCGTTCGGGCAAAAAAAACAATTCACCCCCCTGACTGCTAGGACCCACCAGCTACATCTTCGCACGCAAGGAAGTGCGTCCGGGCAAAAAAAACGATTCGCCCCCTGACTGCTGGGACCCACCAGCTACATTTTCGCACGCAAGGAAGTGCCTGACAGTCGGGACCCACCTGGTCGAAGCGTACGTAGTGTTGTCATTCTGGTCGCGAACGTGTACGTACATACTGGTGGATGTAGAGGCGCGCACGTGTCGTATTAGAGGCACACACGTGTCGTAGTGAGGCGCGTACATGTCGTAGTAGAGGCGCGCACGTAGCATGTACACGTACGTGCAGCGGCCAGTGTGCAAGAAGAAAATATGGCCACATATGTGTACATACAGGCGGGGTCTCGAACGCCTACCTGCGCATACGTACGGCCAGGGCTCGTGTACATGGCTGGGTCGGAACGGAGAAACAGCGCCGTCATCATGTTCTTGGGGAGCCAACCGGCTGGGTCGAAACGGAATGTGTCGCCGTGTTCATCAGGAGGGCTTGGACGGAACAGGCGATGGAAACGAGGCCTGGCGTACCGCAGAACGGAGGAAACGGCCTTGTGTTCGACCGGCCAGGTTCGAAACGGGATCCTATTCATTGTGAGGGGTCTGGCATACCGCAAAACGGAGGAAACAGACCTCCTACGGTCGAAACGGGGGTCCTGTTGATCGGGAGGGGTGTGGCGTACCGCAAAACGGACGAAACGGACTTGTGTTGGAGCGCTACAGTCAAAACGGTGGTCCTGTTCATCGGGAGGGGTGTGGCGTACCGCAAAACAGACGAAACGGACTTGTGTTGGAGTGCTATGGTCGAAACGGGGGTCCTTTTCATCTAGAGGGTGTGGCGTTCCGCAAAATGGGACTCCACGGGATACTGTTCATCTCCACCGTCGACCTCCACCAGCCTCCACGGGCTACCGTCGACCTCCTCCAGCCTCCACGGGCTCCTGTTCATCCAGCCTCCACTTCGCACTACTCCACCGGCTACTATTCAACCACCCCTCCACGGGCACCCCTTCACCATCTACTATTCATCCAGCCCTCCACGGGGTTGTCCTGTTCATCCAGAGGCAACGCCACGGGGTCCTGCATCCACCCCCACCGCCACTGTTCATCCACCCCCCCGGCAACGCTCACTGTTCATCCAGAGAGGCAGCATCGATCGGCTTCAGTTAGCAACAGTAGCTAAGGAATCGCTCGCTCGGGTTCAGTTAGGAGCCATCGATCGATCGCTCGGGTTCAGTAACGCGTAGCCTGCAGTGCAATCTCTCAGGTTCAGTTAGAGCCCAACGCCTCGCTCGGGTTCAGTTAGATCCAACACCTCGCACACACGCGCGTACGTTTATGAGAGAAACGCGCATCGCTAGGCCCCCGACCGCCCACCGTAACCGGGAACTCCCCAAAGTTTTCCTCGCCCTCGCTTATTCCACAGTTTTTTCCGTCATGGACGGCCCAAAGAATGTCATGCAGCTGCGTCTCCGGCCAGACCAGGACGAAAAGCCTATTTTCTGTCATGATTTTTTGTCATAGAAGTAGGATCCCACCACATCTATGATGATACCGGGTTTTGTCACAATTATCATCATAGAAGTGTCATATGTATGACATAATTTTTTTTTGTTCGGCCCAAAATGTCACCGATGTGTCTTTTTTTGTAGTGTTTGGGTGATATTACGATGGATGAAGGAATAAGGATTAGCAAAATGCTAAGCTTGGGGATGCTCGAGGCACCACAAGATAATATTCAAGAAGTATCAAGCAACTAAGCTTGGGGATGCCCCCGAGTGGCATCCCCTCTTTCTTCTAACAACCATCGGTATTTTACTTGGAGCTATATTTTTATTCATCACATATTATGAGCTTTGCTCAGAGCGTCTTGTATGATATGAGTCTTTGCTTGTTTTTGTTTTTGTTTTAAGTCTTTAATCCTTGCGGGAAACACCTTTTTGAGATAGCCAAAAATTATGCTATGCTTTCTCCTATGCTTCATTTAAATTTTTAGACCCATGGAATTGCTCTAGTACTTCACTTATATCTTTTTGAGCACATCATGCTTTGTTATTTTTGAATAAATACTCTCATGCTTCACTTAGATTTATTTGGGAGTTATTAATTTTTTTAAAGAAATTCTCTCTTGCTTCACTTAGATTATTTTGAGAGAAAGAAATATTATGCTCATGTTCTTCACTTAAATCTGTTTGAGCTTATTAAAAGCAACATCTGAAATAAGTCCCAAAGTGATAGATTTCCAAGGAGGATATAATAAAAACTTTCATGAAGATCACTAGACATAATAAACTTGATTCTTTGTAATGGTTTTGAGATATGACGATATGATATGTGAGTCATGTTGATGAGTAATTATGCTTTAGTAAGAATATTGGTGTTAAGGTTTGTGATTCCCTATGCAAGCATGAAAGTTAATAATTATGCAATGAAATTACATCCTACTTGTGGTGCATTATTCGGTGTTAGTTATTCTTAATGCTCGCTTGTGAGATTTTTTGTTTCTTGGTTGGACGCTTCTCAATCTTTCTGCTAGCCTTCATTTTGCACTAAGTATGATCACTACTTGTGCATCCAATACCCTTTAAACCAGATTTGCCATATGAGTCCACTATACCTACCTATATGCTGTATTTTTGTGTTGTTCTAAGCAAATTTGTCTGTGCCATCTCTAATTTTCAAAATAAGTTTCTCTTTTGTGTGCCCGTACCGCTCGCGAGGCGGTCAGGGGTGGCTGATGTTTTCCATGCTAGATGTGTTATTCTCATGATGAGTGTTTATTCACTTGTCATTGCACGAGAGTACGACAAAGGTATTAGAGATGCCCAGTCCCGAAATGAAAAATGAATTTACTTTATGTTGTCAAATAATAATTCCTTGGAAAGTGTTGGTATGGAGGGCACCTGTGGATACGGTTAGCCATGGAAAGTGAAAGTATGGTGGAAAAAGGAATAAACTTTATTTTCTGTTTGGGAACCGTCTGATGTATCTAGCATGGAAAGTGTTGGGAACTCTAAGTCATTTTCCTTGGTGGGAAAAGTATGCCACCCAAAATATTTTATCTCTCAATTTTCGCTTTGAGCTCTGGGACCTCTACAAATCCCTAGTTCCCTCCGCGAGGGACTCTCTTTTACTTTATGCAATTTTTATTTTTGCTTGAGTCTCTATCTTCTCTTATAAAGCACCAACTAAGGGGCACTATGATCGTACTTGAGCATTGGGTATAGCTAGTATTCGAGTGTGTTTCATGAACGGATGAATGATTGAGCATAATGGGCTAGGATAACTTGCTTTAGCGTTGATATTTTGAAAGACATGGTTGCTTGTTGATATGCTTGAGTATTAAAGTCTTCATGTCAAAACTAGACTATTGCTGTGAACCATATAAAAGTCCAAATGTCCATGCTACAAAGAAAAGAATATGTGATGAACATGTTAGGCAGCATTCCACATCAATTTTTTTGTTTTTATCATTTACCTACTCGAGGATGAGCAGGAATTAAGCCTGGGGATGCTGATATGTCTTCAAAGTATCTATAATTTTCGATTGTTACATGCTGTTATGTTATCATTCTTGGTTGTTTTACAATCATTTTATAATAATTTTATATCATTTTTTGCTACTAACCTATTGACATAGTGCTCAATGCCAGTTGTTGTTTTCTACTTGTTTTTTACATCGCAGGAAATCAATACCAAACGGAGTCCAAACGCAGCGAAACTTTTTGTGGATTTTTTCTTGACTAGAAGACACAAGATGGGCCGAAGAAGTACCAGAGGGGTGCCCCGAGGGGGGCACAACCCACCAGGGTAAGCCTGGGGGCCCAGGCACACCCAGGTGGGATATGCCCACCTCGGTGGCCTCCTGCACCGCCTCTTTGCTCTATAAATACGCCAATATTCCGGAAACCCTAGGGGAGTCGACGAAAATCAATTCGAGCCACGCAAGTTCCAAAACCACAAGATCCAATCTAGACACCATCACGGGGGGGTTCATCATGTCCATTGGTGCCTCTCCGATGATGCGTGAGTAGTTTATTATAGACCTATGGGTCCATAGTTAGTAGCTAGATGGCTTCCTCTCTATCTTTTGATTCTCAATACAATGGTATCTTGGAGATCCATATGATGTAACGCTTTTTGCGGTGTGTTTGTTGGGATCCGATGAACTTTGAGTTTATCATCAGATCTATGGTTTTATCCATGAAAGTTATTTGAGTCTTCTTTGATCTCTTATATGCATGATTGCTTATAGCCTCGTATTTCTTCTCCGATATTTCGGTTTTGTTTTACCAACTTGATCTATTTATCTTGCAATTGGAAGAGGTGCTTTGTGATGGGTACGATCTTACTGTGCTTGATCCCAGTGACAGAAGGGAAAACGACACGTACGTATCATTGCTATTAAGGATAACAAGATGGGGTCTATTTCTACATAAATAGATATTGTCTACATCATGTCATCGTTCTTATTGCATTACTCTGTTTTTCCATGAACTTAATACACTAGGTGCATGCTGGATAGCGGTCGATGTGTTGAGTAATAGTAGTAGATGCAGGCAAGAGTCGGTCTACTAATCTTGGATGTGATGCCTATATAATGATCATTCCCTGGATATCGTCATGATTGTTTGTAGCTCTATTAATTTCCGAATAGTAATTGTTTTCCCACCGTTTGCTATTTTTCTCAAGAGAAGCCACTAGTGAAAGCTATGGCCCCCGGGTCTCTTCTTTAATATATTTGCCCTCATGATCTACTTTTATTTGCTTTTATTTTCAGATTTATTAATCCAAAATACAAAAATACATTGCTGCAATTTTTATTAATTTCTTTTATCTCGCGTTCCCGCGAGATCTGTTTATCCAATCTACTACAATTTTATCTATCCTTTTTACCCGTGAGGGATTGACAACCCCTCTCTTACGTTGGGTTGCAAGTATTTGTTCTTTGTGTGCAGGAGTTGTTTACGTGGTTTTTGCATGGTTCTCCTACTGGTTCAATAACCTTGGTTTCATCACTGAGGGAAATACCTAGCGTTGTTGTGCTGCATCATCCCTTCCTCTTTGGGGAAATACCGATGTAGTTCAAGCAAACATCAGTGAGGTAGCTTTATATTCTTCGAGCATTTTGCGAAGCTTAAGATGAAGAAGATCTGTTGTCGGATCACGAGCAGGCAGGGGAGGAGTAAGACGATCTTGGAAATCTTCATCAGAAAATCCTTTGTCAATATAATCATAAAGTTCTTTGAGATTGACATGCAAGAGTTGTTTCTTGGTGAAGAACTTGCGAAGTAATTTCCAGAGATGCTTCTTATTTTTAGTCACAATCATATGTACCACTTTGGTTCGATTGTTGATTGCATGAAGCTCGACAGCAAGATGTTCTTTCTCTCGGCGATCCTCAGCAATGTGTTGGAGGAGTAGTTGTTGTGTGCATAGACTGACTTCAAGCTGCGATGGAGGTTGACGTAATGTCTTTCACTCACGCTGAGGCGGGTGTGGCCCATCGAATGCCTTGTGATAATCTTAATGGACAGAGTCTGGGATTTACCCGAAGATATATCTACCAAGACTTGCTGGGTATCACATACTAGAGGAACGAAGCTTTTTTGACTCACTTTCGCCAAGTACTCTATATGCATGGCATGATCAACAACTTTCTGAATCCATGGTGCATAGGCTTTGATGGTTTTCGGATGCTGGGCAGAGTCCTTTAAGATACGCAGAAACATATCCTCAATATCAAAGACATATCGCTCGGAGATTGCATATATAGCGTTTCGAAAAACTTCTGCAATGACATTTTCTGAATTCATCCCGGCCAGAGGGAAAATGGAGTAAGTGATGAGATGGTAGAGAGTATGATTCTCGAATGTTAAGTGATCTGGCTAGGGGTGACCATTGTAGTCACGAATCTTTTCCTTATCCATGGTGCATTGGAAGATTTCATCAGAAATAGCATCAATGTTGTGCACTCTAATTTAGTTTTGCCATGCTCGAACCGACGGAAATGAAAATGTGATACAAAATCTGTAGACGAGCATTTGATTCTTTTCCCTTCGATCATCCACTCCATGATCCATTTGGAACTGTCAGACTCATCACCAGAGATGTACAATGTTGCATAGCAGTGAAGTATGATTTCTCGGTTCCACGGATGTTTGTATGCAAAAACATTGGTGAGGCAGAAATCGTCCAGATCTTGCAATAACTGATTAGAGCAGCCAATATTCTTCATAGTTGGGCTGTGCGGGAACTCATGAGGGAATATCTTTCGGCTGTCATACAGAGTCCGAGAGTAATAGATGGCTTGTTCGTTAGTCCAGAACCGAGGTGATTCAGAGGTGCACGCTTATTGTACGAAGTGTCCTGAAAGAATTGAAGCTGCGTATTTTGATTGAAAAGCGGACCTCGAGCACCATAACCAGTCGAGAACATAGGTAGTTGTTCACGAGGATATGGATATTTGCGTTCATCTTCCACTAAAATCACTTCATTACCATATACCATGGAGTCAGTATGATGAGCAGAGACAGATTTATGTCCTGATGGATCAGCATATGAAATTCTTGGCGTTGTGTCGACTGACAAATGCAGTTGTGATGGAGCAGATTCTTTAATAGGCGACACTGAAGTTGAATCAGGCACTAGAGGCTGTTGGGGTTGTTCTTCGGGAGTCAATTATTGTGTAGAGGGAGGAACCAAAACATTGGGCTCTTCACGAGTAGGAGAAGCTCGAGGTTTGGACTGAGAAATATCACCTTCTTCAGAAGCAACTTGCTGATGTGGAATAACAACTCTAACAGGGGAGGCCACATGCACTGGTTTAGTTGGCCTTAGCGAGGGAGGTGCATCAGTAGCTTTAGCAGTGGGTTATGAAGGAATTGCTGGCTCGGGAGATCTTTCCTTCTAAGGCTGACCATCAGCATGATCATGCGACATTTCTTTAGGAGCAGGAGGAGCATTTCTCCTTGCAGTTTTCTTTTGTTTCTTTTGTGTCTGCTGAGCAGTTTGATCAGTGTGTCCCTTGATAAGATCATTGTAACTAGTGGCTTGTGCTTGATGCTCAAGACAGATCTTTCAAACAATATCATCAAGATCAGAGTGAAAACCCAATCTTCTGCTGCGGAGAATAGTCAAAGCCCGATTGATATCCATGTAAGATTCTTCAAGTTGTTTAATAACAAACTTGGAAGACACACCTTTCATTTGACCATCAAGATCATTTAGTTAGGCAGTGAGATCATTGATTTCAACGGAATCTTCTCTCGTGTCTCGAACAGCATCAGATGCTTGTGAAATAACTTCAGATGGAATTGGCAAAGATGCCACTTCACCATCAAATGGGTTTTCCACGAACTTGTCAAGCTGCTCCATGAAGAATACATGATTTTAATAATGTGGAGCATTATATTGGACAACAGTCTGTGCAATCAGAGCAGTTTGTGCTTGAACTTGCTAGGATGGAGGCATAGAAGCGAATGGTTGAGTCAAAGAAGGAGCAAACTTGGCAGCCTTTTCCTTCAGTGCAACATCTTGAGGACCAGTTTGCTCGGCGGTTGGCGCCTTGATTTTCTTCATTTTCGGCTTTGGAATTGGCTCGCCTAGCTTAGTAGTGCTGACTGGAGTATCAACTACGAAATCCTTCAAGTTTATTGCCTCAAGATGGGGAGTTATATTCACTGAATCCTTCATGGCGACAGTTGTAGGTGGGATCTTTCTTTTCAAAATGATATTCTTCGGAGCTGCTATTGGAACTGCACGAGCTCGAAGATCAAGCAACACTATAGAAGTTGTGATGTTCACTTGTTCACTGAGAGAGGCATCAATTTCCTCTCTTGTTCATGGTGGATCATCCTTATCGGAAGAATTTCTTTCTGCATTGCTATTGGTTTGTTCAGCCGGCTTCTTCTTCGGTGCGCTCTTTTTCTTTGCACTGGGATCATGTTTGTGCTTAGAAAGTCCTTCTAATTTTCCTTCGGCCTTTTGCTTCTCAACTTCATCTTTGAGAAGCCGACGATTTGCTTCTTCATGAGTTCTTTCTTTTTTTTGCCTTTTTGGCTCTCTTTTTAGCATTCTTCTGACGGTTAGCCAGTTCATCAAGTTAGGATTCAGGAGTACGAAGGGAGGATTTATAAGCATTTGGTGGTGGAGGAGGTCTCTCCTGGGGATCACTTGCACGAATGAGACCAATTCCACGTCAGTCACCCCATGGAGGATGAAAGGCAAAGGACTTCACAAACTGAGGATGAATCATTTCATAGTTGAACCACTTGCGCACACAGTGGCGTTGAATCCTTTGCAGACGCTTGTCTATTTCTCGTTTTGACTCTCCTGGAACAATGTTGTAATTATCATGAGAGCTGTATTTAGTGGAATTTGAGTATGGTTGTCTGCCACCCTTATTTTTCTTCGGAGCATCTTCTTCTTGCTCGCCATGTTGATGTACAAAAGTATGGGCTCTTCTGTACCCCTCACTTGTGCACGGGCAGTCGTAGCCACGCCCGCAGCAAGGGTTGGTGGGGCAGCAGGAGACAAGACACAAGACTACCAAGTCAGACACTCAAGACAATGAACAAAGAGCAGAGGATGAGTTGGACCTCCCCTGGCAACATCCTTGCCGGGACGGCTTGCATAGCCCCGGCAAGCTCCTCGCCGGGGCGACTTGCGAAGCACCAGCAAGGCCATCACCCTTGAGGCTGAGAGCTTTGACACCATCGACAACGTCAAGGCCAAGACATGGGCATACATGCATAGTAGCATGCAGATCTTTGTGAAGACTGATGGCCTGCAGGCCAACGTGGGACCAGAAGACAAAGCCCCCCGGCAAGACCCTTGCCGGGGATGATCAGGAGGCCCCCGGCAAGCCTTGTCGGGGATGATTGCGGGGCCATAGCCAAGCCCGCACCCGACAAGATTTTGCCACCTCACCACCACTCCAGCGCGACGACCAGCTTGCCAACTAAGCAGGCGTCTGCGTGGCAGCATGCAGATCTTTGTGGAGGCTCTACCACCGCACCAACATAGCAGCTAGCTAGCCAGCGTAGCACTCCATACCTCGTCAGCCTGGACACGTGTCAAGGCAAGGAAGGGCGGTTACGGACGGGATGACTTCTGTTGCTATCCCCGATAAAGTGAAGGGGCACGTAGGCATCATTTTAAATGTGTTTGTCCTACGATGCCAATGATAAGTATGTACACTGTAGCTTGCTTTCCACCTCCTATGTGCCACTATGGCAACCCCTTTGGCATATAAAAGGAGGCCCAAGGCGTACTGAGAGAGGATTCGGACATTTTGGACTAGGCATGCACCACTATTAGTTCAAAAGCTCAAGAGCACAGAATATACACACAAGAAGAACTAGGGTTTTACGCACCAGTGCGGCCCGAATGTGACTCCCCCGATTCGAGCATACACTAATCATACACGCAAACGTGTACAATTAAGATCAGGGACTCACGGGAAGATATGACAACACAGCTCTAAACACAACTTAAAATAATACAAGCTTCACATTACAAGCCAGGGGCCTCGAGGTCTCGAATACATAGCTCGATACATAAGAGTCAGCGGAAGCAACAATATTTGAGTACAAACATAAGTTAAACAAGGATGCCTTAAGAAGGCTAGCACAAAAGCAACACAATTGAAGAGGCAAGGCCTCCTGCCTGGGACCTCCTAACTACTCCTGGTCTTCGGTGGCGTCCATGTAGTAGTATCCATCAGCGATTGCATCTGGCTCCAAGGATCCACCATCTGGTTGCATCCACCGGAAAGAAGAAAGAAGGGGGAAAAGGGGTAGCAAAGCAACCGCGTGTACTCATCCAAAGTACTCGCAAGCATCAGAACTATACTAAGTATGCATTGGTATCAAATGGAAGGTTTGTATCTATGGACTGAACTGCAAAATGACAGAATAGAGGCGGAAGTCCTAGCCTATCAAAGACTAGCATCTTCAAGCAGCTCCAAGCATCTTGCAGCATGTAGAAGAGTAAAGAAAAGCATTTTAATTTGTAACAAACATGTTGTAGAAACAACGCCCAGTGATCCTTCCCCGACTCGCTGCGGAAAAGCAATCTCGGAGCCACATATCCATCACATATCTTAAGTATCCAATTCTAGTTATATAAGATCGGCATATAAGTCTGAACGTCCGTTATCGTGGACACGACTATTTAATCTTCCCTGCGGGGATGCACCATGTTTTCCAACACTCTTGATTACTCTGGCCGGACACACTTTTCTTGGTTAATGCCCGGCCTCGGAAGATCAACACGTCACAACCCTACCTAGGCTCAGCAGAGAGGTCCCCGCTGGTCTACATCCTATGCACTCCGGGGTGCAGGCCCATCGTCCGGTGCACTCCGGGTCATTGCGTCTTGAGCGTCTGAGCCACTTCCATCGGGCACCCATCGGGCCGTGTCGCGATGGTGAACTAGACGTCGACAAAGCTTCTACCGACATCGCGACGTCGAGGCCCATAACTATTTTCGCGTGGTGGTTAGTGCGTAAATGCCAAAGGCCAACTTGGAACAAATACCCAAACCATAGTGTATTATTAGCTTGCGGAGACGAGCAGAGACTCACGATCGATGTGACCCCATCGCCCCATCTTGTGGACTTATGAGAAGGGCCCAGAATGCCCGGCCGTGCCACGTAATTATCTTGCGGGTGCTCTCCGGGCCCGCCCAACTTTCACAAAGGTCTCAACTAAAGTCAAAGTAACTGTGTGTCCAATCACCAAGGGGAAAACCCAAGGAATCACCCTCGATGGATTCCACTCGATGTAATCATCAAGGTGAACGCAAGAGGAACCACCTTGGAGGTTCACACTTGAGGGGGTGCACGACAGAGTCATATCAGGAATGGTCAAGGAGGAATCACCGTCGATGACCACGACTAAATAGTTACAATACAGAATTATCATCAGGAGTGCATTACGAGGTATCACCCTCGGCACTCGATAGTAGCTCTGCAGAGTCGAGCAACAAAAGGGGAGTGATGTGATGTGAGGTGTCGGGCTCTAGTCGTCGATCACGTTGCTCGAGTCGTCAATGAAGAAGCAGGGGCAAAAAGGACAAGGTGGGTGTAACTGATGGATCACTAACCAACCTATACTAAGAAGTTTAGGATAAGCATGTAGGTAACAATAAGCAGGTACAAAAGCAGGCTATGCATCAGAATAGGAGCAATCAATTACTGTAGCAAAATCGAATGCAAGCATGAGAGAATGGAATGGGCGATATCGGGATGATCAAAAGGGCTTGCACCGAAGTCTACCGAAAGGGAAGAAGTGTAAATCGTCGACGTAGTCGATCACGAGGGTACCAAAGAATGGTCTCGGGTCTCTCGGAGAGAAGAGGGGGAAGAAATAGTAAATACACGCAATCATATGCATACCAAGACAATAAGCGAGTCTAAAGGTGTTCTAACGCCGTGCTAGGCGATACTGGCGAAGGGGAAAACATCCGGGAAAGTCTTCCCGGTTCCGGACGTTTGTCAGATTGATGAACCGGAGGGTAAATTTTCTACTATAGCTATGATAGGGATGTGTGGCGGGTGAACGGACCGCGTATTCAGATTCGTCTCCTCGTTCTGAGCAACATTCTGTACAAAGTTTTTCGATCCGGGTTACGGTTAATTTTCTATGATTTTTCAAACTTTTAAACAATATTCTAAAAATAATAATTCTAAAATGGAGTTATTGCATCAGTTAACGTCATCATGATGTCGTGATCAATAGGCTGATCGGGTCAAACCGACACTAGGGCCCTTTGTCATTGACACAGTTTTATTAAACTGGTTTAGTTATCTAACCTAGTTTAGTAGGTAATTACGCAGGTTTATTAAGTTAATTAATTGTATTACTAAATAATTAATTGATTGATTAAATGATTTTACTCTTTTTTAAACAGGGGCGTGGGGCCCCCTTGGCAGTGTCACATGGGGGTTAGCGGGCGCGCGGGTGCAGCGGATGCGGGCGCGTGCCCGAGGGGGCGGACCCAAGCGGGTCAAACGGCGAGCGAGGCCGCGGCAAGGGGTGGCACCGGCGCAGCTAGCCGGAGCCGTGGCAAGGGGCGGGCGCGCAATCCGGCGCCAGCGGGCGTGGCCGCGACCACTGCCGCGGGCAACGACGAGCGTGGGAGGGCGCCGTGGCGCGACAGAGAAGGCGGGCCGGAGCTGGAGGGGCCGTGGGACGGAGTGGGAGCGCAGGCGCGGGGGCGTGGTGGTCGGTGGCGGCGGCGAGCAGCTGGTGGCGGCGGCAAGCGGCGTCTGCAGCAGCTCGCAGCAGTAGGAGGTGACGGTGGCGCGTCCATGGGCCGCGAGCGGCGCAGTTGAGCGCCGTGGCCGCAGGCGACGATGCGACATAGAGGGAGCGGGGGAAAGGGGACGGCAGCGCTCACTTGCGAGCAGGGAAGGGGGGCGACGGGGCGCGTTGTCATCGGTGAGGGAGAGGCGGTGGAGCGGCACCGACGAGGTGGCGGAGCACGACGGCAACGAGGTGGCGCCGGGGATGGGCGCCGGCGTCGGAGGCGCAAGGCGGCGCGGGACTGGACGCCTCCTCAATCCAGTCGAGTGGGGGCATCTGGGGCAACTGCCCCGATCCAAATGGGGGAAGGGGAGAGCAGCATGGGGGAGATCGAGGGAAGTGGGGGGGCGCTAGGGTTAGTGGGGTGTGGGGATTAAGGGGATGGAGAGATGGGGCGGTCTGGTGGCCTGGCGGTTTGGTTAACTCGGCTAAGGCCCAGTGGGAAACCTTCCTTTTATTGATTTGCCTACTCTCTTTATTTTATTTACTTTTGCCTTTTCCTTTTACTCATTTAAGTTTGAAAACAGAACCAACTTTGAATCAACACGAACTTAACCACAGTAAATTCGATGACATGGCACCATTAACAGGGGCTTACTGTAGCATAATTATCCGGGCATTACAAATCTCCCCCACTATAAGAAATCTCATCCCTAGATTTAAGAGGTAGAAGGAAACAATTCGGGGTATTCATCACGTAGGCAATCCTCGTGTTCCCAAGTGGCTTCATCTTCAGAATGGTGCGACCATTGGACCTTGAGGAACTTGATCGCCTTCTGATGCGTGCGGCGCTCAGCTTGGTCAAGAATGCGTACCAGATGCTCTTTATAGGAGAGGTCTTGTTGTAACTCGAGCACTTCATGATCCACTGCTCGGATTGGGTCCTTGAAGCAGCGGCGGAGTTGTGACACGTGGAACACATCGTGAACCTGAGAAAGGTTTAGCGGAAGTTCCAACTGGTATGCCACTTTTCAACGCTTTTCGAGAATAGTGAAAGGACCAATATAGTGAGGAGCTAGCTTGCCCTTGATCCCAAAGCGGTGTGCACCCTTCATTGGTGTAACTCGAAGATAAGCCTTTTCGCCAGGTTGATAGACCATGTCTTTATGATGACGGTCATACTGACTCTTTTGACATGACTGAGCAGTCTTGAGATTCTCGCGAATGACGCAAACTTGTTCTTTGGCGTGTTAAATAATATCTGGACCGAAGAGTGGACGTTCCCAAGTTTCTGACCAGTTCAGAGGGGTTTGGCACTTTCGTCCATATAACACTTCAATGGGGGCCATCTTCAGACTAGCTTGATAGCTATTGTTGTAGGAGAACTCAGCATATGAGAGAGTTTCATTCCATTTCTTGCCGAAGGAAATAACACAAGCTCGAAGCATGTCTTCCAGAACTTGGTTGGCACGTTCAACTTCTCCCTGAGACTGGGGGTGAAAAGCGGTGTTGAATGCAGATGAGTTCCCATAGCTTCTTGGAAACTTGCCCAGAATCTTGAAGTGCATAAGCTGCCCCGGTCTGATCTGATTACCAGTGGAATACCATGGAGTGAAACAATCCTGGACATATGGAGAGTTGCTAGCTGACTAGCAGTGATGGTTTCTCTGATGGCCACAAAATGTGCAACTTTAGAAAGCCAGTCAATGAGGATAAGAATTGCATCATTACCTTTCTGCAATTTGGAAAAACAAGTGACAAAGTCCATTTTAACATGGTCCCATTTCCATTCAGGAATAGAGATAGGTTGAAGAGATCCAGCAGGCATTTGATGTTCTACTTTGATACGACGGAAAATGTCACATTCAGCAACATAGCGAGCAATGTCTTGCTTCATGTTTGACCGCCAGAATCTCTCACGAATGTCTTGGTACATCTTGGTGCCAGCGGGATCAATAGACAAAGGAGTATCGTGAGCCTCTTTCATAACTTCTTGAATCATATCCAGGTTGTCTTTTGAAGGAACCACTAGGCGACCTATAAAGAACAAGGTGTCATCATCTTCAACAGTGAAGAACGAGGGCCTTCCTTTTGCGAGGTAGCACTTAATCTTCTCAATTTGAGAGTCATACTTCTGCAGTCTCTTGATGCTCTCCATGAGATCTGGCTCGACAAACAGGGTATTGAGGGAACCTTGGGGAACAACACAGAGGTTCATCTTGCGAGACTCCTTAGGAGGGGGAGCGAGTGCACCCGGAGGAACAATATGGAGGTTCAGCTTTCTGAATTCTTCAACAAGCGAGGGCTAAACTTTGCGAACTTCGAGATGGTTGCAATATGACTTGCGGCACAAAGCATCAACCAATACATTATCCTTGCCAGGTGTCGGTGTCAAAACCGGCGGATCTTGGGTAGGGGGTCCCGAACTGTGCGTCTTGGCGGATGGTAACAGGAGACGAGGGACACAATGTTTTTACCCAGGTTCGGGCCCTCTCGATGGAGGTAAAACCCTACGTCCTGCTTGATTAATATTGATGATATGGGTAGTACAAGAGTGGATCTACCACGAGATCAAGGAGGCTAAACCCTAGAAGCTAGCCTATGGTATGATTGTTGTAATGTATGTTGTCCTACGGACTAAAGCCCTCCGGTTTATATAGACACCGGAGGAGGCTAGGGTTACACAGTAGTCGGTTACAATGGTAGGAGATCTACATATCCAGACGCCAAGCTTGCCTTCCACGCCAAGGAAAGTCCCATCCGGACACGGGATGTAGTCTTCAATCTTGTATCTTCGTAGTCTTGGAGTCCGCGGATAATGATAGTCCGGCTGTCCGACACCCCTAGTCCAGACTCCTCAAGAGTCTCTAACCAGGCTTCAATGACGATAAGTCCGTACAAGATAATGTTCGGCATTGCAAGGCGGGTTCCTCCCTTGAATAATCCAGAGAAGATCATGAACACCGTGATAGTGTCCGCTCGCAAAATAAATTCCACATTCCACCATAGAGAGAATAAAATGTACACTTAGTTCAATCTGCCGACGATTATGCGGCGTGACATCACACCGCTACCAAGCCACTGCTTTGAATCATTTTTACTATACCACCTCAGCGCTTAGCAAAGCGGTTTCTTGGCACGCCTTGTCGGGCGTAGATCGTGTTCCCCTTATTCGGGATTCTCATCAATACGCGCGTGGGTAACCCAACCGCTCCTGCCGCCACGCCTCCTCTATCGAAGGTGAATCCCAAACGGTCACGAGACGACTCTTGGTATTTTTTCCCTTTATAAGAGGACCAAGGCTTGTCCTTGTTCTTCAATCTCGCATCGAATCTCCTCCTCGCCCCGGTTCCAACACCCAGAGCCTCAGATTCGAGCGCCGGATTCTCAACCATGTCCGCCCGACCTCCGGGGCGGTGGATGCCCTCCTCCGCCACGGAGGACATATTGAGTTACGTGAGGCCAAGCACCGCCTCGAGGTTTCAAGACAGTTGCCCGCCCAAGGGCGCACTGTGCCGCCCTCGAGCCCGTGAGTTTGTTGTCTTCAGATCCCACCTCCGCCGGGTTTAGGCTTCCCGACGGACCCCTTCGTGAGAGGACTCATGTTCTACCATGGGCTGGACTTTCATGACTTGACTCGAGTCCATCCTCCACATCTCCGCATTCATTATCGTCATGAAGTTTCCTCCGCGTCACTCCCCACTTCGCCTATGGTCAAGACCTTCAAGGTGGAGCCAAGATGATTGGGGAGCGCTCAGCGGAGTCTTGTGGCGGGCGGCTATAAGCAAAAGGGCGATGCCCGCGGGCCCGAGGGTTCCTTCCAAGAGGAACTCGATCGTGGCAGCAGGAGTGGTTCTATATCACCGCTCCAAAGGGCAAGCAGTAAAGCCGCCGCCTTTATTCCGCCGGGACCTCCACGCCAACCGATGTCGTGGGTCAACCAAGGGCTCAATTGGGGCCGTTCAAGACGTGCCCTCACCGCAGGCCGGATTCGAGACCTCCAAGCGAGGTAGATCGACCTGATCGTGGTGATGCAGTGTTATGCTAATCGTGCATCTTCGCCTCGCAAACGCCGTCCTCTTCGCCTATGGGAGTTCAACCCGAGGGACCTCGGATTCTCCAACACTTTATGGGTGCGACACCCGTGGTGATGTACAAGTTGTTCTTCGACCGCAGTGGCGGTCCGCATTAGCCGAGGACGCAGCCTAAGCCGCAATCGCCCGGATACTCGTAAATAGCTCGAGTCCGGACATTCTGCTTATATGCCTTTCTAGAGTTCACCTCGACCCATTACTCTTTACAGAATGGGTGGCGCGATCAAGGCCGATAAGGTTTCGGCCCCCTCCCAGAGACCGTGACCGGAGCCCGTGGCTGGTCGAATGTTGGAGGTCGCGCCTACGTAAGGGAGTGAAGGGAAAATAGAGGAGCTAATATTTCACCTCAAGGGCGCGTCAAGAGGGGGAATCAAGAACCCCTCCTCCAGGGGAGAAGAGGACCGCCTCAAGATCCGGAGGCCAAAGCCCCTAAGCATGGGAAGAGATCTTCACCGGGGTCCAGTCCGAGAGAATCCGACGCACAATCATCGCCAAAGGATCAACCTCCAAAGAAGCCGTGAGTATGAAAAAGGAGTTAATTAGTAAGGAAATACCTTCATTTGTGCTTCCGGGGTAACTGAAATATTTATGTTGCGCCGGATCTGCAGCCTTCTCGGATGAGTTCATCTTCGGGGACCTTCTTCCGGAGATGATGGAGAGTGAAACGCCCCGATCGCAGTGCCGTGCCGATAAGGCAAAGCGAGCTGAAGTATCGCTATGGAGGGTATCCCGAGTCCCGAGGGGCCGAGAGTTCGCACCCACTAGTATCCGCCGAGAATCAAGAATCGCTTGAGAGGGCGCCCATTTCGTAAGATCATCGTGCGTTGATGCGTATGGTGATTGAAGGATTTCGTCCGCCGAGAGCGGATTGCGCAATGCCGCCGTGAGTTTGTTTGGCGGGATTTGAGGTATGCGAGAATGACGCCTTTTTGTCTTTTAACAGCTTTTGCACATAAAATGCGCTCAGATAGATAGTAGCCCCTGGGACTCGGTAGGTTGTCGGAAACGACAGCATGCCGAGGATCAAAATCGCAAGTAATGAATGCCGTCGTTCCTATGCAGGTGGCGGATAGTCCGAGGGCTAGCCGGACTAATGGGGTTGCTGAGTTGATGCGGCAACTTGACGTGGCGGATGCGGACATCGCACTTGTCAACCGGCGACTTGACGAGTCGCAAGGTAAATGAGTTCTCCGCAGTCGCTTTATTAAGGGGGTCGAAGCCCTCCTCTGATAAATGATGTGCTGTTGTACAGACGGTGCTGCTGCTGTGGACAGCCTTCGGGCCGAACTTGCTCGAGCTAAGGAGCAAGCCCGAAGGAGTGACGTGGCTGCCTCGAGGGCGGCCGAGGAGTTGAAAGCCGAAAGGGCTGCGCAATGCCTAAGAAGGGCAGAGGTGGCCGAATTGGCCATGAAAGTAAAAGATGCTGCCGACCGCAATGAGGCTCTTGGAAAGGAGCGCTTATCGGAGCGGGAAGACCTGAAGAAGGCCACCGCCGAAGCCAAGGATGCCCGCTCTGCAATGTGGGCTATGAAGGAGGAACTGCGCCAGGCCAGAGATATCGTGGCTGGCAAGCCTTTTCTGCTGCGTCGCCGGTTTATGGATCAAAAGTATGCTCAATTTGAGTGGTTGTGGAGTCCGGAGGATCCGTATATGGACTTAGCTGCAAGTGCGGCTGATGCCATTGAGCACTTTCGGAGCCAGGAGGATCACAAGATGGAAGAGCTATATTAGTCTCAATTCCATAGTCCGGATCGCTCACTTCCGTTGACAGACCGGTTGGCCGAATGGGCCGAGCTAAATAGATTGTCCGGACTTGCCATGACTAACATTGTGGCCCATGTCTGGCCAGAGAGGCCCAAGGCGACGAGCTACTTCGGGTTACTACAGCAATTCCTTGGAGCGGTGCCGCACATAAAGGAGATGAAGCGGTCGGCCTGCATCGAGGGCGCGCGGATGGCTCTCGCCCGTGTGAAGGCGCATTGTCCGGAGATGGATGCCACCGCTGTTGCCGCCCAGGGGTCGGATGAAAGCCGGCTCCCTGCCAAGCACTATTTCGGGGAAGTTATGCGTGGCGCTTCGGTAATAGAGTCGCAGTTTCGAAAATGTCACGCTCAAATGAACGTATTAGCTTGTAAAATGATGATTATGCTATAACGCTTTTTATACTTGTGCGCCCCAAGTAGTAAAACTTCTCTGTCGGCCGTTTACGATACATTTGTATAACTTGAAAGATTGCGATCTTGACTTCAGCCCCCACGCACGTGGTGCGGGGTGTTCGCCAAAATAGCTGCCACACTTAGTCCGACGCCTCGGTCCTGTTTAAGGAGGTGGTAGCGAGCGAATGAGGCAATCCGGACTATAATGCTTTATCACTTTCACTTAGCCGATGGAGCTCGAGGGTGGGCTACGATATAGCCCCGGTGGCACCGCACTTCTCGAATCCGAGGCGCCGATGTGCTCGACCGAAATGGTCCTTCGTCAAAGCGGGAATTCTAAACATTCCGTAGTCGATCGAGTGGTCGACCAGTCTCTCATCAGATCATGACAATCGGTTTTCGCTTTCATCAAGTGCTCGCCACCAACTGGGCACAATCGCAGAGTTCTCGGTGCCGCGTTAGCCGATGATACGGAACGAAGGCAGCAAAACACAGACCCGGCAAACCCAAGATTTGACCAAAGACATGATTCGAGCTGATGCATATAATGCCTAACTCGAGACGCCAACACTCCCTAAGGTGTTCAGTCTTTATAATAATGGGCGTAACAATGCCCTAAGCCCCTAGTGTCCGTGCACGGCATGGTCTTCGACGCGCCAATGCCAAAACGTCCAGTTCCGCTTTGGCTATAGGAAGAAACCAAGGGAGAATAACAACAAGAGACAGTAAAAAAGGTTTACGCAGGGTCTTAATCTGAAAAGAATCCTCACAACGGGTCCCTACTGCACGTCTGCGCCTGTGTCTTCGTTGTGTCGTTATCCTGGACGGGTATGCAAGTTGTTCATCTGTAGAAAGAGAGGAAGGTTTAGTTTGAAAACAATTCGTGCGAAAAATATGTGTAAAAGAAGAGATATAAATAATTAAAGCAGGGTTTGTATGAACCCGCGGTTGTTTGTGCGCGCAGCCCCCTGTGAAGAGGTATGCAGCTAGGGAGCCCCTAGCTTGCTGAAGCCGGATTCGTTTATCCGAGTCCGGGTCTTTAAGTGACCCTCGATCAAAATGACGCCACGCGATCGGGCATCTTGAGTGTAAGAGACGCAGAATGCGGTATGGCGTTGAAGCGACAAAAGCCTTCGCCCCAAGAGTGCTTGTTATCCACTTTCAAATGGGACGATGAGAAAATTAATTTTTCGCGTCAAAAATTGTTCGGTGATCCAACACGACTTCTAGTAATATGGAGCCCGTGCACTTGGCGAAGGGCTCGGCGCACTCCTTTGAAGGAAGTGCGGCCGTGTCGATTTTGGTAGGGTTGATCCCCATCCTACCGATTGTGTTTGAATACAGCAGTTTAAGTCGCTGCCTCCGCCTATTAGGACGTTAGTAAATTGTAATCCGTCTATTATGGGATTCAATATCAGGGGAGTCCGTCCCGCGTTTCAAACGCTTCTGGAATAGTCCAGGTGGTCGAAAGTGATTGGTTTTGATATCCAATCTCTATGGTCTGTTGGGTTGGACCGTGCGAAGCTCTTTTTATAAAGTGCCGCACTATTTTTCCGTATTATCAGATGAAGTGAGTTTACTGCTTTGACCCCTTGTGGGAAAGTCTTTTGTTTTCCGTGCTCTGCTGGTGGGGTTTATCTTCTTCGCTGACGCGCCGAGCCCCTTGTGTTCGCATTTAGTCGGCCGGACTGTTTAAAACTCAACAATCCTCGTGGGTGTGATTTGCAAGCCTTCCGGGTACTGTGGATTTGACATATCCGACCCAAAATCTTGTTTAAGTTGGACAATTAAATCATTGTCATCCTTAAGAGGTCAGTGTTTTGTTGTTGGGCATGAAGCTTTTGAATCCGCATCGATCGCCGTGTTTTGGGCTTTTCTCTTTATTCTCGGCGCTGCTTTTTCTCGCCGTGATTTTCCGTTTCCATCTCTCATCTCGGATGTACTTGGGTCGCTGGTGCTGCATCTTGCTAGCCAGCTATCCTCTCCCGCACAGAAGCGGGTCATGAGGCTTGTTAGTGCGGACATTGTCCTCGGTTTCTCTTGACCGAGGTGCCTGGCAAGCCATTTGTCTCGGACATTGTGCTTGAAAGCTGCTAAGGCTTCGGCGTCCGGACAGTCGACTATTTGGTTCTTTTTGGTAAGAAACCTGTTCCAGAATTTCCGCGCTAACTCTCCGGGCTGTTGAGTTATATGACTTAGATCATCTGCATCCGGAGGGCGGACATAAGTCCCTTGAAAATTTGCTCTAAACGCGTCCTCGAGCTCTTCCCAACTTCCAACAAGAGTTTTCGGGAGACTTTAAGCCAATGACGGGCTGGCCCTTTGAGCTTGAGGGGTAGGTATTTTATGGCGTGGAGATCGCCTCCTCCGCCATGTGTATATGCAGATATAATCTTCTATCCGCACTCTGTGGTCTGTTGTTCCATCGTAGGCCTCTATGTTTATGGGTTTAAATCCTGCTTGGAATTATGGTCCAAAGACCTCATCGGTGAAACATAGTGGGTGTCTGGCGCCTCAGATTTGTGTGTGCCGCTATCATCGACACTTGACGTGTTGCCTTACTTCTTGGGGCCTTCTCCTTTGGCCCGTAGATGGACTGGGCTGGGCCATCTATCCTTCCAAGTTCGTTGGTTGGTTTATGTGTGGCGCCATTGCCGAATTTGGCCTATCATCCGCCGCCTATCCAACCAGCAGCCTCTTTATTTTTGGACGGTGGAGGCTCTATGGCCTCCTCGTCGAATTCTGGTAGCAGCTTGCACTTCGGGTAGCTCTTTGATTGGTGGCCATTGCCGTATTTATCTGCGGTTTTGAGCACTTTGCTCCATCTCATTCTGAGTGTGTCTTCCGCTGTTTTGAGCCTCCATTTTTCCTTCTTCAGGCTTCTTGCAGTACTGACGAGTCTTTTCCGAAGGTTCTTGCTCTCCGGTGGTGTATCCGACATGAGATCGTCCGGACTATCGTTTTCGCCGGGCCTGGACTGATTATCTGACTCGTCATGTTCGGATGGTTGCTTATCTGCATGTTCATCGTCCATTTGTGAGCCCTTCTGTATTACGGGCTCCTTTGGAGCGTTGTTGTCGTTGAGGCGGGTCTTAGGGCGCGTCTCATACCGCCGCTTTTGGTCGCTTATCGGGGGTTATCTTCGCGCGCCCGCTGATCCTCGTTATCGCTCTCCTTTGGGGTGTCCACCATGTATATGTCATGTGACGAGGTGGTCCTCCGTGCCTTATAGGCTCGCTTGTTCGCCTCCGGCATCGCCGCCCATTCCGCCGATGTCTTGAGTCATAGTCTAGCATGTCGGTTAGATCGCCGGCGGTGGCTACAAAGTGGGTGCCGGGTGGGTTCTCGATTTCTTCGCCGTTCGTACCCGACCATCCCGCCATAGTCCGCCAGACTCTCTGATAACGAGAGATGCTTTAGTGAATTCAGGATATCGCCAAAAGGCAAGTATTGGAAGATGTCCGCGGCGGTGAATTCCATAACCGGCGCCCAATCCGGATCGATTGGTAGGGGCGCGGGAGGTTCGGAGTCCGGCAAGGAGTCCAGCTCCTCGGAATCACAAGTTTCGCAGGGGACAAGATCAGTGTTCGGCTCCATCGCCGTGGATGTTGAAGCCCCTGTGGCGCGCTATCCACCGCCTCGACCTGGCGATCGGCTCCGACTAATGGCGAAGCGGATCGTGGGCGCCACCAAGGCACTCGCTCGATGGCGAGCTAGATCATGCCCGCCGCCACAAAGGCGGCATGCTTGGCTGCGGCTCGAATCCGTCGAAGATCAAGTCTCCATGGACATCGGCCGTGAAGTTTAGGCTTCCGAATCTGACCTGACGGCCAGGGGCGTAGCTTTCGATCTGCTCCAAATGGCCAAGGGAAATAGCCCGCAGTGCGAAGCCGCCGAATACGAAGATCTGTCCGGGGAGGAAAGTCTCACCCTGGACAGCATTGTTGGTTGAAGATGCCATCGAGCCTAACGGTGACGACACAGAGGAACTCTCAATGAAAGCACCAATGTCGGTGTCAAACCGCGGATCTCGGTAGGGGGTCCCGAATCAGCGCCTAGGTGGATGGTAACAGAGACGAGGGACACAATGTTTTTACCTGTGTTCGGGCCCTCTCGATGGAGGTAAAACCCTACGCCCCGCTTGATTAATATTGATGATATGGGTAGTACAAGAGTGGATCTACCACGAGATCAAGGAGGCTAAACCCTAGAAGCTAGCCTATGGTATGATTGTTGTAATGTATGTTGTCCTACGGACTAAAGCCTTCCGGTTTATATAGACACCGGAGGAGGCTAGGGTTACACAGAGTCGGTTACAATGGTAGGAGATCTACATATCCGTATTGCCAAGCTTGCCTTCCACGCCAAGGAAAGTCCCATCCGGACACGGGACGGAGTCTTCAATCTTGTATCTTCGTAGTCTTGGAGTCCGGCGGATAATGATAGTCCGGCTGTCCGGACACCCCCTAGTCCAGGACTCCCTCACCAGGGGTATAGGAAATACCAAAATCAAAGTCTGCAACGGTCTCCATCCATCTCTGTTGATGGAGGCTCAAATCGGGCTAAGTAAACAGGTACTTCAAACTTTGGTGGTCGGTGAAGATCTCGCAACGATTACCAAGAAGGTAATGTCGCCACTGTTTTAGTGCATGTATGGCAGCAGCAAGCTCGAGGTCATGAATTGGGTAGCTCTCTTCATGAGGGCACAATTGTCGAGAGGCATAAGCAATCACTCTGTGCTCTTGCATTAGGACACCGCCTAATCCTTGACGTGAAGCGGCGCAGTAAATGATGAAGTCCTTCTTAGTATTAGGTGGAGAAAGCACTGGGGCAGAAGTCAGCTTGTCTTTGAGTGCCTGGAAACTTTCCTGGCACTTTTCTGTCCAATCAAACTTGACGCCCTTGTGAAGCAGACCAGTCAGGAGGTTGGCAATCTTGGAGAAGTTCTCGACAAATCGACGACAATAGCTGGCGAGTCAGAGAAAACTTCTGACTTGCTTGACATTCTTCGAAGAAGTCCAATCAAGAATAGCCTGAACTCGCTCGGGGTTGACGGCAATACCATCCTTGGAGATGACATGCCCAAGATAGGTAACTTCGGGTAGCCAGAATTCGCACTTAGAATACTTGGCATATAGCTGATGTTCTCGAAGCTTTTCCAGAACAAGTCGAAGCTGTTTAGCATGTTCTTCTTTGTTCTTGGAGTATACAAGGATATCATCTAGATAAACCACGACGAACTTGTCGAGGTATTCGATGAATATATAGGTCATCAAATGAGAGAATGTTTCTGGAGCATCGGTTAAGCCGAAGGACATGACGATGTACTCGTATGAACCATAGCAAGTAATGAAGGCGGTCTTGGGAATATCCTCTCCACGTTCTGGAATCTGGTGGTAACCCAACCTTAAATCAAGTTTAGAGAATACTGAAGAACCACCAAGTTGGTCATACAGATCGTTGATTCTGGGAAGCGGATACTTGTTTTGAATTGTTGCCTGGTTGATAGGTTGGTAATCTTGGACCAAGCGTTAGTTCCATCCTTCTTCTTGACAAAGAGAGAAGGTGCTGCCCAAGCAGAGGAACCCTGGCGGATAAAACCCTGATGTAGTGAAGTGTCAATTTCCTCCTTAAGTTCAAGTAGTTCATGCGGCGGCATCTTGTATGGTCGCTTGGCAATAGGAGTTGTGCCCGGTTTCAAGTCTACGATGAATTCGACAGCTCTAGCATGGTGTATTCCTGGAAGTTCTTCTGGGAAGACATCTTTGAAATAACGAACAACTGGAATGTTCTCTATTCCCTCAAGAGGTGAAGCATTCAATGCATTCAGAACATATATCTGGTTCTCGGCATCCTGAGCTACTCAGGCTGAGTATTGGACTGTCTGGCCGGAAGGGTGAGTGAGCTGGACTGCATTGGTAGCACAGTCAATCAGAGCATTATGGGTTGTCAACCAAGCCATACCAAGAATGATGTCTATGTTGGAAGGTCCGAGTACAATGAGAGATGCTGGAAAAAGCAAGCCTCCAATTGCGATTTGGTTGCGAGGGCTTACCATTGTGGTTTGCCACTTGGATCCCGGAGATTGAACCGCTAAAGGAGTTGGTAATTTTTCCATGTATAACTCATGTGACTGAGCAAATTGTTGGGACACAAAAGCATGCGATGCTCCTGAATCGAAGAGAACAGAAGCTGGCACTGAATTAACGTGAAGGGTACCCATCATGATTTTTGGGGACTCACGAGCTTCTTCAATCTTGACATGGGTGACTTGACCACAACTAATTGCAGGCATCCTGGCACTACCACTACTGGTAAGATGGTTTCGACGGCCCTTCTTACGGCCAACGGGAGAACGTGATTAATTCTGCGGTTGACCTATGCGACAGTTGATAGCAAGGTGCCCTGGTTGTCCACACTTGTGGCATAAACCATCATTATGGGGAGGATCCACAATATTGGACTGTGCACCCTGAATCGTTAGCTGTCTCGATGGCGGAGCCGGACAAGGCACAACATAAGACGGCCTTGGTGTTTGAGCAGGTCGGTGATGAACATTGTGTGGGATCGAGACTCGACATTTCTGAGCAGGCTGACTAGAGGATGAGCCAACATCTCGAGTACGCTTGAGCGACTCCTGATACTCAGTAAGACCAGTTTCAATTCGGAAAGATTGGCTGACAAGCGTCGCAAAGTCTGCGCAATCATGAGCAACAAGTGCGAGCTTTATATCGGGATGCAGTCCTTCACGGAATTTCTCTTGCTTGCGAGTGTCAGTGCAGACGTCATCCACAACATAGCGGGATAATTCAAGGAATTTCCTCTGATATTCATCCATAGTCATTGTACCCTGTGGGAGTTTGCGGAACTCCTTCTTCTGGTTCATCAGACCTTGAGGAATGTGTCGTGCACGAAAGGCTAGCTGAAATTCCTGCCAAGTGGTTACAGTCTCTACAGGCAGCATACCCTTGGGGCTTTCCCACCATTGAGAAGTTGGACCCTTCAAGTGGAATGTCACAAAGGTGACATAACTAGTAGGGGAAACATTAGTTGACTCCATCTCAAACAGGATTTCACGAAGCCAGTCATCAACATCCATAGGGTTGGTGGAGTTGCAGAAAATGGACAGGTTGAGACACACGAATTCTTGCAGTCTTATTGGGGTAGGGTGTTGATGAACATTCTGGTTTGGAAACTGGGACATTACTCCAGTCATACACTAACAATTCAGCTCAAATTGCTGCATCATTGCGGCAATATACGGTGGAGGTGGAGGATAGTCAGCCATCCTGCTAAAACACCAGGAAGCAATTTAACAAGGGGGTGGAGCAGGTGTATGGATTCATTCATGATGTAACTTGAACAATGAGCAAGGCGTAGAATATACAAAGCAGTAGCCATTAAAGGCATACAGATACATATATAGAGCCAATTACACGTTGATAGTATGAGTTCGATCAAGAGGATCATCCTAGACATACTAGGCGGCACACATGCACGCGTTGGAAGGATACAACAATGAGACATAGCAAAGGCTACATCATCGTCGGAGAAAACCACTAGAGCAAAGAATCTGCAGGGGACGACATAGGGTGCCCTCGATAGAAGGATTTCTGTGGCCCGTGAACAAAGTGAAGCAGATCCTGGCTCCTAATTCAAGAAAGGCATAATACAAATCTCCGGATGGATGTGATCACGAGATCCTAAGGTTAGAGTTAGCAAAATCATTTAACCCGAATAGAAGAGAGATCAGAGTCCCAGAGTATAGACAAGGAATAAAATATCCTAATACCACCCAATGGCGACGTGGGCCCGTAAGCCACACGGCCATGTTAGTAAAACAGTTTTTCAGAGACTAGACTCAACTTTGGCTAAGGAGTTGGAAGGGGGAAATCCTACATGCAGTCGGCTCTAATACCAACTTGTGACGCCCCCGATTCGAGCATACACTAATCATACACGCAAACATGTACGATCAAGATCAGGGACTCACGGGAAGATATCACAACACAACTCTAAACACAACTTAAAATAATACAAGCATCATATTACAAGCCAGGGGCCTGGAGGGCTCGAATACATAGCTTGATACACAAGAGTCAGCGAAAGCAACAATATCTGAGTACAGACATAAGTTAAACAAGGATGCCTTAAGAAGACTAGCACAAAAGCAACATGATTGAAGAGGCAAGGCCTCCTGCCTAGGACCTCCTAACTAATCCTGGTCTTCGACGGCCTCCATGTAGTAGTATCCGTCAGCGGTGACATCTGGCTCCAAGGATCCACCATCTGGTTGCATCAACCAAAAACAAAAAAGAAGGGGGAAAAGGGGTAGCAAAGCAACCATGAGTACTCATCCAAAGTACTCGCAAGCATCAGAACTATACTAAGTATGCATTGGTATGAAATGGAAGGTTTTGTATCTATGGACTGAACTGCAAAATGACAGAATAGAGGGGGAAGTCCTAGCCTATCAAAGACTAGCATCTTCAAGCAGCTCCAAGCATCTTGCAGCATGTAGAAGAGTAAAGAAAAGCATTTTAATTTGTAACAAACATGGTGTAGAAACAACGCCCAGTGATCCTTCCCCGACTCGCTGCGAAAAAGCAATCTCGGAGCCACATATCCATCACATATCTTAAGTATCCATTTCTAGTTATATAAGATCGGGATATAAGTCTAAACGTCCGTTATCGTGGACACGACTATTAATTGTTAATCTTCCCTGCAGGGATGCACCAAGTTTTCCAACACTCTTGATTACTCTGGTCGGACACACTTTTCTTGGTCAATGCCCGGCCTCGGAAGATCAACACGTCGCAACCCTACCTAGGCTCAGCAGAGAGGTCCCCGCTGGTCTACATCCTAAGCACTCCGGGGTCTGGGCCCATCGTCCGGTGCACTCCGGGTTGTTGCGCGAAGGGCAATATAGGCCACCTCCACCGGCGCGCCGACCGGGCCGTGCCGCAGTGGTGAACTGGACGTCTGACAAAGCTTCGGCTGATACTGCGACGTCGAGGCCCATAACTATTTTCGAGTGGTGGTTAGTGCGTAAAGGCCAAAGGCCAACTCAGAACAAATACCCAAACCATAGTGTATTATTAGCTTGCGGAGACGAGCAGAACTCACGATCGATGTGACCCCGTCGCCCCATCTCGTGGACTTATGAGAATGGCCCAGAATGCCCGGCCGTGCCACGTAATTATCTTGTGGGTGCTCTCCGGGCCTGCCCGACTTCCACAAAGATCTCAAGTAGAGTCAAAGTTATCGTGTGTCCAATCACCAAGGGGAAAACCCAAGGAATCACCCTCGATGGATTCCACTTGATGTAATCATCAAGGTGAATGCAAGAGGAACCACCCTAGAGGTTCACACTTGAGGGGGTGCACGACAGAGTAATATTAGGAATGGTCAAGGAGGAATCACCCTCGATGACCACGACTAAATAGTTACAATACAGAATTATCATCAGGAGTGCGTTACGAGGTATCACCCTCGGCACTCGATAGTAGCTCTGCGGAGTCGAGCAACAAAAGGGGCGTGATGTGATGTGAGGTGTCGGGCTCTAGTCGTCGATCACGTTGATCGAGTCATCGATGAAGAAGCAGGGGCAACAAGGACAAGGTGGGAGTCACTGATAGATCACTAACCAACCTATACTAAGCAGTTTAGGATAAGCAGGTAGGTAACAATAGGCAGGTACAAAAGCAGGCTATGCATCAGAATAGGAGCAATCAATTACAGTAGCAAAATCTAATGCAAGCATGAGAAAATGGAATGGGCGATATCGGGATGATCAAAAGGGGCGGGGGCTTTCCTGGAAGCTCCACTGAAAGGGAAGAAGTGTCGTCGTCGATGTAGTCGATCACAGGGGCATCAACAGCGGTCTCGGGGTCTACCGGAGAGAAGATAGGGAAGAAACAGTAAATACACGCAATCATATGCATAGCAAGACAATAAGCGGGCCTAGAGGTGTCCTAGCGCAGTGCTAGGCGATACTGGCGAAGGGGGAAAACATCCGGGAAAGTCTTCTCGTTTCCGGATGTCTGTCAGACAGATGAACCACACGGGAAAGTTTTTACGTTAGCTATTATAGGGACGTGTGGTGGGCGAACGGACAACGTAATCGGATTCATCTCCTCATTCTGAGCAACTTTCATGTACAAAGTTTTTCGATCCGAGTTACGGTTAATTTTCTATGATGTTTCAAAGTTTTAAACAATATTCTGAAAATAATAATTCAAAAATGGAGTTATTGCATCAGCATGACGTCATCATGATGTAAGCAGTCAACAGGGCGTTGACTGGGTAAAACTGACAGCTAGGCCCCGCCTGTCATTGACACAGTTTAATTAAACTGGTTTAGTTATCTAACCTAGTTCAGTAGGTAATTAAGCAGGTTTATTAAGTTGATTAATTGTATTACTAAATATTTAATTGATTGATTAAATGATTTCATTTTTTAAAATAGGGACGTGGGGCCCCCTTGGCAATGTCACACGAGGGGTTAGCGGGCATGCGAGTGCAGCGGATGAGGGCGCATGCCCAAGGGGGCGGACCCAAGCGGGTCAAACGACGAGCGTGGTCGCGGCAAGGGGTGGCGGCGGCGCGGCTAGCCGGAGCCGCGGCGAGGGGCGGGCGCTCAATCCGGCGCCAGCGGGCGTGGCCACAGCCGCTGCCGCGGGTAACGGCGAGCGTGGGAGGGCACTATGGCGCGATAGAGGAGGCGCACCAGAGCTAGAGGGGCCATGGGATGGAGCGGGAGCGCGGGCGCAGCGGCGTGGTGGTCAGTAGCAGCGGTGAGCAGCTGGTGGCGGTGGCAAGCGGCATCTGCAACAGCTCGCAGCAATAGAAGGTGATGGTGGCGCGGCCATGGGTCGCGAGCGGTGCGGTCGAGCGCCAGGGTCGCGGGCGACGACATGGCATAGGGGGAGCGGGGGGAAGGGGAGAACGTCGCTCACTTGCTGGCAGGGAAGGGGGGCGACCGGGCGCGTTAGCATCGGCAAGGGAGAGGCGGTGGCATGGCGCCGACGAGGTGGTGGAGCACGGCGGCAATGAGGCAGCGCCGGGGATGGGCGCCGCGTCGGAGGCGCAGGGCGGCGCGGGATCGGGCCCCTCCCCGATGTCGGTGTCAAGACCGGCAGATCTAGAGTAGGGGGTCCCGAACTAGGCGTTTAAGGATCGAAGGTAACAGGAGGCGGGGGACATGATGTTTACCCAGGTTCGGGCCCTCTTCATGGAGGTAATACCCTACTTCCTGCTTGATTGACATTGAAGAGTATAGGGGTTACAAGAGTGGATCTACCTCGAGATCATAATGGCTAAACCCTAGATGTCTAGCCTGTATGATTGTGATTGCCTCTACAAACTAAACCGTCCGGTTTATATAGACACTGGAGGGATCTAGGGTTGTACAGAGTCGGTTTACAGGGAAAGGAAGATGCATGATACGAACGCCAAGCTTGCCATCCACGCAAAGGAGAGTCCCGTTCGGACACGAGGGAAGGTCTTTGATTTCATATCTTCACGACCCATTAGTCCAGCCCATATCACATAGCTCGGACACCTGAGGACCCCCTTAGTCTAGGATTCCCTCTATAGCCCCTGAACCAGGCGTGACGATGTATCCAGCGTGCAAACTGTCTTCGGCATTGCAAGGCGGGTTCCTCCTTTCGAATACTCCAGAGTAGTCTTCCACACATAAGTGTTGTATGCGGCCCTGCTTACCACGTACAACCCTAATCTGTAAAAGGCAACAATACTTAAAATAATCCACGTCCACGGGCAACTTTTTCGGCGAGATGTTATGTTCTGGCCTCGTCATTATTCTGGACCGTTTTACAGCCCCGTTTCGTGTTTCGAGACACAGCCATTGACACGTCTTGTCAAAGCAGAGATCGTGTCCCCTTATCACGGGATTCTCATCAATGCGGGTTTGGGTAATCCAACCATGCTGTTCGCACATCTCCTTGGGAATAGGCGAGGTTTAAGGCTTACGAGGGGGCGCTTGATATTCACTGCCTTTATAAGAGGACAAAGACCCATCTGTTCACCTCACGCCTTCTTCTTCCTCTGCCTTTCAGTCCTCCGACCTCCAGCGCCCAAGTTTTTAACTTTTCCTTCCCCCAACTTCTCTAGCAATGGCTGGATCTGGCTTCCAGGGCAAGTGGATGGCCTCCTCCGTAAATGAGAAGAACATCCAGGATCTGCGTGAGGCAAGGTACTTGACTGCGGAGATTAAACACAGGCTTCCAACCCAGGGGCAGGTCATCGCCACCCCAGAGCCTGGTGAGAGGGTGGTTTTTATCCCCCACTTCCTCCGAGGACTCGGGTTCACCCTTCACCCCTTCGTCTAAGGTCTCATGTACTACTACGGGCTGGATTTCTATGATCTGGCCCTGAATTCCTTCCTCCACATCTTGGCGTTTATCATCGTGTGTGAGGCATTCCTCCGCGTCCCTCCACACTTCAGCTTATGGATCAAGGTTTTTAATGTGAAGCCGAAGGTGGTTGAAGGCCAACATGCCGAGTGCGGCGGCGCCATAGTGAGCAAGCTCAACCATGTTACATGGCCCAAAGGGAGATTTGTGGATACTGTCAAGGTGTGGCAGCAGGAGTGGTTCTACATCACCGAACCCCGCGACACCAAGTGGGTTGCTGCTCCCGCTTTTAGATCTGGACCTCCACTACGGCACGCATCCTGGACCAACAAGGGTCTAGATTGGGGATCCCCTGACGACGTTTCAATGCTACAGAAGCGTATGAAGAGTATGGTAAAAAAAGGACATCACCCTAGCTGATGTGATTCAGGTGATGCTCATCCGCCGAGCTCTCCGTTGCCAACGACGGCCTCTCAAAATGTGGGAGTTTAATCCGAAGGGGCCTCGGACTCTGCAGCGATTCTTTGGCATGTCACACAAAGGGATCTGGAAGCTACTCTTCAAGAAGCAGAACACGTGGCCAAGGACGTCTGACGACACCGGCCTCGATTGCAACAATCCGGCATCCCCAGTAAGTATCCTATTTCTGAACATTACTTAGCTTGTCAATCTTAGGGAGGAGTCCTAAAAATTCCATCTCCTAAATAGGACTGGATAATGAAGACAGAGCGGATTAAGTGTCCGGCCCCGCTCCCCGAAAACCCAGCCGAGCCTCTGTTGATGAAGATGTTGGTCCCGGTGCCCTACCAGGCACCGGCAAAGAAGGACAAGAAGAAGAAGAGCAAGCAGGCCGAAGGTGGCCTCCCTCACGAAGAAACTTCGGGCACTGTGTCCGAAGGAACCGAGGCTCCTTCCTCTCATGAGGGAGACGAAGATGAGGATGAGGAGGAGGAGGAGGAAGAAGAGAACCCTCCTCCCAAGGGGAAAAAGAGGGCGGCCTCCGTAGATCCGGAGGAGGGGGCGTCGAAGAGGGGAAAGATATCCCTCTCGGATGATTCGGATTCAGGCACCGAAGCCGTCCTCAAGCACCGCCCCCGAGCCAAGCCCCTTGCCGAATCGTAAGTACCTCGAGATGCCTTACATACATCTAATCTTTTTATAGATTATAAGAATAATATCATATTTCGTGTTTCAGTCCGGCCCGTGACATCCCTCAAGAATCATCGTCATCGGGGGATCTCTCTCCGGAGAAGATGGAGAGTGAGACGCCTCCACAAGCTTCTGCGGCTCCTAGGGCGGATGACACCGAGGTGTCATCCCAAAGGATTTCTCTGGGCTCTGAAGAAGTGCGGGAGGGGACCAAGACGGCGCCAGGGGATAACATGTTGGCTGCCAAGAACATGGGGGGTGCAACCCTCATGGAGACCGGTGACAGGGGTCCTGAATTATCCGACCTCTGGCCGGATACTGTTCCGGAGACACCAACGGCTCCGGAACCGAATCAGCAACCCCCTCTATATGATGGGGAGACAGCTATTCCAGCAGTGACCTCTATTAATGCGGAGGCACCGAACATGCTGATGGATGCTGTGCAAAGTGCGTCCGTCTTGGAGGAGCACCGTACCTTGATGGGTACGGTGGTTGAGAAGGTCCAGTCCGCTAAGAGCGGACTGAATGAAGCCTTCATGAGCATACTAACAGGCTTCGAGGTATGCGATGTAATGTCTTTAGCCGCTTTACATATAAAAAATCTTCCTATATATAGATAGTAGCCCCTGAGACTCTGTTTGGCCAATGAAGGAGGGCGAACAGAGGGTCTATAGATATCCGCAGGAAATAACATACTTGTCTGTTTGATAAAAAATAGGCTTCACTATTGGCGGCGACCGCTTAGGCCGCCTAAGTTTCCGAACTGAAGCGGAAAGTGCAGCTTGTTGACGAGGACAATATCCGGATTAACAAGCTGCTCGATGAGGCGCAGGGTATGTTTCAAGTACTCCATATATAATTGAATTAGTTTGCAAACACGAAGTTGAAGCTTACACACTGCTATATGCATAATTGTAGATGGCGCTGCTGAGGTCGAGACCCTCAGGAGTGACCTTGCCCGCGCGAATGAGCAGGGAAGGGTGAGCAATGTTGCTGCTAAGAAAGCGGCTACTGATTTGAAGGCCGAACAGGTCTCCCGGCGCCAGTTCGAGGAGCGGGTGTCCAAAGTTGAGCAAAAGCTCAAGGACGCCACTCGCAAGTGCGAGCTCCTCTAGGAGGAGAATAAAGCTAAGGCGGCCGAACTCGCCAAGGCCCTTCAAGAAGCCCAGGAGGCAAGGTCCGAATCCCAAGCGGCTCATGAGGAGATCCAATAGGCCGGACAGATAGCGTCTGGTAAGCCCTTTCTTTTATAGTCTAAGTTGCACGATCAGAGGTATGCCTTACTGAATTGACTATGGAGTTCTCCAAACGCCTTTGTGGATCTTCCGAAGAGCGCCACTGTCGCTACGCAATTCTACCGAGCCCAGGAGGGGCATGCGATGGAGAAGCTATTGTGGTCATAGTTCGCGGCGCAGGAGCGCTCGACGCTGCTGAAAGACCAATTGCCGTAGTGGGCCGAGTTGCATAAGATGTCCGGAATGGCCATGAAGGAGGTCATACTCCGGCTGTGGCCGGCCGAACCCATTCCGAGCAGCTATTTTGGCCTAGTGAGGCGACTCATCAACGTCGTGCCCCGAATTGATGCAATCAAACGGTTAGTGTGCATAGAAGGTGCACAGAGGGCCTTCGCCCGCGTCAAGGTGCACTGGGCGAAGATGAAGGCCGGCGTTATCGCGGTGGAGGGTCCTCCCGAAAGCAAGGACCACCGCACGCCGGAGCGATATTTAGACGACGTCCTAGAGGGTGCTGGCTTGATAGAGGGTCAATGCTCAAAGGACATTATATTCGAATGAATGTATCCGAATGACCCGGACGTGTTTATTGTTGGGGAACGCGGTAATTTCAAAAAAAATCCTATGATCACGCAAGATATATCTAGGTGATGCATAGCAATGAGAGGGGAGAGTGTGTCCACGTACCCTCGTAGACCGAAAGCGGAAGCGTTATGACAACACAGTTGATGTAGTCGTACGTCTTCACGATCCGACCGATCTTAGTACCGAACGTACGGCACCTTCACGATCAGCATACGTTCAGCTCGGGGACGCCCCTCGTACTCTTGATCCAGTTGAGGCCGAGGGAGAGTTTTTTCAGCACGACGGCGTGGTGACGATGATGATGAAGTTACCAGCACAGGGCTTCGCCTAAGCACTATGACGATATGACCGAGGTGTGTAACTGTGGAGGGGGCACTGCACACGACTAAACAGTGTCAACTTGTGTGTCTATGGGGTGCCCCCTTCCCCCGTATATAAAGGAGTGGAGGAGGGGAGAGGCCCGGCCCTCTATGGCGCGCCCTGGAGGAGTCCTACTCCCACCGGGAGTAGGATCCCCCTTCCCTAGTTGGACTAGGAGAGAAGGAAGGGGGAGAGAGGGAGGAAGGAAAGGGGGGCAGCCCCCCACCCAATTCAGATTGGACTTGAGGGGGGGGGGGCGCCCTCCACCTGGCTGCCTCCTCCTCTCTCCCACTATGGCCCAATAAGGCCCATATACTTCCCGGGGGGTTCCGCTAACTTCCCGGTACTCCAGTATATGCCCGAGCTCACCCGGAACCATTCCGATGTCCAAACATAGGCTTTCAATATATCGATCTTTATGTCTCGACCATTTCGAGACTCCTCGTCATGTCCGTGATAACATCCGGGACTCCGAACTACCTTCAGTACATCAAAACACATAAACTCATAATACCAATCGTCATCGAACGTTAAGCGTGCGGACCCTATGGGTTCGAGAACTATGTAGACATGACCGAGACATGTCTCCGGTCAATAACCAATAGCGGAACCTGGATGCTCATATTGGTTCCTACAGATTCTGCAAAGATCTTTATCAGTCAAACCGCATAACAACATAACATACGTTGTTCCCTTTGTCATCGGTATATTACTTGCCCGAGATTCGATCGTCGGTATCTCAATACCTAGTTCGATCTTATTACCGGCAATTCTTTTTACTCGTTCCGTAATACTTGATCCCGCAACTAACTCATTAGTCACAATGCTTGCAAGGCTTATAGTGATGATTATTACCAAGAGGGACCAGAGCTACCTCTCTGAAACATAGAGTGACAAATCCAAATCTCGATCTATGCCAACCCAACAAACACCTTCGGAGACACCTGTAGAGCACCTTTATGATCACCCTTTTACGTTGTGACGTTTGGTAGCACACAAAGTGTTCTTCCGGTATTCGGGAGTTGCATAATCTCATAGTCCGAGGAACTTGTATAAGTCATGAAGAAAGAAGTAGCAATGAAACTAACACGATCATAATGCTAAGCTAACGGATGGGTCATGTCCATCACATCATTCTCCGAATGATGTGATCCCGTTCATCAAATGACAACACATGCCTATGGTTAGGAAACTTAACCATCTTTGATTAACGAGCTAGCCAAGTAGAGGCATACTAGGGACTATATGTTTTGTGTATGTATTCACACATGTACTAAGTTTCCGGTTAATACAATTCTAGCATGAATAATAAACATTTATCATGAATTAAGGAAAGAAATAATAACTTTATTATTGCCTCTAGGGCATATTTCCTTCAGTCTCCCACTTGCACTAGAGTCAATAATCTAGATTACATAGTAATGATTCTAACACCCATGGAGCTTTGGTACTTATCATGTTTTGCTCGTGAGAGAGGCTTAGTCAATGGGTCTGCAACATTCAGATCCGTGTGTATCTTTCAAATCTCTATGTCCCCTTCCGGCACTTGGTGACGGATGGAATTGAAGCGTCTCTTGATGTGCTTGGTTCTCTTGTGAAATCTGGATTCCTTTGCCAAGACAATTGCACTAGTATTGTCACAAAAGATTTTCATTGGACCCGATTGAGGGAGTCCTGGATTAGGGGGTATCCGGACAGCCGGACTATATACTTCGTCCGGACTATTGGAGCATGAAGATACAAGACTCAAGACTCTGTCCCGTGTCCGGATGGGACTCTCCTTTGCGTGGAAGACAAGCTTGGCGATCCGGATATTGTATTTCCTTACTTGTAACCGACTCTGTGTAAACCCTAGCCCTCTCCGGTGTCTATATAAACCGGAGAGGTAGGTTCTTAGAAGGCCGATCACAACTACAATCATAATCATCATAGGCTTGCTCCTAGGGTTTAGCCTCTACGATCTCGTGGTAGATCTACTCTTGTACTACTCATATCGTCAATATTAATCAAGTAGGAAGTAGGGTTTTACCTCCATCGAGAGGGACCGAACCTGGGTAAACATTGTGTCCCTTGCTTCCTGTTACCATCAGCCTAAGACGCACAGATCGGCACCCCCTACCCGACATCTGCCGGTTTTGACACCAACATTGATGCCTTCACTGAGACCTCTGTGTCGTCGCTGCAAGGCTCGATGGCTCGTCTCGTCGTCAAGGACAACATTACCTCTGGGGGAGCTCTAGCTGTAGGCCAAACTCTCCGACTTGGCGGCTTCGTCATGGCCGCCCCATCGGCTGTCGCGCCGACGATGGCCTCTCGGGTCATCACGCATAACCTTTGCATCAATTCGGAACTCGCCGAACAGATGGATCCGATAGAACTCTCCTTCCTTAATGAGCTCTTGGATCACATCCCTGCTTTTGGAGTCGCTATGGACTATGACCGGATCGGGCTTAAACCCGACCAAAGGGACATTAAATCCTCGCCGGCCACCCATGAGATAGAGGTAGTGGAGGAACCACATACAGATTACCCCTCTATTTTGAGCATGAATTATGTCCAGATCACCGAGCTCCCTTAGCCGGACTCCATCTCAAGGGAAGACATGACCCAGATCCCGGACTTAGGATTGGGTATTCGGCCGGAAAGATCGGGCAGCATCCTGGATCCCGAGCTGTCAAACTCGGAAGCTCCCCTGCCCCTGGGCGCTAGATCGGATCAAAATCCGGATTCAGCTCCGACCACCCACCCAGATTTAAACCGTCTCTTCCATATCAGACAAGAGCCCCAGAAGACAGTACATCGCTACTGGGCTAGATTCCTCCTTGTGCTAAATAATGTCAAGGACTATCACGAGGAGGACATAGTCTCACTTTTCTGCAAAAAACTGCACAAACAAAGGAATCCTTAATGCTATAAGTCGTCGTGACATAGCACACTTTGCTGACTTGGCAACCATAGTACAGAAGTACTGTGCGATGGAAAGCGCTTGGAAAACCCAAGCAGAATTCTGGGATAGTCCGGCTCTCACCAAAACCTTTGTCCGAACTACGGGCGAACTCTCGAAAGTCGGCCGATCCAATCGCCAAGAAACCAAAGCCCACCCCAGGGCGGGGAACCGTATTGGAAGAATGGCTCAATGGGCCATGTAAAATCCATGGTACGCCGGACACAACACCAACCCATAGCCTTAGGTCATGTTGGATACTCCGGCAGGTAGCAAAAAGTGGCGAGGATCTCCTTGTAAGCCATAAAGCAGAACAACGTCCCGCTAAAGAACACAATATGGTGCTAACAGTCTTCGAAACTTTCGCCTCAAACAATAGGCGCAAGCGAGCTCATCGAAGCTCCGCTGAAATCTGCCATGTGGCAAAAATATATCCATGGAACGACACTGCTATAACCTTCAATGCCAGTGACGAACCTTGATTCCAGACCGTCCGGGCACCAGCCGCTCTGGTCCTTAGCCCAATCGTGGACGGCTTTTGGCTCACTAAAGTACTCATGGACGGCAGAAGCGGATTAAACTTCTACGAAGAAACACTCAACAAGATGGAAATTGATAAAGGCCGCATTGAACAAAGCGGCACAACCTTCAGGGGGATTATCCCTAGTCGGGAAGCGCGGTGTGTGGGAAAAATCACACTCGATGTGGTATTCGGCACCTCGGAGAATTATAGGTCCGAAGAGATCATATTCCAAGTGGCTCCTTTCAGCAGCGGATACCACGCCCTTCTAGGGCAGGACACATTTACAAGCTTCCAAGATATACCCCACTATGGGTACATGAAGCTTAAAATGCCCGGACCCAATGGAATCATCACTCTAGCCAGTGATCCAGATGTCGCACTTCGCGTCGAAAATAAAACCGCAGCACTAGCCCTAGAAGAATTATCCAAAGCCCTAGCAGCCAAAGAATTAACAACACTGCGGGCCTCCGTGGACAGGGACGACGTGATACTCGACAAGCGACCCAAGTCCACCTCATTTAAACCCGTAGATGAGATAGTCAAATTACAAGTCCATCCAACAGACCCCACGAATACAGCTTCCATTGAGACACAGTTGAGCCCCGCAATGGACACCGCACTGCGAGACTTCTTACGCGAGAATTGGGACATTTTCGCCTAGCACCCATCGGACATGCCGGGCATCCCACGTAGATTGGCCGAACGTAGCCTCAATATTGTCACAGCCCTAGATTATTGCTTGTATTAGTTGCATCATAGAGCACTCATGCATCATGTCTAAATTTCTGAAACTTGGAATTGAGGAAAGTGGAAGCCTCATAAACTTGAATAAAAGAAGGGCAAAGAACCCTGGAACTCTCATTCTTTGTTTCCAAGATGTCCTTTTGCAATGTTTGAGAATTTTGGCAAGAGCTATATATAAAACCAGAATTTAGGAACATTTTTAAGGATTTATTTTTGGGACTCTGAATTTAAATTAATAGCTATTTGAATTTGAGTTATATTCATATACTAGAATATAATTTCAAATATCTTTGAAACATTTTATGTGCATTTGGAAATGTCCATTCGCAACATAAAATTATTCAAAGGGTTTTGTCCTTGCTTTGAAAATTGTTTTGAATTTTGAACAGTGGCAGAATATTAAACAAAAGAAAACATAACAGAAAAAAATAAAATAGAAACAACAGAGAGAGAGAAGGACTACCTGGCGCCTACATGCGGCTCTTCTTTGCCGCCCAGCCCAACTCCACCCCCCCCTGTCGTCTTCCTCCTTTTGCCAGGAGGACGAAGGGCGCGTGGCCGCCCCGCGCCGGCCACCTCCTGCTTCCGCCGACGCCCTGGGCGACCCCAAACGACGCCACGCACCCCCCTGGCCCCCTCTAGACTCTTCCCGCGCCCATCCCCCTCCTCTGTCTCTCTCCCTCGCCGTTTCCCATCTCGCCGAGCGAGCTCGCCGACGCCGATCGCCGTGCCGTGGCTGAGCCACCCCTCGCCTCTCAGATTTCCCCGATGCTCCGCGCCGTCCTCTTCTTCATCCACGCCGAGCCAAGCAACCGGGAAGCACCACAACGCCGTCCCGACGCCCTCTTCAACCTCGGTGCCCGGAGATCCTCGGCGTCGATTCGCTGCCCACCGCCGTCCCGCCCGCCGACCCCTCCGTTAGCCTCTCTGTGAGCTTCGCGTCGAACCCGTCCCCTCCTCTCTCGTTACGCTCGCTAGCTCCGATCCCCACCATGCCGAGAGCTCATCGCCGCCCGTTCATGTCGCCGCCATGTCTTTGTCACCTCTGGCCGCGACCGAGCACACCACCGTGCTCGGCCACGCCAGACCCCAAAACCCTCACCTATTGCTCTGTTGTGCACGAAGCCACCGCCGCGCCTCACCCGAAGCTCCGGCCGCCCGCGGCGAGCTCCTCGCCGTCGCTACCGCCACCTAGCTGCGTAAACAGCCACCCTTGGGCGCGCAGCGTCATGGCGTTCAACGGGACCAGTCCGCTTGCTCCGTCGCCGGAATCGCCGAACGATTTAACGCCGCCGCGTTGCTTACCGCCGGCGGTTAGCCGTCGGCGTGGCCACTCAATTAGGGCCTAAACACCCGCTAATCACCCCTAGAGCCACCGCCATGTGGGCCCTGCGCTAATTAGGATTAGTTTATTTTCTGTTAAATTAGTGTTAACACCGTGGGACCCACGTCGGTTTTGACCGCACGACGTGGGTGTTGGTAGCCCCACCGTTAGTGTCTCTAACTAGCCCGATCATCGACGATGGACCCCACTGGTCAGGTTTGACTGAGGCGCCTGTTGACTTGCCGACGCCACACCGACGCCAGTGACGTAATTAACTATTTTCGGAATTAAAATAAATCAGAAATTCCAAAAATGATTTAAACTTCAAAAATTCATAGAAATTCAACCGTAGCTCAGATTGAAATAATTTATATATGAAAAATTATCAGGAAAATTCAAGGAATCCATCTGTACCATTTTCATGCATGTTTGAACAATGTTTGTCCTCTGTTTTGGACAAAACAAATAAATGGCATTCAACTAATCATATATGGAGTTTGAATTTGAATCTTATATTCAAACCAACTTCATTTAATCCGTTGCTAGTTGCATTAGCCCAAAACACATTCATATTGCCATGTCATGATCATGCATCATATTGTGCATTTGCATTGATTGTGTTTCTTTCTCGATTCTTGTAATTGCCCCTCTCGATAGACGTGGTTTCGACGTTGTGATCGTTGACACTAATGAAGACTCAATGCTATCTTCAGAAGTGCCAGGCAAGCAAAACCCCCTTGTTCATTCCGATACAATCCCACTCTCTCGCTCCTGCTCTCTTTTCTTGCATTAGGACAACAACGATTCATCTCATTACTTGCTGCGGTAGCTGAACCCCTTTATCCTTTGCATGACTGTCATTCCACAAGAAATAGATGAAACCCACTAGCATGAGTAGGAGTTGTTTGAGCCCGTTGTGCCTACTCATACATGCTTGTTTGTCATGCCTGCTCTCGCTTAGAGTTGAGTCGGTCCGATTCATCGAGGATGATTCGAGGTGTGTGAACATGTCTGCTATGTGCGAGCTAAGTGTGTGAACACGATTTGGTAAAGGTAGCGGTGAGAGGCCATGTAGGAGTACATGGTGGGTTGTCTCATTGCAGCCGTCCTCGGGAACTGAGTTACGTGTTTGTGATCCATGATTCAGCTACTACCACGCATTGGGCCCAAACCAATGGACCCTCTCGGCTTCTTAATCACCCTTGTCCTCTGTCCGGGAGTTGCAAGTAGTTTCGTGTTTGTAGTATCTTTGGAGGCCAGGCGCAGTGACCGTAGGGGTGGGCTGTGATCACGGTAGGCACGTGGCAGGTAGACCGGCGCCTGTTTGGTGTCACGGAACCTGTACACATCGTTTGGGGCTGTGGCGAAACTTGGCCGGAACTCCTCATAGATGGAACCCAAATAGGCGATAAACCCGGACTAGGGACTTGAGTGTTTAGGTAGGTCGTGGCCGACACCCACGTTGGGCTTCCGCTTGAAGGTTGCCGAGTACATGTCGTAAACGGCGGTAAGTGGTGAGAGTGTGTGAAGAAGTACACCCTGCAGGTTAACATCATCTATTGAATAGCCGTGTCCGCGAAAAGGACTTCGGGTTGCTTATAACAGTTCATAGACAAGTGAAAGTGGATACTCTAAAATACGCAAGATAAGTGTGAGTGCTATGGTTGGCGTTCTCGTGAGGAGACGGAGCGAATCCATAGTGGTGTATTGATATGGTGAATATGTGGACTCGTGTGCCACCTCAAAAGAGTTACTTGCGAATCGTAGTTTAGAATAGCCACCGAGTCAAAGCTGGCTTGTCAGCTGTTAAACTCCACCATCCCTTTGTTGATAATGATGCATATGTAGTTAGTTACGATGTAAGTCTTGCTGGGTACATTTGTACTCACGTTTGCCTATTTTATGTTTTTGCAGAGAGACTTGGTCTCGTTAGTAGTTCCACGTGGACTTCGACGTTTAGCTTGTTACCTCAGCTACGATCCTGAGCCCTCGGCAGGATCTGGTAGATAGTCAGGCTTCTCAGCCTTTTTCATTTATAGATGTCTGTACTCAGACATGTTAGCTTCCGTTTGTGCTTGACTTGTATGCTCAGAATGTTGGGTCATGAGGCCCATGTTTGTAATATCTCGCTCCTCGGAGCCTATTGAATAAATACTTGAGTCGTAGAGTCATGTTGTGATGCCATGTTGTATTTGCACATATCGAGCATATTGTGTGTATGTTATTGAAATGCTTGGTATGTGTGGGATCTGACTATCTAGTTGTTTATCTTTAGTAGCCTCTCTTCGGAAATGTCTCCTAGTGTCTCCACCGAGCCTTGGTAGCTTGCTACTGCTCCGGAACACTTAGGCTGGCGGCATGTGTCCTTCTTCGTTCGGTGTCCGTCCTTCGGGAAATGTCACGCATTAGTACCGGAGTCTGTTAGCCCTTCTGACCGGTTTACTCGAGTCCTGCTAGCCCAGCCTTCTGACCCGTAACTTACTTGCTTGTTGACCGACACGTTCGATCTTTGGTCATGGATACTGTCCTGTAAGTCTGTGCCACTTTGGGTTTACGACTAGTCATGTCAGCCCGGGCTCCTTTTCATATGGATGCTAGCGACACTATCATATACGTGTGCCAAAAGGCGCAAACGGTCCCGGGCCGAGGTAAGGCGACACCCGTTGGGATACCGTGCGTGAGGCCGCAAAGTGATATGATGTGTTACAGGCTAGATCGATGTGACATCGAGTCGGGGTCCTGACAGCGTTGGTATCAGAGCTTGACTGCCTGTAGGATTACCAAGCCAAACTGGTCGAAGTTGTGTCTAGAAATGCTTTAGTTATGTAAGGGAATTGATTGTGGGTTGGAACGTAAGGCTCTTTTTACTCCTTATACCTCATGGCCTTCTGATCTGAGTCAACCTCTTCTTTTCTACGGGGATTAAGAACTAGGCCTTCTCATCTATCTATCAGGATGACGTGTTACTAATCCATAGACTTATAGAATTGTTAGTTTCGAGTCTCAGTTCAGTTTTACTACTTCCGTATGTTCATAATTGTTGATCTCGAAACCTTGATATTGTGCTTCGGAGTGGCTATGCCACCATTTTTGTAGCATGTCTCCAATCTTTTGAGCATTTACAGCCGTTATCTTTCCGAGTCATCGTGTTTCTAAATAGTCTGATGCATTTGCAAATTCCTTTTTACCGTTCAGAAGATCCTTTGTGCGAGATCAACCACACTAACTAGTGTGTTGAGGTATTTCATTGTCTCGGCATTTATGTTGGAGCTAATATTATGATCCTAGGTGTCTAGAGTATCACCTAGTAGTTTAGCCGTGCTTTTGTTCCCAGTGTGATGATCCTGGCCTTTATTCTCGAAAGCATTCTGTGATGCAATTTAGTTTGTAGGTATTCTACTCCTGGGTTTTGAACCCGAGATTCACCCTACTTATTTCATGTTGATAGTGTTTGCTAGTTCCTTTAGGATGTTAGTAACCTTTGCGATAGTCCTCGAGGTCTGTGGTATTATCATTCTTCCAAATACCATGAACTACTTATGGCAGCAGTTCCTCGTTGAACCAAAAGATCACAACAAAAGTGCTCTCGATGAGTCCTCCATTTTATATTATGACTCTGCCAGTTCTACCTTTCTGCATGGGTTATCCGGAAGAAAAGTTGAGCTTAGCTCGACATGCTAATCTATGCATCCACAACTCAGAAAATTATATGTTCCTTTGAGTTGTCCTTCTATAGTGGTATTCTGACCCTCGTCTATCAATTGATAGTCAGGAGTAGTCGTGCATTCGTGTTCATCGATGCCTTTTACTTCTGTGGTCCGTCAAGCCATTCTATTCGGAGTGACTAGGAGAAACAAACTCCAGTACCTTGTCCATTTCTAGGATTGGGTCAAAGCAGTTGTACTCCGCAGATCAAATTGCTAATCAAGCTTTTGTTCTGCTCTACCTTGGAGTAATACCATCTTTATATCAAGAATGTCATGGGAATTACACACCATCCTATGAATTGTTGATGTAGTAATACTCCTCGCCATCATTGTTCATTCCTCGGTTTCTGTGTTATTGTAACCGGAATGCCGACAAGTGAATCGTGGTGTGTGAAATCAATACTGCTGGCAACTCCGTTGCTTGGTAGTTAAATGGACGATAACCTCATTCTTACCGTGATGATTATTGAATCGTCACCCTAAGGTTGATTGTGCTACCTAGTCCTTATTTCTGGTGCACTCCTCGATCAATGAGTTAGGGTTATCCAGTCCCTTGCTTATTTGATCATATCGTCTTGCTCTGGAAGGCAAGATTGTTCTCGGGCTTAGTAACATACCGGTGGTTCGTGATTTTCTGAATATCTTCTCGGAAGTATCGCCAGGTCGTCACCTGACCGCTATGTTGAGTTCGTGATCAAGTTGGTTTATTCTTGTAAACCACCCTTTCTCCAAGAATCTGTGTTGGATACCCCGAGCTAGTTGGCTAAGCTAAAAAACAACTTGGAGAGTTGGAAGATAAAAGCTCACGACTTAGTTCATCTCAAGGGATATCCTTGTGTGTGTTTGTTGAAGAAAGGTAATATCTTCATTGATTGATCCTCGTGATCGGTTGTTGGACTTATTGTCTTGCCAAAACTTTGATTTGAGTGTGGGCTATTCTCAAATCAAATCGGAATAACGATGTTCATAATGTCGTCTTACTCGTGGATTTTCCTCGAGCATACACCATTATATCTTTTGGGTCTGACCAATACTAGAACCTTGTTCACATAGTTATGGAATTCCATGTCCATGGGAATCTAGATGAATTGTTGTTGAGCCCATCGACAACATCCTTGTCTTCTCCATAGTTTTGTTGAACATTAAACTAGTGTTGGAAACTTTTAAAAAGCATTTGTTCATGCTAGCTCATGAAGCATATGTTCGGATGTAAGAAGTGATTTCCTCTAGTTCATGTGTATTTGATGCAAGTTGCGCCGTGGATTCGAGAAAGTCAAAGTTGCTCCTTTGGATTCGTCCCAAATCAGTCATGCATACGCGAAGTATTTTGTGGTTCAAGACTTGCAACCTTCATTCTATATGTGCCCCTAGCACACCAAGCCACCGATTGATTTGTTCAAGGAGAAGAAGTTCCTTTTAAGAGCTAACCGGGCTTAATCAAGGACTTCGTTATCCGCAATGATGGTTTCCACGAACTCGGTAGTATTTTCTTTGTAAGACTACTATGTGGTCATGCTTGTCTTGGACAGCGTGCTCACAGGTTTGTAGCGAACCAACTCATGTTTTAGAGCTTGCTATCGTAGTCATTTCCGAGAATCACGCAACATCATCTCGTCGGTTTGTGTTGCAAACTTTCATTTTCTTTCTAGACTTGATGAGTCTAGATTATTCGACACCAACCAGATCTGAATCTCGTGCACATATGATGGTTGGAATGTTTCCCAAAATTATAATATTGGTCTCTCTGTAACCCGGTAAAATGGATGTAAGTGGCTAACACACCCAAAGGAAGACCTGTTATTGTAATATCTTGATTGAATAAGTTGGCCACCTCCCCATAAGGACTTCGTAGGATTTACTCCCTAATTGTCCCTTATGGACTTTTGCGTTCCCGAAGTCCGACCTTTACTTGATGTTCTAGATACCAAACCATATCTAAGAATGGGATACACTAGTACATCAAGGAGAACATTAGAAGCGGAGTGCTAAATGTCTCTCGGTCGATCATCCAGATTTTGTCCCCTTGGTCCCACTAAGGAGAAATCTGAGAAGGTGTTATCTTCCTTTGCATCTGCATCATCCATCACCATTCATCATGGTAGTACGTTGTGTTACTAGGATCCTTGACACGGATATTGGTAAAACCTTGATGAATATGGAAATGCTCAAGTTCTTGAGAGCACGCGTAAGTGCTAGGTTTTATTATCGGCATTAATTGCATAGTGCTCTCGGTTTCCTCGGTTATGCTATAACCCTTTCAGCAGTGGACTCACTCTCTCTCACTGAGCTTCTTCCCGCTACTAAAATCAACCCTTGTGTTGTTTTCAACAAGGTAATCCACATCATCCATTCTGGCCCGAGAATGTCATTCTTTCGGACTCCTTCAAATGATCGATTGTGATTGCTTTAAGCTGGTATAAAGAGTTTCAATGATCTCTAAATCAAATGTAATTCTTTTTGCCACTTAAGGGATATTTCTCGAGTTACCTTTCCTAAGGTCTCTTGTTGTAGTAACCATTTTCCTCGCTACTTTGAAATCTCATCAATTGTTTCTTCCGTCCTTCATGATGTGTGCTTCGTGCCTCGGTCAGAGAGATGTTGCTATGTCTCATTCCGTGGATTAATCTGAGTTGTTCGACCTTCGGGAAGAACAATTTTTTAGGTCTTTCCTTTCCTCTCGTTCTCATGATAGCTGGAGTTCTCGAGCAAGACTTGAGACAATGATGGTGATCGAATCAACGTTCATCGATGGGCAACTGGATCGTGAAGATTGTGCTAGTTTATGTTCCCCTTCACCTTACCCTACGCTTGAATCTCGGGGCGAGATTTTTGTTTAGTGGGGGTGAGTTGTCACAGCCCTAGATTATTGCTTGTATTAGTTGCATCATAGAGCACTCATGCATCATGTCTAAATTTCTGAAACTTGGAATTGAGGAAAGTGGAAGCCTCATAAACTTGAATAAAAGAAGGGCAAAGAACCCTGGAACTCTCATTCTTTGTTTCCAAGATGTCCTTTTGCAATGTTTGAGAATTTTGGCAAGAGCTATATATAAAACCAGAATTTAGGAACATTTTAAGGATTTATTTTGGGACTCTGAATTTAAATTAATAGCTATTTGAATTTGAGTTATATTCATATACTAGAATATAATTTCAAATATCTTTGAAACATTTTATGTGCATTTGGAAATGTCCATTCGCAACATAAAATTATTCAAAGGGTTTTATCCTTGTTTGAAAATTGTTTTGAATTTTGAGCAGTGGCGAGAATATTAAACAAAAGAAAACATAACAGAAAAAATAAAATAGAAACAACAGAGAGAGAGAGGACTACAGGCGCCTACATGCTGCGGCTCTTCTTGCCGCCCAGCCCAACTCCACCCCCCCCTGTCGTCTTCCTCCTTTTGCCAGGAGGACGAAGGGCGCGTGGCCGCCCCGCCCCGGCCACCTCCTGCTTCCGCCGACGCCTTGGGCGACCCCAAACGACGCCACGCACCCCTGCCCCCTCTAGACTCTTCCCGCCCATCCCCTCTCCTCTGTCTCTCTCCCTCGCTGTTTCCCATCTCGCCGAAGCGAGCTCATCACGCCGATCGCCACTGCCGTGCTGAGCCACCCCTCGCCTCTCAGACCCGTCCCGATGCTCGCGATCGTCCTCTTCTTCATCCACGCCGAGCCAAGCAACCGGGAAGCACCACAACGCCGTCCCGGCGCCCTCTTCAACCTCGGTGCCGGAGATCCTCGGCGTCGATTCGCTGCCCACCGCCGTCCCGCGCCCGCCGACCCCTCCGTTAGCCTCTCTGTGAGCTTCCGCGTCGAACCCGTCCCCTCCCTCTCTCGTTTACGCTCGCTAGCTCCGATCCCCACCATGCCGAGAGCTCATCGCCGCCGTTCATGTCGCCGCCGCGGCCACTGTCACCTACGGCCGCGACCGAGCACACCACCGTGCTCAGCGCCACGCCAGGACCCCAAAACCCTCACCTATTGCTCCTGTTGTGCACCGAAGCCACCGCTCGCGCCTCACCCGAGCTCCGGCCGCCGCGGCCGAGCTCCTCGCCGTCGCTACCGGCCACCCTAGCTGCAGAAACAGCCACCCTTGGACGCGCCGCGTCATGGCCGTTCCAACGGGACCAGTCCCGCTTGCTCCCGTCGCCGGAATCGCCGAACGATTTAACGCCGCTGCGTTTGCTTACCGCCGGCGGTTAGCCGTCGGCGTAGCCACTCAATTAGGGCCTAAACACCCGCTAATCACCCCTAGAGCCACCGCCATGTGGGCCCTGCGCTAATTAGGATTAGTTTATTTTCTGTTAAATTAGTGTTAACACCGTGGGACCCACGCGTCGGTTTTGACCGCTGTTGGCGTGGGTGTTGGTAGCCCCACTGTTAGTGTCTCTAACTAGCCCGATCAGCGACGACTGGACCCCACTGGTCAGGTTTGACTCGAGGCGCCTGTTGACTTCTTGACGTCCACACGGCGCCAGTGACGTAATTAACTATTTTCGGAATTAAAATAAATCAGAAATTCCAAAAATGATTTAAACTTCAAAAATTCATAGAAATTCAACCGTAGCTCAGATTGAAATAATTTATATATGAAAAATTATCAGGAAAATTCAAGGAATCCATCTGTACCATTTTCATGCATGTTTGAACAATGTTTGTCCTCTGTTTTGGACAAAACAAATAAATGGCATTCAACTAATCATATATGGAGTTTGAATTTGAATCTTATATTCAAACCAACTTCATTTAATCCGTTGCTAGTTGCATTAGCCCAAAACACATTCATATTGCCATGTCATGATCATGCATCATATTGTGCATTTGCATTGATTGTGTTTCTTTCTCAGTTGCCGGTAATTGCCCCCTCTCGATAGACGTGGTTTCGACGTTGTGATCGTTGACACTAATGAAGACTCAATGCTATCTTCAGAAGTGCCAGGCAAGCAAAACCCCCTTGTTCATTCCGATACAATCCCACTCTCGCTCCTGCTCTCTTTTCTGCATTAGGACAACAACGATTCATCTGTTACTTGCTGCGGTAGCTGAACCCTTTATCCTTTGCATGACTGTCATTCCACGGTAAATAGATGAAACCCACTAGCATGAGTAGGAGTTGTTTGAGCCCGTTGTGCCTACTCATACATGCTTGTTTGTCATGCCTGCTCTTGCTTAGAGTTGAGTCAGTCGATTCATCGAGGATGATTCGAGGTGTGTGAACATGTCTGCTATGTGCGAGCTAAGTGTGTGAACACGATTTGGTAAAGGTAGCGGTGAGAGGCCATGTAGGAGTACATGGTGGGTTGTCTCATTGCAGCCGTCCTCGGGAACTGAGTTACGTGTTTGTGATCCATGATTCAGCTACTACCACGCATTGGGCCCGAAACCAATGGACCCTCTCGGCTTCTTAATCACCCTTGTCCTCTGTCCGGGAGTTGCAAGTAGTTTACGTGTTTGTAGTATCTTTGGAGGCCGTCTTGCAGCGCGACCGTAGGGGTGGGCTGTGATCACGGTAGGCACGTGGCAGGTAGACCGGCGCCTTTGGTGTCACGGAACCTGTACACATCGTTTGGGGCTGTGAGCGAAACTTGGCGGAACTCCTCATAGATGGAACCCAAATAGGCGATAAACTGGACTAGGGACTTGAGTGTTTAGGTAGGTCGTGGCCGACACCCACGTTGGGCTTCGCTGAAGGTTGCAGTACATGTCGTAAACGGCGGTAAGTGGTGAGCGTGTGTGAAGAAGTACACCCTGCAGGGTTAACATCATCTATTGAATAGCCGTGTCATGGAAAAGGACTTCGGGTTGCTTATAACAGTTCATAGACAAGTGAAAGTGGATACTCTAAAATCGCAAGATAAGTGTGAGTGCTATGGTTGGCGTTCTCGTGAGGAGGCGGGAGGCGAATCCATAGTGGTGTATTGATATGGTGAATATGTGGACTCGTGTGCCACCTCAAAAGAGTTACTTGCGTTCGTAGTTTAGAATAGCCACCGAGTCAAAGCTGGCTTCTTGCTGTTAAACTCCACCATCCCTTTGTTGATAATGATGCATATGTAGTTAGTTACGATGTAAGTCTTCTTTGGTACATTTGTACTCACGTTTGCCTATTTTATGTTTTTGCGAGAGACTTGGTCTCGTTAGTAGTTCCACGTGGACTTGACGTTTAGCTTGTTACCTCAGCTACGATCCCGAGCCCTCGGCGGATCTCGGTAGATAGTCGAGCTTCTCGGCCTTTTTCATTTATAGATGTCTGTACTCAGACATGTTAGCTTCCGTTTGTGCTTGACTTGTATGCTCTGAATGTTGGGTCATGAGGCCCATGTTTGTAATATCTCGCTCCTCGGAGCCTATTGAATAAATACTTGAGTCGTAGAGTCATGTTGTGATGCCATGTTGTATTTGCACATATCGAGCATATTGTGTGTATGTTATTGAAATGCTTGGTATGTGTGGGATCTGACTATCTAGTTGTTTATCTTTAGTAGCCTCTCTTACCGGGAAATGTCTCCTAGTGTCTCCACTGAGCCTTGGTAGCTTGCTACTGCTCCGGAACACTTAGGCTGGCCGGCATGTGTCCTTCTTCGTTCGTGTGTACGTCCCTTGGGAAATGTCACGCATTGAGTACCGGAGTCTGTTAGCCCTTCTGACCGGTTTATCGGAGTCCTGCTAGCCAGCCGCCACAGCCCGTAACTTACTTCTTTGATGGACAAACGCTCGATCTTTGGGTCATGGATACTGTCCTGTAAGTCATGCCACTTTGGGTTTACGACTAGTCATGTCAGCCGGGCTCCTTTTCATATGGATGCTAGCGACACTATCATATCGTGTGCCAAAAGGCTAAGCGGTCCCGGGCGAGTAAAGGCGACACCGTTGGGATACCGTGCGTGAGGCCGCAAAGTGATATGATGTGTTACAGGCTAGATCGATGTGACATCGAGTCGGGGTCCTGACAAATATACTAAAAGGATACAAACCCGTCAAGCAGACCCTAAGGTGAATTTCAGAGCCCAAACGACAAGCCATGGGGGAAGAGCTAACCAAGCTACTTGAGGCCGGATTCATCAGAGATATCAAGCATCCGGATTGGCTGGCAAATCTGGTAATGGTACCAAAGAAGGACAAATCCTGGCGCCTATGCGTCGACTTCAAAGACCTCAACAAGGCTTGCCCCAAGGATCCCTTTCCCTTCCCTCGCATCGATCAAATCATCGATGCCACAGCAGGACACGACTCGTTGTGTTTCCTAGACGCATACTCTGGATACCATCAAATAAAGATGGCAGAGTCCGACCAAGTTGCAACAGCTTTCATAACATCATATGGCCCTTTTTGCTTCAACACTATGCCTTTCGGGCTTAAGAATGCTGGCGTAACCTATCAACGCATGATTCAAACATGCCTGGCAAAGCAAATCGGCAAAACAGTGGAGGCATATATGGACGACGTGGTCATAAAAACAAGACATGTCAAAACCCTAATAGATGACTTGAGGCTTACATTCGACAACCTCTGGACATACGACATCAAGCTGAACCCGGAAAAATGCGTTTTCGGCGTCCCCTCGGGGAAGTTGCTCAGAGGAATTGAAGTGAATCCGGCAAAAATCCGAGCTCTGTCGCAGTTGGCTATACAAACAGACCTCAAGCACATCCAGAAACTAGCTGGATGTGTGGTTACTTTAAGCCGATTCATCAGAGAAAAGGCTTTACCTCTTTACCGCCTTCTCCGGCGCACCGAACACTTCGTGTGGACGGATGTAGCCACGGCCGGACTGGACGAAATAAAGACCTTATTGGCCAGTAATCCAGTCCTAACAGCGCCAAATATTGGCGAACCTATGCTGCTGTACATAGCCGCAACACATCAAGTTATGGCGCGATGCTCGTCGTCGAGCGAGAGGTTGATTTAATACAAATTCCGCTCGAAGCGGTTTATTACGTATCCACGGTCCTCACCCCATGCAAATCCCAATACCCACACTATCAGAAAATAGCATACGCGGTCTTCATGGCATCCCGGAAGCTACGACACTACTTTCAAGAGTGTTCAATTATGGTGGCCTACGAAGTACCACTCAATGTGATAATAAATAACCACAACGCTACGGGCCGGATTGCTAAATGGGCCATCGAGCTCCTTCCGTTCAACATAACATACAAACCACGACGATCCATCAAGTCGCAAATACTGGCTGACTTTGTCGCCGAATGGACAGAAGCCGAACTCCCTAAAGAGTATGGCGCGTACTCTAACTGGATCATGCACTTCGACGGCTCTAAAATGCTGGCCAGATTGGGAGCAGGTGTAGTCCTGACGTCTCCCACAGGAGACACGGTCGAGTACGTCCTCCAAATATTATACACAGACTCCAACAATGCGGTCGAATATGAGGCTCTATTGCACGGTCTTCGGATGGCAGTCTCTATGGGCATTCAACGCCTGGAAGTGCGCGGGGATTCAAACCTCGCAATATCACAAATAAACCGAGACTTTGATGCCAAGGATCTGAAAATGGCGGCCTACCGTAATGCCGTCCTCAAAATGTCAGCTCGGTTCGAGGGGCTCGAATTCCACCATCTGGCTCGAGTGGCTCCAATTCCACAATTAATCATGGCTGTAATCGCCCCGTGGACTGAGCCTTTCTTGGCCTACCTCAATAGGCAGGAGCTCCCCGAAGACCAAAATGAAGCACGTTGCATCGTTCGACAATCTAAAGCTTACAAAGTCCATGAAGGGGAACTCTACAAGAAAAGTGCGACCGGAGTGCTCCAAAGATGCATCTCCGAAGAGGAAGGCCGGCAGCTCTTGGCTGAAATCCATGCCGGACTGGGCAGACACCACGCCTGCTTGACCCGAGCACTAGTCGACAAGTCCTTCCAGACAGCTTCTATTGGCCGGCGGCCCGAAAGACATACGGGACCTTGTCCAACATCTGCGTCGGTTGCCGCTCTTTGCCAATCGAGTAATATGCCCCTACCGCTCTCCAAACAATCCCCATAACTTGGCCCTTCGCGGTCTGGGTGCTAGACATGGTCGGACCCCTTAAAGGGGGAAGCCATAAGAAAAAATACGTATTGGTCATGGTGGACAAGTTCACCAAGTGGATAGAAGCCAAACCAGTCAAAACGGCCGAATCCGGACCAGTAATAGATTTCATATCCGGGGTCGTACACCGATACGACGTCCCGCACAGCATCATCACTGACAATGGCTCCAATTTCACAGCCGATGAAGTGAAAACTTGGTGCGGCAAAATGGCAGTAAGCTCAACTACGCTTCCGTCTACCATCCCCAAACAAATGGTCAGGTCGAACGGGCAAACGGTCTCATCATGAGCGGCATCAAGCCCAGACTAGTGCGATCCTTGACAGAGTCGGACACGCATTGGGTCGAGGAGCTCGACTCCGTACTCTAGGGGCTGCGGACCACGCCGAATCGCACCACCGGATATACACCATTTTTTATGGTGTATGTCACGGAAGCAGTGTTACCCTGCGACATTGTCAGGACCCCGACTCAATGCCACATCGATCTAGCATGTAACACCTCATATCACTTTGCGGCCTCACGCACGGTATTCCCACGGGTGTCGCCTTACCTTTGCCCGGGACCGTTTGCGCCTTTTGGCACACGTATATGATAGTGTCGCTAGCATCAATATGATAAGGAGCCCGGGCTGACATGGCTAGTCGTAAACCCAAAGTGGCACAAACTTATAGGGACAGACATCCATGACCCGAAGATCGAGCGTGTCGGTCATCACGCGAGTGAATCCAGTCTGTAGCACTGGGCTAGCAGAGACTCGGTGAACCGGGCAGTAGCGGCTAACAGGACTCGGTATTCATCGCGTGACATTTCCCGAAGGGATGAGACCTGAGAACGAAGAAGGACACATGCCGGCCAGCCTAGGTGTTAGGAGCGGTAGCAAGCTACCATGGCTCATTGGAAACACTAGGAGACATTTCCGTAAGAGAGGCTACTAAAGATAAACAACTAGATAGTCGGATCCCACACATACCAAGCATTTCAATAACATACACACAATATGCCCGATATGTGCAAATACAACATGGCATCACAACATGACTCTACGACTCAAGTATTTTTCATTAGGCTCCGAGGAGCGAGATATTACAAACATAGGTCTCATGACCCAACATTCAGAGCATACAAGTCAAGCACAAGCGGAAGCTAATATGTCTGAGTACAGACATCTACAAATGAAAAAGGCTTGAAAGCCTGACTATCTACCAGATCCTGCCGAGGGCACAAGATCGTAGCTGAGGTAACAAGCTAAACGTCGAAGTCCACGTGGAACTACTAGCGAGACTGAAGTCTCTCTGCAAAAACATAAAATAGGCAAACATGAGTACAAATGTACCCAGCAAGACTTACATCAGAACTAACTACATATGCATCATTATCAACAAAGGGGATGGTGGAGTTTAACAGCAGCAAGCCACCTTTGACTCGGTGGCTATCCTGAACTACGACTGCGAATAACTCTTTTGAGGTGGCGCACACGAGTCCACATATTCACTACATCAATACACCACTATGGATCCGCTCCCGTCTCCCTACGAGAACGCCATCCATAGCACTCACGCTTATCTTGCGCATTTTAGAGTATCCACTTTCACTTGTCTATGAACTGTTATAGGCAACCCGAAGTCCTTTACATGACACGGCTATTGAATAGATAATGTTAACCTGCGGGGTGTACTTCTTCACACGCTCTCACCACTTACCGCCGTTTACCGACATGTACTCGGCAACCTTCAGCGGAAGCCCAACGTGGGTGTCGGCCACGGCCTACCTAAACACTCAAGTCCCTAGTCCAGGTTTATCGCCTATTCGGGTTCCATCCATGAGGAGATCCGGCAAGTTTCGCTCACAGCCCCAAGCGATGTGTACAGGTTCCGTGACACCAAGCGGGCGCCGGTTTACCGACCACGTGCCTACCGCATCACAGCCCACCCCTACGGTCAGCGCTGCGCACGGCCTCCAACATACTACAAACACGAAACTACTTGCAACTCCCGGACAGAGGACAAGGGTGATTAAGAAGCCGAGAGGGTCCATTGGTTTCGGGCCCAATGCGTGGTAGTAATCAGATCATGGATCACAAACACAGAACTCAGTTCCTCGAGGGCGGCTGCAATGAGACAACCCACCATGTACTCCTACATGGCCTCTCACCGCTACCTTTACCAAATCGTGTTCACACACTTAGCTCACACACATGGGACATGTTCACACACCTCGATTCATCCTCGATGAATTAGATCCGACTCAACTCTAAGCGATGAGCAGGCATGACAAACAAGCATGAATGAGTAGGCACAACAGGGCTCAAACAACTCCTACTCATGCTAGTGGGTTTCATCTATTCTTGTGGAATGACAGTCATGCATAGGATAAAGGGTTCATCTACCGCAGCAAGTAACAGATGAATCGTTGTTGTCCTAATGCAGTAAAAGAGAGCAGGAGCGAGAGAGTAGGATTGTATCGGAATGAACAAGGGGGTTTTGCTTGCCTGGCACTTCTGAAGATAATATAGTTCTTCATCGGTGTCATCGAACTTGTCGTCGGAACCATGTCTATCGAGAGGGGACGAACACCAGAACTGAGAAAGAACACAATCAATGCAATGCTACAATATGATGCATGATCATGACATGGCAATATGCTGTGATTTGAGCTAATGCACCTAGCTATGATTTAAATGAAGTTGGTTTGAATACATGATTCAAATTCCAACTCCATATATGATTATTTAAATGCCCTTTATTTGTTTTGTCCAAAACAGAGGACAATCATTGTTCAAACATGCATGAAAATGGTACAGATGGATTCCTTGAATTTTTCTGATAATTTTTCATATATAATTTGTTTGATTTGGAGCTACGGTTGATTTTATATGAATTTTAGAAGTTTAGGCAATTTTACGGATTTTCTGATTTATTTTAAAACCGAAAATGATTTATTGCATCGGCATTACGTCATGCTGACCTCAGCAGGTCAACAGGCGGGTCCAGGTCAAACCTGACCTGTGGGACCCACTGGTCAGTGACTCAGTTAACTAACTGAGATAATTAGTGCTAAATTGGCCCTAACTAAGCTGTCAGTAGTGCGGGGCCCGCGTGTCAGTGGATCATCAATTAACTTAGTTAACTAACACTAATTAAACCTAACACTAATTAAACAGGGGCCTGGGCCCGCTCGTCAGTGAGAGAGAGGGGTTAAACCCCTGGGTAGACGGGTCAAACCCGCCGGTCGAGGCGGTCAACCCGCCGGCGTTTAGCCGCCGGCCCGTCGAGCAGCGCGGGCGGCAATAGATTCACGCTCCGGCGACCAAAAGTACGGCGGAGGCTATCTCGTGATGCGGCGCTCCCCGCATCGAGTGGTGGTGGTGGTTGGACCGGGGTAGCCGGAAGCGACGGCGGCAAGCACGTCCGCGGCGGCCGGAGTTCGGACGTCGGTCGTTCCGGCGTTGCGAGGCACGAAAAAAGCAGCGGGTGGTTACTACGGCCCGTGGTAGCCTGGCTGAAGCGCGTGTCGCGCTTCGATTTGAGCTCGATGGACTTAGCCACGGCGGCGACATGGCGGCGGAGCCGAGCTCTCGGTCGTGATGGCAGCGGGGTTAGGGGAAGCTTCGGCGGCGTGGCTAGGGAGAAGGAAGAGGAGCTCACGGAGAGTTGGCGGTCACGAGCGATGGGGCGAAGCGTCGAGCGAAGCGGCGGCGAGGCGGATCTCCGGCGGCGATGGCGGCGGCGACGATGGCGACAAGCGGGGCCCTCGGCTTGTTTCTTCGGCGTGGAAGGTCCATCGCGAGGCGGAGCTCGGACTCATCGGCGGCGAGGGGTGGTCGATGGCGGCGGACGCGTTCGGTGGGGCGGGGAATGGCGAGGAGAGAGCAGGGGAAGAGTGTGGCGTCCATGGGTCGGGCGGCGCCGAGGAGAAGCCGCGAGGCGTCATGCGGTGGCCAGTGACGCAGCAGCTGGTGGCGTGGCGCCCACGCGCGTCTGTTGCGCTCCTCTCCTCGCCTCTTGGCAGAGGTTGAGGACGACCGCACTTGCCGTGGGCTGGGCAATTTGGAGGAGCTGGGCGGTCGGTGGGCTCTTGATAAGTCGGGTGAGCTGTTGTTCTTTCCTAATTTTTTTATTTTCTGTTATTTTGTTTTGATTTAGTTTGAGAACTAAATCATTTTAAAATTTTCAGTAAATTTTACGTGAGCTCGGGAACTAGTCAAGGTCACAGAAACTTACAAAAATATTTGAACTTTATTTCTTCTATAACAGAAATAAATTCAACTCAAATATGTCATTGATTTAAGTCAAAGGCCCAAAATAAACATTTACGTGATTCCAAAAATATTGGTTTGAATTTTACCTCATGCCAATATTTTTACTGAAATAACATGAACAATTTCTTGGACTCATTTGATGAGATTTAAATGTTGGTTATTTTAGAGGTTTTACGAGGCTTTGAAATTTCCTCAATTCAAATTTTGTTTGAATTTAAACATGATGCACACATGGAAGCTAGCATAGGTCAGGCCAGAACTAGGGATGTGACAACTCACCCCCACTAAACAAGAATCTCGCCCCGAGATTCAAGGCGTGAGGTAAGAAGACAAAGGGGACACAAACTAATAACATGAACTCCAAGATCCAACTGTCTTCTCGAGGTGTTGATCTGTTGACTCAAAACAATCTTGACGTCTTTGCTTGCGAGGTCTTCATCCAACACGATGACGACAGAAGGAGACTCTACAGAAAATGATCTCCTCGAAGATCGAGTATTCAGGATCAACTCATGGAGTGAGAGATAAGAACATCTCTCGAGCTGAGATACGAAGCATTCATCCAAAAGGATGGAGTGGAACAGATGTTGTCGGTTCACTAGGTAGACAACAATTCCATACCTAAGAGGGTGGTGGACGGTTGTCAACGTAGTGAAGATTTGAGTTGCCATGATACCATGTTGAGACACTTCAGGGAAGGTGACTCGTAGAAATATCCCCTTAAGTGGCAAAAAGAATTACCTTTGATTCAAAGATCATTGAAACTCTTTATACCAGCCTAAGGCAATTCTCGAGCGATCGTTTAGAGGGGTTCGGTAGAATGGCATACCCGGATTAGAATGGATGATGTGGATTACCTTGTTGAAAACAACACAAGGGATGATTTTAGTAACTGGGGAAAAGCTCAACAGCAGAGAGTGATTCCACTATTGGAATGGTTATAGCATAACCGAGGAAACTGAGAGCAATCCCAGTTAGTGCTGGTGATAATACCTAGTGCTTGTGCATGCTCTCAAGAACTTGAACATTTCCATTTTCATCAAGGTTTTACCAACATCCGTGTCAAGGATCCTGGCAACACAACATACTACCATGAGGAATAGTGATGGACAATGCAGATGCAAAGGAAGATAACACCTTCTCAGATTTCACCTTAGCGAGACCAAGGGGACAAAATCTGAATGATCGACCGAGAGACATTTAGCACTCCGCTTCTAATGTTCTCCTTGATGTGCTAGTGTATCCCATTCATCGAAATGGTTTAAAATCTAGAACATCAAGTAAAAGGTCGGACTTCGGGAACACAAAAAATCCATAAAGGACAACTAGGGAGTAAATCCTACGAAATCCTTATGGGGAGGTGGCCAACTTCTTCAATCAAGATATTATAATAACAGGTCTTCCGGCTGGGTGTGTTGGCCACGCATCCACTTACCGGGTTACAAAGAGACCAATAATATAATTCTTGGGAAACGTTCCAACCATCATATCTGCCTGAGATTCAGATCTGGTTGGTGTCAGAATAATCTAGACTCATCGAGTCTAGAAAGTAAAATGAAAGTTTGCAAAACAAGTCGACGAGAAGACGTTGCGAGATTCTCGGGAAATGGACTACGGTAGTAAGCTCCAAAACACGAGCTGCTTCTGCTACAAACATGTGGACACGCTGCCTCAGGCAAGCATGACCAAGTAGTAGTCTTATAATAAAACACTACCGAGTTCAGGAGGGGAAACATCATCGAGGATATCGAAGTCCTTACATAATTCTCGAGCCTACGAAGGAACTTCTTCTCCTCGAACAAATCAATCAGTGGCTTGGTGTGCTAGGGATACATATAGAATGAAGGTTGCAAGTCTCCTACCACGTAATACTTCGCGCGTATGCATGACCGATTTGGGGATGATTCCAAAGGAAGCAACACTGACTTTCTCGAATCCACGGCGGCAACTTACATCTAATGCACATGAACTAGAGGAAGTCACTTCTTACATCCGAACATATGCTTCATGAGCTAGCATGAACAAATGCTTTCAAAATTTTCCAACACTAGCTTAATGTTCAACAAAATTATGGAGAAGACAAGGATGTTGTCGATGGGCTCAACAACAATTCATCCAGACTCCCATGGAGATGGAATTCCATAATTATGTGAACAAGGTGATAGTATTGGTCAGACCCAAAAGATATAATGGTGTATGCTCGGGGAATCAACCACGAGTAAGACAACATTAAGAACATCGTTGGTTCTGACTTGATTTGAGGATAGCCCACACTCAAATCAAAGTTTTGGCAAGACAATAGCTCCAACAACTGGTCTCGAGGATCAATTGATGAAGATATCATCTTTCTTCAACACACATACAAGATATCCCTTAAGATGAACTAAATCGGACAAGCTTCCATCTTCCAACTCTCCAAGTTGTTGTTTAGCTTGACCAAACAGCTCAGGGGTATGCAACACAGATTCTTGGAGAAGGGGTGGTTTATATGAAACCAACTTGATCACGAGCTCAACATAACAGTCAGGTGACAACATGGTAATACTTCCGAGAAGATATTCGGAAAATCACGAACCACCGATATGTTACTAAGCTCGAGAACAATCTTGCTTTTCAGGGCAAGATGATATGATCAAAAGAGCGAGGGTTTGACAAGATCCTAACCCATTGATCGGAGAGTGCACCGGAAATAAGGACTAGGTAGCACAATCATACTTAGGGTGGTGATTCAAAAATCAACATGCTAAGAGTGAGGTTAATGTCCTTTAACTACTAAGCAACAAAGTTGCTAGGAGTATTGATTTCACACATCACGAATCACTTGTCGGTATTCCGGTTGCGACAACACGGAACCGAGGAATGAGTAATGATGGCGAGGAGTATCACTACGTCAAGAATTCATAAGAGGTAGTGCAATTCTCATGATATTCTTAATGTCAAGATGGTAATACTCCAAGGTAGAACAGAGCGAAAGCTAGATTAGCAATTTGATCTGCGAATTACAATTGCTTTGACCCAATCCTAGATATGGATGAGGTTACGAATTTGTTTCTCCTAGTCATTACGGAATAGAATGGCTTGACGGACCACAAGAATAATAGGCACCGATGAGCGAATGCACACATAATCTTGACTATCAAATGATAGACGAGGGTCGAGACACAACTAAAGAGAACAACTCAAAGGAACATATGATTTTCTGAGTTGTGGATGCATAGATTAGTATGTCGAACCAAGTTCAACATGTTTCTTCCAGATAACCCATGCGGAAAGGGTAGAACTGGCAGAGTCACAATATAGCATGGATAACTCTTCGGGAGTACTCTTATTGTCATCTTTGATCCAACAAACTTCTGCCATAAGTGGTTCATAGTATTTGGAAGAAGGAAATACCACGGACCTCGAGGACTAATGCAAAGGTTACTAATAACCTAAGGGAGCTAGCAATTACTATCAACATGAAGTAAGTAGGGTGAATCTCGGGTTCAAAACCCAGAAGTGGAATACCTACTACTAAATGGCATCACGGAATGCTTTCAAGAATGGTGGCCAGAATCATCACACCGGGAACACAAAACATGGCTAGACTACTAGATGATCCCCTAAGACACCTAGGGTCATAATAATAATTCCAACATATATGTCGAGGCAATAGAATACCTCAACTCAAAGATTTGGTGTGGTTAATCCGCCCAAAGGGACATCGAAGCGGAAGGAAGGATTTTGCAAATGCTTGATTGTTTAGAAACACAGGATGACTCGGACTGACATAACGGCTGTAAATGCTCAAAAAGATTGGAGACATGCTACAAAAATGGTGGCATAGCCACTCCGAAGCACAATATCAAGGTTTTCGAGATCAACAGTTATGAACATATGGAAGTAGTAAAACTGAGCTGAGATTTGAAACTAACAATTCTATAAGTCTATGGATTAGTAACACGTCATCCTGATAGATAGATGAGAAGGCCTAGTTCTTAAACCCCGTAGAAGAGAAGAGGTTGACTCAGATCAGAAGGCCATGAGGTATAAGGAGTAAAAAGAGCCTTACGTTCCAACCCACAATCAATTCCCTTACATAACTAAAGCATTTCTAGACTCAACTTCGACCAGTTTGGCTTGGTAATCCTACATGCAGTCAAGCTCTGATACCAAAGCTGTCAGGACCCCGACTCAATGCCACATCGATCTAGCATGTAACACCTCATATCACTTTGTGGCCTCACGCACGGTATTCCCATGGGTGTTGCCTTACCTTTGCCCGGGACCGTTTGCGCCTTTTGGCACACGTATATGATAGTGTCGCTAGCATCAATATGATAAGGAGCCCGGGCTGACATGGCTAGTCGTAAACCCAAAGTGGCACAAACTTACGAGACAGCATCCATGACCCGGCATCGAGCGTGTCGGTCATCGGCGAGTGAATCCAGTCAGTAGCAGGGCTAGCAGACTCCGTGAACTGGGCAGAAGCGGGCTAACAGGACTCCGTATTCATCGCATGACATTTCCCGAAGGGACAGACACAGAACGAAGAAGGACACATGCCGGCCAGCCTAGGTGTTCGGAGCGGTAGCAAGCTACCATGGCTCGGTGGAAACACTAGGAGACATTTCCGAAGAGAGGCTACTAAAGATAAACAACTAGATAGTCAGATCCCACACATACCAAGCATTTCAATAACATACACACAATATGCCCGATATGTGCAAATACAACATGGCATCACAACATGACTCTACGACTAAAGTATTTATTCATTAGGCTCCGAGGAGCGAGATATTACAAACATAGGTCTCATGACCCAACATTCAGAGCATACAAGTCAAGCACAAGCGGAAGCTAATATGTCTGAGTACAGACATCTACAAATGAAAAAGGCTTGAAAGCCTGACTATCTACCAGATCCTGCCGAGGGCACAAGATCGTAGCTGAGGTAACAAGCTAAACGTCGAAGTCCACGTGGAACTACTAGCGAGACTGAAGTCTCTCTGCAAAAACATAAAATAGGCAAACGTGAGTACAAATGTACCCAGAAAGACTTACATCAGAACTAACTACATATGCATCATTATCAACAAAGGGGATGGTGGAGTTTAACAGCAGCAAGCCACCTTTGACTCGGTGGCTATCCTGAACTACGACTGCGAATAACTCTTTTGAGGTGGCGCACACGAGTCCACATATTCACTACATCAATACACCACTATGGATCCGCTCCCGTCTCCCTACGAGAACGCCATCCATAGCACTCACGCTTATCTTGCGCATTTTAGAGTATCCACTTTCACTTGTCTATGAACTGTTATAGGCAACCCAGAAGTCCTTTACCGCGGACACGGCTATTCGAATAGATAATGTTAACCCTGCAGGGGTGTACTTCTTCACACACGCTCTCACCACTTACCGCCGTTTACACGACATGTACTCGGCAACCTTCAAGCGGAAGCCCAACGTGGGTGTCGGCCACGGCCTACCTAAACACTCAAGTCCCTAGTCCGGTTTATCGCCTATTCGGGTTCCATCCATGAGAGATCCGGCAAGTTTCGCTCACAGCCCCAAATGATGTGTACAGGTTCCGTGACACCAAGCGGGCGCCGGTTTACCGACCACGTGCCTACCGCATCACAGCCCACCCCTACGGTCAGCGCTGCGCCTAGACGGCCTCCAAAGATACTACAAACACGAAACTACTTGCAACTCTGGACAGAGGACAAGGGTGATTAAGAAGCCGAGAGGGTCCATTGGTTTCGGGCCCAATGCGTGGTAATAATCTGATCATGGATCACAAACACGAACTCAGTTCTGAGGACGGCTGCAATGAGACAACCCACCATGTACTCCTACATGGCCTCTCACCGCTACCTTTACCAAATCGTGTTCACACACTTAGCTCACACACAGTAGGACATGTTCACACACCTCTGATTCATCCTCGATGAATTAGATCCGACTCAACTCTAAGCAGTAGCAGGCATGACAAACAAGCATGAATGAGTAGGCACAACAGGGCTCAAACAACTCCTACTCATGCTAGTGGGTTTCATCTATTTACTGTGGAATGACAGGTCATGCATAGGATAAAGGGGTTCATCTACCGCAGCAAGTAACAGATGAATCGTTGTTGTCCTAATGCAGTAAAAGAGAGCAGGAGCGAGAGAGTAGGATTGTATCGGAATGAACAAGGGGGTTTTGCTTGCCTGGCACTTCTGAAGATAATATAGTTCTTCATCGGTGTCATCGAACTTGTCGTCGGAACCATGTCTATCGAGAGGGGACGAACACCGGCAACTGAGAAAGAACACAATCAATGCAATGCTACAATATGATGCATGATCATGACATGGCAATATGCTGTGATTTGAGCTAATGCACCTAGCTATGATATAAATGAAGTTGGTTTGAATACATGATTCAAATTCCAACTCCATATATGATTATTTAAATGCCCTTTATTTGTTCTGTCCAAAAAAGAGGACAATCATTGTTCAAACATGCATGAAAATGGTACAGATGGATTCCTTGAATTTTTCTGATAATTTTTCATATATAATTTGTTTGATTTGGAGCTACGGTTGATTTTATATGAATTTTAGAAGTTTAGGCAATTTTACGGATTTTCCGATTTATTTTAAAACCGTAAAATGATTTATTGCATCAACATTACGTCATCTGACCTCAGCAGGTCAACAGGCGGGTCGAGTCAAACCTGACCTGTGGGACCCATCGTCGATGACTCGATTAACTAACTGAGATAATTAGTGCTAAATCGGCCCTAACTAAGCTGTCAGCAGTGCGGGGCCCGCGTGTCAGTGGATCATCAATTAACTTAGTTAACTAACACTAATTAAACCTAACACTAATTAAACAGGGGCCGGGCCGCTCGTCGATGAGAGAGGGGTTAAACCCTGGGTAGACGGGTCAAACCCGCCGTCGAAGGGTCGACCCGCCGGCGTTTAGCCGCCGGCGAGTCGAGACGCCCGAGCAGCCGGGATTCACGCTCCGGCGACCAAAAGTACGGCGGAGGCTATCTACGTGATGCGGGCGCTCCCCCGCATCGAGTGGTGGTGGTGGTTGGACCGGGGGTAGCCGGAAACGACGGCGGCAAGCACGTCCGCGGCGGCCGGAGTTCGGACGTCGGTCGTTCCGACGTTGCAGGGCACGAAAAGAGCAGCGGGTGGTTGCTACGGCCCGTGGTGACGCGCTGAGCGCGGTGTCGCGCTCAGTTTCGAGCTCCAGTGGACTTGGCCACGGCGGCGACATGGCCGGCGGAGCCGAGCTCTCGGTCGTGATGGCCAACGGGGTTAGGGGCAGCTCGGCGGCGTGGCTAGGGGAGAAGGAAGAGGAGCTCACGGAGAGTTGGCGGTGCGACGAGCGGGGCGGGAAGCGTCGGAGCGAAGCGGGCGGCGAGGCGGATCTCCGGCGGCGATGGCGGCGGCGACGACGATGGCGGCAAGCGGGCCCTCCGCTTGTTTCTTCGGGCGTGGAGAGGTCCATCGCGAGGAGGCGCAGCTTCTGGACTCATCGGCAGGGCGAGGGGTGGTCGGTGGCCGCGGCGATGCTCGTCGGTGGCGGCGGACGCGTTCGGTGGGACGGGGGAACGGCGAGGGAGAGAGCAGGGGGGGAAGAGTGTGACGTCCAGAGGGTCGGGGCGGCGCCGAGGAGAAGCCGCGAGGCATCGCGGTGGCAGTGTGACGCAGCAGCAGCTCAGTGGCGTGGCGCCACGCTGCGCCGCGCTTGTTGTCTCCTCCTCCGCCATTGGCGAGAGGTTGAGGACGACTGGCACTTGCCAGGTGGGCTGGGCCGGCTGGAGGAGCTGGGCCAGGTCAGGTGGGCTGCGGTAAGTCAGGTGAGCTGTTGTTCTTTCCTAATTTTTTTATTTTCTATTATTTTGTTTTGATTTAGTTTGAGAACTAAATCATTTTTAAAATTTTCTGTAAATTTTATGTGAGCTCAGGAGCTAGTCCAAGGTCACAGGAAACTTACAAAAAATATTTGAACTTTATTTCTTCTATAACAGAAATAAATTCAACTCAAATATGTCATTGATTTAAGTCAAAGGCCCAAAATAAACATTTCTGTGATTCCAAAAATATTGGTTTGAATTTTACCTCATGCCAATATTTTTACAGAATAACATGAACATTTTCTTGGACTCATTTGATGAGATTTAAATGTTGGTTATTTTTAGAGGTTTTCTGAGGCTTTGAAATTTCCTCAATTCAAATTTCGTTTGACATGATGCACACATGGAAGCTAGCATAGGTCAGGCCAGAACTAGGGATGTGACACACATAATACATGATTCGCCTCGCGTACGCATGTACGAAGAGAAGGAAGCCGAGTTAGATCGGCATGATAACTTGGATGCCCTGCAGGAGGAGCGCGATGTCGCAAAAGCCCGTTCCGCATTCTATCAGCAGTAGGCTCGACGGTAACAAAGCAGACAAGTGCGGGCCAAAACGTATAATATTGGCGAGCTCGTTCTACGCCTACCGGAGAAGAAGAAGGACAAGCTCAAACCCAAGTTGGAAGGTCCCTTCGTCATTGACAAAGTTCTCATCGGAGGAGCATACCGCTTACGTAATGCATCCGATAACAGACTCGAGCCGAACCCATGGAACGCAGCCAGACTCCAGAGATTCTACGCCTAGTGCCGAACTTAGTGTTCGTCTCCTTACCCCCTCCTTTTTAATTATGCTCCCTCCCCTTTCCTTTCTCGACCTTTTTTCCTCTTCACACAAAGTATTTAATACAATACGGACCCCCGGATCATTCCGGCCGCACTATGTGTGTAAGTAATACCTGAGGGCTTCCTATACGAAAGCTAAAAATTATTACTCTAATGGCTTTTTGCCCATCACATATGCGTTTCTTTTTTCCATATGTGCCTTTTATTCACCATTATATGCATCGATATGACTTAAGATGTGGCCAAGCTGGGTTGACTGGCTCTTGTGTTTATGCCCTACGTTCCTGTTAATTCGGCTAGGGCATAAGGGGAGCACCTCTGCGATTGTTACTGCCTGTTCAGCCGGATGTGTACCTCAGACTGGGTGAAGCCGAAAGCTAGCGTCCTTAAGAGAATATTCGATCAGTGAACAAAAGATGTATTCATTTATTACAACATAAATGCCTAGAAGTTTTGTATCCTGCACCCATGTTCGCAGTCTGGACATGTGCATCGTCGCATGCGTACCCAGGGAAAGGAACCCCTAACGGAACTATTCTCCCTGGAAGATGTTTCTTAGTATCCATGTAATATAACATAACTAGTTGGGTACTTGTCTGCTCAAGCACTTATGACCCCACTTTGGTTTCCATGCATACCCGGTTACAGATAACGATCGGGTATTCGGCACACCCCGATCAGAGGATCCGGGGCTGAAAAGGTCCGCCATGACAAATGATTTTAATCCGGCTAGGAGTACTTATGTCCATTGAATTACACAGTCACTATGACTGACTATATTCCTCCTCTATACCATCCAACAGGCTATCTAGCTTACAATCCTGTTGAGAATACTTTGCGGCTAACGTTACCTGGTCATATACCAGACTCACGGGAATTTCTTGCCCATCTGGCCCCGCCGGTCCGACTTCGTCCATATGGTTTGGGTCCAGCTTGGTGTAGCGCGTCTTCACCATAGCCCACACTTCTCTTGCACCTTGCCGGCAGGCAGAAATCTTCCACAATCGGAAACGCCGCCGTGCTCCTTGAAGCATATCCACAAGATCCCCCATGCCATTGGGCAAGAAGCTTGATGGCCACAAGGCCTGAACAATGCCCTGCATCACCTACTGAGCTCGCTCCTGCAGTTGTGAGAGTTCTTGCAGTAAATCGCCTGCAGACGAGGGCATTTCCTCCTCGGGGCGGCCCGTTAACATTCCTGCAAGTAAAATTCTTTCAATATGCTTCCTCGCCGAGCTGTACTACAGTTCGTCTAGGCACTTATCATGAATGCCGCGTCGAAGCCTTTTGTTCTCCTTTACAGAGTTCGCCAGCTGAGCGCGGACGTCTTTTAATTCGACATCCAGCCGGACATTGGCATCTTGAAGATTGTTCTTCTACTGCCTAACCTGCATAAGAACGCGCTCGCCAGCCTTTAGCTGTCTTTTGAGATGCGACTCATCATCTCTTACGCCCTCCGGATTCACCCCAGAATTGTCTGCATAATTTTCTGTTAGACTTATCATACCAGCCACTTACTAACTGGTGCATCTTTGTACAATTGAGACAAATGTTAGCAGATGAGGCCTTCTGGGATCCCTCTAACTTGGCAACCTTGGCCCTTAGCTAGGCCTTGCACTCCTCCAGCTCCCGAGACAGTTGCTCATTCTTATCTACAAGGACCTGTGCATAAATTCATCCTTAAAACAATTGTCCCAACCGTTTCAAGTCTCAGGGGCTACTGATATAAATGCTTATCAAATTTTCTTACCCATATATCTTTGGTATACTGGTCCGTCGCTCGGGCAAGCCCGCCTTGAGCAGCTCGGATGTATGCGTCTCCCGAATTGAAGGCGTTAAATCCTCTTCGAAAAAGATGTTGTTCCGAAGTACGGCCCGTCGGCGCCTGTGATTCATGCTGCTCTCTACTTCGGAATTCGTGGCCGAGAGCATATCTGCATCCTCTGTCGGGGAACTATGCGGCATAGGCCCCGCTCCCGCCTCCGCTCTCGAAGCCGGTTCTGGAATCCGGCTGGTGGAGGCGTGATTGGCGGGATCCCCGGATATAGTCCAGCTACTCCTCTTCGTGCCGGGACACAAAGTGCGCTGTTATACATCAAAATACCATAATTGCAGGAAAGGTTTTTGCCTTACCTCTGTAGCGGCGTGTCGACCCTTACCACCTTCCTCTTGAGCCTGCCCGATCTGGACGCCCATGGCCGACGAGTCCCTAGGGGCTCGGTCCCGCGCTCCGACCGTCGTCTCTACAAAAACACGACACTTCAAGGGTAAGGCATGACATCTGAAAGGAGTACTCTTTGGAGGATAGGTTTTTCGGAGCAGTGGCGGAGTCCGGACCCTTACGGCCATAGCTGGTGACATCATCTTCCCCATTGAAGTGCCACATGGGCTTCCCCCGATATTGAAGCGGTTGCACTCCCCGCATTATGCATATTGTCATAACCTCGACTATCGTCAGTCCAGATTCGGCCAGTAACTTTATCCTGCTCATCAGGAAATGTAGTTCCCTGGTATCCTCCTCTTGGGGGCCCCGAGGGCGCCAGCTCAGACGTGCCCTCGGCGGGGCGTTACTGAACTTGGGGAGACCTGTCCGGACTGGATCCGGAAGGGGAACATCTTCAATGTAAAACCACTCTGAAGGCCAGTTCTCTGGTGCCTTCTTGGGAGTGTCTGATAGGTATCCCGTCTCGGCAATGCACCATACTTTAGCCCCGCCCACTTGACATAGGGATTCTCCCTGGTTGCAGGGGACAACGCCGAACAGTTTCTTCCATAACCCGAAGTGAGCCTCGCAGCCTAGAAATAGCTCACAAAGGGCAACGTACCCTGCTATATGTTGTACGGAGGCAGGTGTAAAGTTGTGCAACTGGAGGCCGTAGAACTCCAGGAGCCCGCGAAGGAACGGGTGGATGGGAAACCCGACGCCACTTAGCAGATGCGGAATGAGGCATATTCGCTCCTCTAGAGATGGATTAGGAGATCCCTCCGCTTGTTCCCCGCTATTATAGGTGGCTATTCTGGCTCGGACGGAGACCATGAACGCCGGTTAGAGAAACCCTTGGGTTTGTAACTCTCTCAAACGGCTATGAGGAACTGAACACTCTTCCCAGTCCCCCGACTTGGAACGAGGAGAACGAGCAGAAGATCTGCGACGACCGGCCATGTTGGAATGGTTTTTCTGGAGCGCTCTATTGGATGCCTGCTCGAGGGGGGAGTGTGAGGTTTGGATCTAAGAATCCTCGTCTCTTCAAATAGACGGTCGGCCCGAAGGATCGGGGGTGGAAAATGCAAAAATACCTTGGCTCCTTGCATTCGCTCGACACGTGGAGATGGTCATTAATGAGGCACTGAAGCAGAGGAGTACAACATTGATGGGAAGCCGGACACTATTCGTCGTAACAGGTGCTTTGGGGTATTCGGAGATGGAACCCGCCTTGCAATGCCAAAGACAAGACTGCGCGCTGGACTCATCGTTATTGAAGCCTGGTTCAGGGGCTATTGAGGGAGTCCTGGATTAGGCGGTATCCGGACAGCCGGACTATATACTTCGTCCGGACTATTGTAGCATGAAGATACAAGACTCAAGACTCTGTCCCGTGTCCGGATGGGACTCTCCTTTGCGTGGAAGACAAGCTTGGAGATCCGGATATTGTATTTCCTTCCTTGTAACCGACTCCGTGTAAACCCTAGCCCTCTCCGGTGTCTATATAAACCGGAGAGGTAGGTCTTTAGAAGGCCGATCACAACTACAATCATAATCATCATTTGCTAGCTCCTAGGGTTTAGCCTCTACGATCTCGTGGTAGATATACTCTTGTACTACTCATATCGTCAGTATTAATCAAGCAGGAAGTAGGGTTTTACCTCCATCGAGAGGGCCCGAACCTGGGTAAACATCGTGCCCCTTGCTTCCTGTTACCATCAGCTTAAGATGCACAGATTGGGACCCCCTGCCCGAGATCCGCCGGTTTTGACAGCAACACCGATGCACTAGGTATGACACCTAGATCGGATATGAACTCCTTCATCCAAATGCCTTCATTCACTGCTTCTGAAGCAGCAATGTACTCCGCTTCACACCTAGATCCCGCCACGACGCTTTGCTTGGAACTGCACCAACTGATAGCTCCTCCATTCAATAAAAATACGTATCCAGCTTGCGACTTAGAGTCATCCGGATTAGTGTTAAAGCTTGCATCGACGTAACCATTTACGACGAGCTCTTTTTCACCTCCATAAATGACAAACATATCCTTTGTCCTTTTCAGGTATTTCAGGATGTTCTTGACCGCTGTCCAGTGCTCCACTCCCGGATTACTTTGGTACCTCCCTGCTATGCTTATAGCAAGACATACATCATGTCTGGTACACAACATTGCATACATCATAGAACCTATGGCTAAAGCATAAAGAATGACTTTCATTTTCTCTCTATCTTCTGAAGTGGTAGGGCTTTGAGTCTAACTCAACTTCACACCTTGTAACACAGGCAAGAACCCTTTCTTTGACTAATCCATTTTGAACTTCTTCAAAACTTTATCAAGGTATGTGCTTTGTGAAAGTCCAATTAAGCATCTTCATCTATCTCTATAGATCTTGATGTCCAATATGTAAGCAGCTTCTCCAAGGTCTTTCATAGAAAAACTCTTATTCAGGTATCCCCTTCTACTATCCAGAAATTCTATATCATTTCCAATCAACAATATGTCATCTACATATAAGATCAGAAATGATACAGAGCTCCCACTCACTTTCTTGTAAATACAGGCATCTCCAAAAGTCTGTATAAAACCATATGCTTTGATCACACTATCCAAGCGTTAATTCCAACTCCGAGGGGCTTGCACCAGTCCATAAATGGATCGCTGGAGCTTGCACACTTTGCTAGCACCCTTTGGATCGACAAAACCTTCCAGTTGCATCATATACAACCTTTCTTCCAGAAATCCATTCAGGAATGCAGTTTTGACATCCATTTGCCAAATTTCATAATCATAAAATGCAGCAATTGCTAACATGATTCGGACAGACTTAAGCATCGCTACGGGCGAGAATGTCTCATCGTAGTCAATTCCTTGAACTTGTTGAAAACCGTTCACAAGAAGTCAAGCTTTTTAAACAGTAACATTACCGTCTGCGTCGGTCTTCTTCTTAAAGATCCATTTATTTTCTATGGCTTGCCGATCATCGGGCAAGTCCCCCAAAGTCCACACTTTGTTCTCGTACATGGATCTCATCTCAGATTTCATGGCCTCAAGCCATTTCGCAGAATCTGGGCTCATCATGGCTTCCTCATAGTTCGTAGGTTCATCATGGTCTAGTAATATGATTTCCAGAACAGGATTACCGTACCACTCTGGTGCGGATCTTACTTTGGAAGACCTACGAGGTTCCGTAGTAACTTAATCTGAAGCTTCATGATCATCATCATTAGCTTCCTCATTAATTGGTGTAGGAATCATAGGAACTGATTTCTGTGATGAACTACTTTCCGATAAGGGAGCAGGTACAGTTACCTCATCAAGTTCTAATTTCCTACCACTCACTTCTTTCGAGAGAAACTCCTACTCTAGAAAGGATACATTTTTAGCAACAAAGATTTTGCCTTCAGATCTGTGATAGAAGGTGTACCCAACAATTTATTTTGGATATTCTATGAAGACACAGTTCTCCGATTTGGGTTCGATCTTATCAGGTTGAAGCTTTTTCACATAAGCATCGCAGACCCAAACTTTAAGAAACAACAACTTTGGTTTCTTGCCAAACCACAGTTCATAAGGTGTCGTCTCAGCGGATTTTGATGTTGCCCTATTTAAAGTGAATGCAGTTGTGTCTAAAGCATAACCCCAAAACGATAGCGATAAATCAGTAAGAGACATCATAGATCACACCATATCTAATAAAGTACGGTTATGACATTCGGACACACCATTTCGCTACGGAGTTCCAGGTGGCGTTAATTGTGAAACTATCCCATGTTGTTTCAAATGAAGACAAAACTCGTAACTCAAATATTCTCCTCCATGATCAGATCATTGAAACTTTATTTTCTTGTTACGATGATTTTCCACTTCACTCTAGAATTCTTTGAACTTTTCAAATGTTTCAGACTTATGCTTCATTAAGTAGATATAACCATATCTGCTTAAATCATCTGTGAAGGTAAGAAAATAACGATACCCACCACGAGCATCAATACTCATTGGACCTCATACATCGGTATGTATTATTTCCAACAAGTCAGTAGCTCGTTCCATTGTTCTGGAGAACGGAGTTTTAGTCATCTTGCCCATAAGGCACGGTTCGCAAGCACCAAGTGATTCATAATCAAGTGATTCCAAAAGTCCATTAGTATGGAGTTTCTTCATGCGCTTTACACCGATATGACCCAAACGGTAGTGCCACAAATAAGTTGCACTATCATTATTAAACTTCAATCTTTTGGCTTCAACAATCGAGATTCAACAAAAATAGACCACTCATTAGGGGTGAATGACCATAAAAGATATTACTCATATAAACAGAACAACCATTGTTCTCTAATTTAAATGAATAACTGTCTTGCATTAAACAAGAACCAGATATAATGTTCATGCTCAACGCTGTCACCAAATAACAATTATTAAGGTCTAAAACTAATCCCGATGGTAGATGTAGAGGTTGTGTGCCGACCGCGATCACATCAAATTTGGAACCATTTTGTAGCGACCCGACCTTAGACAGTCAAGTCTCTGTGCTTAAGTGTCATCCCTGGATCGGTATGCTGACACACACAATACTCAAGGATTTATAACAGAGGTAAATCACATGTATAAAATAACGTAAATACTATTACCTCAATCCAAATAGCGGAAGTAACAACAAGGTTGTGGATTCCCATCAACACCAACGGCAAAGTTGAGTGTAGAAATCGTAACCCTAACGTATCACTTACTCGTCATAAGATATCCTGCAACATGAAACGTTGCAGCCACAAATGGTCAGTACATTGAATGTACTGGCAAATTCACACCATAGGATAATGATGAATAATAGCTATCACTACATGCATATTTGGCCGGTGGAAAAGCTCTATGGTTATAAATGTTTTTCGAAAAGCCAATTTTTCCCTACTACAAAGGAATATATTTTATTTAACTACAAAGTTTGTTGAAAACAATGAGAAGGTAAACCCGCTCTCAATCGCAATTAAAAGTAATCATTAACAACCCAACAAATTAATTAAGATTGTTGAGATACATGTGAATACTTAAGTACTAGAAACTCAGGATTATCCATAATCGGGGACACGGCTAACCATGATTAGTTTGTACACTCTGTAGAGGTTTGCGCACTTTCCCCACAAGACTCGATCGCCTCCGTTGATTTCTCGCACTACATGGTGTTTGAGAGAAGGATGACCGAGACACAGTCTTTCAGAAACATTAACTCTCTACTCCGGGTAGACCATACCAAACCTACAAAACCCACTACCTGCTGATCTACCTCTTCAAGAGCTTCACGTAACTTACTCAACTATGCTAGAGCCCATAATAGCTTGTGCCTGCACACGGAAGTTTCTAGCATGAATAATCTCAGTTCCCTTTGAGCCTGGGTGGCGGTCCATAGGAAGATCACACGGTAGCCCCGGGATTTCCAAAAAAACAGGCAATCACTGGAAACCCCAGGTGCCTCAATCCACCCAGATGTGTATTTAAGTTGCCACCTTAAGTAAACCATTAATTAATAATCTCACATCTGTCATGGAGTACACTCAAACCCAATCCACGTCTACGAGCATAGTATAGCAATATAAGCATAACGTTGAAGTAACTCCCAAGGGTTAATAAACAGGGAAATAGGTTCCTACCTCATCAACTACTTCCCAATACCCACATGTTATCAAACCTACTCATGCAATGTTTGAGGGTGAAGCTAATGCATAAAAACTGGGTATGAAGGGATATGATCAAAGCCTATACTTGCCTGTACTATTGATGAAGATGATTCGCACTCAAAACTCTTGATAGGTCTACTCGTCACACTCCGGTCAATCTATTGTAAGCAATCAATAGTAACCACACATAAGCAATCACTCAAAAGATCGGGAAGAACGAAGAGTACAATTCGGAGAACATCAAAACCAAGCAAATGACTCTTGCAGCATCAAAACCATTTCTAACAGTACCAAAACTATGTGAATTCGGCCTTATCAGGAAGTTTAGGTCCAGAGCTTCGATTAGCAAAAAGAATCAACTCAAACGGAGATACGGAACTCAAGTTATGATCAAACGAAGTTTGAATTCAAATCTGGTCTAATTCAAATTTTAAACTTTTAAAAATATGTTTAAGTTGTTTTATGGGATAGAGGAGATCATAACGAAGAAGTGGGCGTTGGTTTCGTTGAATTTGGGTAAATGAGTAAAAAGATGCGGTCGTTTGAAAACCAGGGGCTAAATTGTAAATAAAGCATCTACAAATAAGTCCCTGACTAAAACTAACAGAAAAGAAAAAAAACCTAAATAACGAACGTTCGTTGCAGAAACCTACAAGCGAAAACCATCCACTACTGAACCCTAACTAATGAACGCTCAAAAAAATAACTAAACTAAAAGAAAAACCGGGTTTTAAGGAGAAAACCTGAAAAAAAACTAAACCCTAAAAGAAATAAACCGGACCAGGCGGTTTACAGGTTCAGGTCGACGGCGGCTGATCTCCGGCGAGACGGCGGCGGCGGCGGTGGTTCGGGTTCGGCAGGCGGCGGCTCCGGTCGTCGAGGGCGGCCAAGTAGTCGGGAGGCGGCGAGACAGGCGGTCTTGGCGGCGGCCGAGCCCAGGTGGAGCGCGGGCGGGCGGCGGATTTCACGGGCGACGGCGGTTTCCGTGGCGCGGCGGAGATCTGAAAGGAGAGGGAGGGTCCCAAGGCGGCTTTATAGGAGGTCGGGAAGGCGTGTGGCGTGGAGGGCAAGCAGCAGGGGAGACCGGGTCGATCACGGCAGCCTGGGCAGCGTCTTGCAGCGGACTCCAGCTGGAGCTCGGGACAGGCGCTTCATGGCTGGCTGGGCCTTGGCCTTAACTGGCAGGAGCTGGGCCGCCCAGTTCAAGTGAGAGGAGAGATTTTTTGAAACAGACAGCAACAAAATAAAAACCACAAATACTAAAAAAATGATATATAGGCATATTATATCTCAGAATTTTCAGAAAATTATTTCCTACAAGATGAACATTTTTGTAGCATCAAATAAAATATATAAAAATTCAAATAATTCAAAGAGTGCTACTGCCCTACTAAGATCCAATAAAAATCATTTTAAAAATACCAAAATGATATCAAATTTATTTATCTCCATTTTTCTATTGTAGGGAATCAGGTTACCCTATTTTCCATATATTTTATTTTTGGAGAAAAATAATTTGAATAAAACTCAAATAACTCCAAATTGAAAATAAATTCAAAAGAACTTTGAATTTAATTCTTTGAAACTCCCAAGTCATATTTCATATGTTTTGAAGAAGTCATTTTATCTTCGCTCGTGAAAATCATTGAGTTGCATGAAGTTTATGAATTGGAAAATAATTCCAAATGAAAGTCAAATCTTTTTAAAACCCTTTTCGTTTATTTAAATGGAAGAAGTCATGTCATCTTCTCTCTAGAGTTTTGTGTTTGAAAAGAATTTGAATTCAAGGAGACCAGAAAGCAAAGATGAAAGTTTGGGAAAGTCCTTTTATTCACTCTCATTTAACTTTCAAAAGTTTCGAATTCACTCACCTTCAGTCAATCAATCAAACAATCAGTCAAAACTATCTGTTTGTTTATAACATTCCAAAATTTAGAATTTTGGGATGTTACAAACCTACCACCCTTAAAATGAATCTCGTCCTCGAGATTCGGAGAGTCTAGCAAGAAATAGGTTAGGGTTTGGGGGTCTTCAAAATCCAACGATCGTCTCCGGGGTCTCGGGTGCTACCACCCTTAAAAGCATGGTTACGGTTCCATCAAAACTCATATACTCCATCCTTAATGTTGACAGTGTCGGTCTTCTCAGATCTCGGGAAAAATTCCCTCTCTTGGCTTTTCCGGTAGTGGCATAACCTTTTCCTAATTCCTGTATCCATTTCATCCTGGTAAGGTTATTCCGAGACTGGGTCTCCTTATCAGACGGGTCTGGCGCCAATACTAAACAACTATTGATATCTCATGGTGGTCAACAATTTATGGTTTCTCCCGCAGGAAATGGGTCTGGGCTGAACCTCACCGTATGACCTACAATTGGCAACAACTTCCTTGTACAAGGGGAAAAAATACTTATACCATTCTAAGGTTTAAACAAGGTTTTGATCGTCGTCTCTCTACTATAGGTAAGTCACTCAGATTTACCATCCCGTATAGCAAGGCAAATAATAAGAGTAAGTCGGTATGGTGATCAATCCATCCCGCACCTAAATCATTACCGTGTATATGGTTTAGCAAATCTCACATTCTAACACTCGGTCATCCTCACAAGCATTGCAGAATTTCTCTTGTCAACGAACCAAGTTCGGATAAATCCATTGATTCTGCAAGCCAAAGAAACATCTATCGTTCCTTAAGAACTCTCAGGTTTTGCGTTGCTCCTATAAAATCGTCGGTTGATAAGGGCATATCCTCTTCCAAGGTGTCTCCTTCAGCAAGAGTGTGCTTGCTTCTTGGCAGGTCCTGGGGGCCTGTGGGTTATGGCCCATCTCATCACTTGTAAACCTTGAACTCATCATCGGGGCAACTCATTATTATCCCAACATTCAGCTTCCTAGCATTCTTAAATCCATCCAATGATACTGTCTCCATCTTCCTTCTATTGTATCACACTAAGACGTGATTACTCAAACTCATCATGGAGTTACAATTGCTCCATATTTCCAACATCATACCTCCTTTATATCCAATAATACTTCTTTCCTTCGTGCTCTTGGGGGTATCCAACATATCGAGATAAAACTCATGCTTGTTTAGTCCGAAATCCACTCCGTGGAATATCATTATCCTTTACATGGGTCAAATCTCCTCACAGGGTACTACCACCCTTAAAATGCTCCAACCTCATCCATAGACCATATTTCTCATATCCTCGAAAATGGTCAAAATCTTTCTTCATAGAGTAACAACTCATAGAATCCAAATCAATACCAACGATGATAACTTTATTGATTCTCAAATGATTACAATCTCTTGCCTTTTCATACATGCCTCAACTCAACATCTCAATACAGAGGAGATGTTCTCACTACTACTACTACATTTACATTGCTGCTAACTCAACTATTTAGCAAAAGTCTCCTTCTTCTTGGGACAATCCCTGGCAAAGTGCCCTGCTTCATTACAACGAAAACATAACACTTCTGACAACTCTCGAAATTTCCTTGTGATTACATAACCTCCTTGCGTCCTCGGCTTCCTTTTTGGGCAACTGCTGAAGTAGTGCCCTGACTCCTTGCACCTAAAACAGGTCATATGACTCAGGTCCTTCCTGGTGTCCAATCTATTTCTCTTCCTGGATTTTTCCATTCCAATCAGGGCTTCTATTTCTTGTGGGTCATACTCTACTTCCTCTATCGGCAATTCTACTAGATCTCCATTCAGACAATGTTGGGAGATGTGTCCTTCTTCTCCACATGAATAGCATGACTTGGTGCAGGCTTTAATTGTGTTTCCTTTGTGTGTGCCCTTGGGATCTTCCTTGATCACCGGTTCTTCTAAAATTTCCATGAGGGCTCCTTTCATTGCTTCTTTCTTCTGCTGGATGGTTCTCTGTACCATAGGGTAAATGTGACACTGTGCAGGGTAGTGGGTAGTTCCTTCACACAAGAAACAAGTAATCTACCTAGTTGGGCATTCTTCAGCTGGGTGACTTCCTTCACAATTAGGGCATTTATCCTTGTGCTCCTTATGGTTGTGTCCTATTTCTCCACAAAGCTTGCATGCACAGAGTTTCTTCATATCATTTCCATGAGGCTTCATCTTCTGGGACACAAGCTGAGACTTTAGCAAGGTCAACTTAAATTCATTCCAAGTGGTTACTCCTTGCCATCCATTGATGTTTTGGTACATCCTCCACCAAGTTGCAGCACCTCTTTCAAAGCATTGAAGAGCATGTTGGGCCATATCCTTTCCGGCTATAGGGTTATTCTTCATTTGATCCTCCATGTTCTGAATCCATCGGCTCGTCTCCAACTGACTCATCGGTCCAGATAATATGAGCTCATCTCCATTCATCCTCTATTGGGTCCAGGGGTTTTGGGGTGAGATAAGAGAGATAGAGAGGGAATACACACAATACAAACAATAGTTTTGAAAAGACACATTTTATTGTGGCTGTCGGAAAAACAACAAACAAATGACAGCTCACAATCGTCGCATCTAACGTGGGTATAACGGGGTTGGGTCTTCTAATGGTCTATAGATCTCAACGTCATCAAACTCTCCCAGTATTGTTCATGTCTCCAGTGGCTTCTTCCAATCGTCCTTGTCCTTCTCAAGTTCTTTTGCCAGATCATCTCTATTGCCGCAAAGTCTCTCATGACATCCTTTAATATTTTTGGGGTTGCATTCCAAACTTCTGGGTTTCAACATCCTTGCCATGAACCATGGTCCTAATGTCCTTCAGTTCCTGACGAATCTCCTGTATCTCGAGGTTTTGCTCCTCCAGCTTGTCTACTTTCAGCTTCTGGTTCCTGAGTTCTTCACAAATTTCCTCCTTGTCAAATATAACTTCCTGCGTGTCCATCTTAAACTTCTTGATGTAATACTCCAGATCCTGGTGATACACCGGCTATGTTAAAACTGCATCCTTTGCTGACCTCCATCAGCCTTCTACCATCCAATCTTTCCATGCATCTGCATGCTTAACTCCGCATGGTGACAATAACATGAGCGAGCGATAGCATCATGGATATCCATGTTTATGACTATGTCTGTCATGAGCTATCATTCCATAGTTGATATTTCCTGTCTTGGGGCTTTCTTGACAAAACTTTGAGTTATAATGCTCCGTGTTCATGTCTTTCTCCGATACACCTTGATCTCGGGTATTGACAGCTTCCATAGTCTGTCAAGTTCCATAAGTGTAGCCTTCCTTGGTCATACCAAATCTGGAAATTCTTCATATTCTCCTAGTCTTCGGAGTCTTCATCCGTCGTAGTTTCCATTATCATAATGTATGGTAAAATCCTCTTCATTCTGAATGGTCTTAGTTGTCTGATATCTTGTTCTTCTTGGAGTGGTCCCATCAGTCGAAGCTTTGAGTGGTCAAAAAGGGGAAAGGGTATGGTCTCACTAAAAGGGAATATTTGAATAACCTCAGAAGAGAAGAGAGGTAAAAGATCTTTTTGAAAAATAAAGTTTTAGAGAAAATCCTTTCTATGGGCTTGCCAGTTTCTAGGGGTCACGTCCTACAGTCAGCATGTGCTCTGATACCATCTTGTAGCGACCCGACATCAGACGGTCAAGTCTCCGTGCTTAAGTGTCATCCCTGGATCGGTATGCTGACACACACAATACTCAAGGATTTATAACAGAGGTAAATCACATGTATAAAATAACGTAAATACTATTACCTCAATCCAAATAGCGGAAGTAACAACAAGGTTGTGGATTCCCATCAACACCAACGGCGAAGTTGAGTGTAGAAATCGTAACCCTAACGTATCACTTACTCGCCATAAGATATCTTGCAACATGAGACGTTGCAGCCACAAAGGGTCAGTACATTGAATGTACTGGCAAATTCACACCATAGGATAATGATGAATAATAGCTATCACTACATGCATATTTGGCCGGTGGAAAAGCTCTATGGTTATAAATGTTTTGCGAAAAGCCAATTTTTCCCTACTACAAAGGAATATATTTTATTTAACTACAAAGTTTGTTGAAAACATTGAGAAGGTAAACCCCCTCTCAATCCCAATTAAAAGTAATCATTAACAACCCAATAAATTAATTAAGAGTGTTGAGATACATGTGAATACTCAAGTACTAGATACTCAGGATTGTCCATAATCGGGGACACGGCTAACCATGATTAGTTTGTACACTCTGCAGAGGTTTGCGCACTTTTCCCCACAAGACTCGATCGCCTCCCTTGATTTCTCGCACTACATGGTGTTTGAGAGATGGATGACCGAGACACAGTCTTTCAGAAACATTAACTCTCTACTCCGGGTAGACCATACCAAACCTACAAAACCCACTACCTGCTGATCTACCTCTTCAAGAGCTTCACGTAACTTACTCAACTATGCTAGAGCCCATAACAGCTTCTGGCTGCACACGGAAGTTTCTAGCATGAATAATCTCAGTTCCCTTTGAGCCTGGGTGGCGGTCCATAGGAAGATCACACGGTAGCCCCGGGATTTCCAAAAAAATAGGCAATCACTGGATACCCCAGGTGCCTCAATCCACCCAGATGTGTATTTAAGTTGCCACCTTAAGTAAACCATTAATTAATAATCTCACATCTGTCATGGAGTACACTCAAACCCAATCCATGTCTACGAGCATAGCATAGCAATATAAGCATAACGTTGAAGTAACTCCCAAGGGTTTGGTAATAAACAGGGCAATAGGTTCCTACCTCATCAACTACTTCCCAATACCCACATGTTATCAAACCTACTCATGCAATGTTTGAGGGTGAAGCTAATGCATAAAAACTGGGTATGAAGGGATATGATCAAAGCGTGAACTTGCCTGTACTATTGATGAAGATGATTCGCACTCAAAACTCTTGATAGGTCTACTCGTCACACTCCGGTCAATCTATTGTAAGCAATCAATAGTAACCACACATAAGCAATCACTCAAAAGATCGGGAAGAACGAAGAGTACGATTCGGAAAACATCAAAACCAAGCAAATGACTCTTGCAGCATAAAACCATTTCTAACAGTACCAAAACTATGTGAATTTGGCCTTATCAGAAAGTTTAGGTCAAGAAGTGGCCTTATGTTTAAGTTGTTTTATGGGATAGAGGAGATCATAACGAAGAAGTGGGCGTTAGTTTCGTTGAATTTGGATAAATGAGTAAAACGATGCGGTCGTTTGAAAACCAGGGGCTAAATTGTAAATAAAACATCTACAAATAAGTCCCTCACTAAAACTAACAGAAAAGAAAAAAAACCTAAATAACGAACGTTCGTTGCAGAAGCCTACAAACGAAAACCATCCACTACTGAACCCTAACTAACGAACGCTCACAAAAATAACTAAACTAAAAGAAAAACCGGGTTTTAAGGAGAAAACCTGAAAACAAACCTAAGCCCTAAAAGAAATAAACCGGACCAGGCGGTTTACCGGTTCAGGTCGACGGCGGATGATCTCCGGCGAGATGGCGGCGGCGGCGGTGGTTCGGGTTCGGCCGGGGCGGCGGCTCCGGTCGTCGAGGGCGGCGACGAAGTAGTCGGGAGGGCGGCGCGAGACAGCGGTGTCGGCGGCGGCAGAAGCGCCGGTGGAGCTGGGCGAGGCGGCGGATTCGCCGCGGCGGCGGTTTCCGATAAGCGCGGAGAGATCTGAAAAGGAGAGGGGGGGTCCCGGGCGGCGGCTTTATAGGAGGTCGGGGAAGGCGCGTGGCGTGGAGGAGGGGGCAAGGCAGCGCGGGGAGACCAGGTCGGTCCGCAGTGGCCTGGCGGCGTCTTGGCGGCGGACTCAGCTGGAGCTTCGAGACAGGCGCTCATGGCTGGGGTTGGGCCTTAACTGGCAGAGGCTGGGCCGCCCGATTCGGAGGAGAGATTTTTTGAAACAGATAGGCAACAAAAATAAAAACCACAAATACTAAAAAATGATATATAGGCATATTATATATCAGAATTTTTAGAAAATTATTTCCTACAAGATGAACATTTTTGTAGCATCAAATAAAATATTTAAAAATCCAAATAATTCAAAGAGTGCTACTGCCCTACTAAAATCCAATAAAAATCATTTTAAAAATACCAAAATGATATCAAATTTATTTATCTCCAATTTTCTATTGTAGGGAATCAAGTTACCCTATTTTCCATATATTTTATTTTTGGAGAAAAATAATTTGAATAAAACTCAAATAACTCCAAATTGAAAATAAATTCAAAAGAACTTTGAATTTAATTCTTTGAAACTCCCAACTCATATTTCATATGTTTTGAAGAAGTCATTTTATCTTCGCTCGTGAAAATCATTGAGTTGCATGAAGTTTATGAATTGGAAAATAATTCCAAATGAAAGTAAAATCTTTTCAAAACCCTTTTCATTTATTTAAATGGAAGAAGTCATGTCATCTTCTCTCTAGAGTTTTGTGTTTCAAAAGAATTTGAATTCAAGGAGACCAGAAAGCAAAGATGAAAGTTTGGGAAAGTCCTTTTATTCCCTCTCATTTAACTTTCAAAAGTTTCGAATTCACTCACCTTCAGTCAATCAGTCAAACAATCAATCAAAACTATCTATTTGTTTATAACATTCCAAAATTTAGAATTTTGGGATGTTACACATTTCCCACGCGCATCGTCAACTCGTCCTTAGCCAATCTTCGCTTAATCCATAGCCCCTGTTTCGAGTTGCAAATATGAGCAACAAAACCAGTATCATATACCCAGGCGCTACTGCGAGCATTAGTTAAGTACACATCAATAACAGGTATATCAAATATACCTTTCACTTTGCCATCCTTCTTATTCACCAAATACTTGGGGCAGTTCCGCTTCCAGTGACCAGTCCCTTTGCAGTAGAAGCACTCAGTTTCAGGCTTAGGTCCAGACTTGGGTTTCTTCTCTTGAGCAACAACCTTTTTGTCGTTCTCCTTGAAGTTCCCTTTTTTCCCTTTGCCCTTTTTCTTGAGACTAGTGGTCTTATTGACCATCAACACTTGATGCTCCTTTTGATTTCTACCTCCATGGCCTTTAGCATCGCGAAGAGCTCGGGAATAGTCTTGTCCATCCCTTGCATATTATAGTTCATCACGAAGCCTTTATAGCTTGGTGGCAGTGATTGAAGAACTCTGTCAATGACACAATCAACTGGAAGATCAACTCCTAGCTGAGTCAAGTGATTATGATACCCAGACATTTTGAGTATGTGTTCATTGACAGAACTATTCTCCGCCATTTTGCAGCTGTAGAACTTGTGGGAGACTTCATATCTCTCAAGTCGGGCATTTGCTTGTAATATTAACTTCAACTTTGGGAACATCTCATATGATCCATGACATTGAAAACGTCTTTGAAGTCCTGATTCTAAGTTGTAAAGCATGGCACACTGAACTATCGAGTAGTGATCAGCTTTGCTCTACCAGACATTCTTAACGTCATCAGTAGCATCTGCAGTAGGTCTGGCACCTAGCGGTGTTTCCAGGACGTAATTCTTCTGTGCAGCAATGAGGATAATCCTCAAGTTACGGACCCTGTCCGTGTACTTGCTGCCATCATCTTTCAACTTAGCTTTCTCTAGGAATGCATTAAATTCAAAGGAACGGTAGCATGGGCCATTGATCTACAACAACATAGACATGAAAAATACTATCAGGTACTAAGTTCATGATAAATTAAGGATCAATTAATCATATTACTAAAGAACTCCCACTTAGATAGACATCCCTCTAATCATCTAAGTGATCATGTGATCCAAATAAACTAAACCATGTCCGATCATCATGTGAGATGGAGTAGTTTTCAATGGTGAACATCACTATGTTGATCATATCTACTATATCATTCACGCTCGACCTTTCGGTCTCCAGTGTTCCGAGGCCATATCTGCATCTGCTAGGCTCGTCAAGTTTAACCCGAGTATTCTGCGTGTGCAAAACTGGCTTGCAAACATTGTATGTGAACGTAGAGCTTATCACACCCGATCATCACGTTGTGTCTCGGCACGACAAACTGTAGCAACGGTGCATACTGAGCGAGAACACATGTACCTTGAAATTTAGTAAGGGGTCATCTTATAATGCTACCAACGTTCTAAGCAAAATAAGATGCATAAAGGATAAACATCACATGCAATCAAAATATGTGACATGATATGGCCATCATCATCTTGTGCTCATGATCTCCATCACCGAAGCATCGTTATAATCTCCAACGTCACCGGCGCGACACCTTGATCTCCATCGTAGCATCGTTGTTGTCTCGCCACCTATTGTTACTACGACTATCGCTACCGCTTAGTGATAAAGTAAAACAATTACATGGCGATTGCATTGCATACAATAAAGGGACAACCATATGGCTCCTGCCAGTTGCCGATAACTTTGTTACAAAACATGATCATCACATACAACAATTTATATCACATCATGCTTGACCATATCACATCACAGCAAGCCCTGCAAAAACAAGTTAGACGTCCTCTACTTTGTTGTTGCAAGTTTTACGTGGCTGCTATAGGCTTCTAGCAAGAACTGTTCTTACCTACGCATCAAAACCACAATGGCAAGTGTGCTGTTTTAACCTTCAACAAGGACCGGGCGTAGCCACACTCGATTCAACTAAAGTTGGAGACACAAACACTCACTAGCCACCTGTGTGCAAAGCATGTCGGTAGAACCAGTCTCGCGTAAGCATATGAGTAATGTCGGTCTGTGCCGTTTCATCCAACAATACCGCCGAATCAAAGTATGACATGCTGATAAGCAGTATGACTATTATCGCACAGAACTCTTTGTGTTCTACTCGTGCATATAACATCTACACATATACCTGGCTCGCAGGCCACTGTTGGGGACCACGGTAATTTCAAAAAATTCCCTACGATCATGCAAGATCTATCTAGGTGATGCATAGCAACGAGAGGGGAGAGTGTGTCCACGTACCCTCGTAGACCGAAAGCGGAAGCGTTATGACAACGCGGTTGATGTAGTCATACGTCTTCACGATCCGACCAATCTTAGTACCGAACGTACGGCTCCTCTGCAATGAGCACACGTTCATCTCAGGGACGTCCCTCGTACTCTTGATCCAGTTGAGACCGAGGGAGAGTTTCATCTGCACGACGTCGTGGTGACAGTGATGATGAAGTTACCGGTGCAGGACTTTGCCTAAGCACTACAACGATATGACCGAGGTGTGTAACTGCGTAGTGGGGCACCACTGTTGGCGTTCTGGGAACGGGGGTACCCAGACTTGCCTGCATGCGGCCTGCGGCGTGGCTCAAGCGGAGGCCCAGTGCAGCCCAGCTTCATCAGCTCAAGCTCAAGACCCTCGCTAGGGGCCAAGCCTCGCGGGGCGGACGATAGGAAGCTTCCTTAGGAGGAGCCTCATCAGGCGAGCTCACGAGGAGGCAGAGAGATCAAGGCAGGGTACCTTGCGAGGTGCCCGTGATGCAAGCCATGACGATCGAGTCCAGGCGGGTGCCGGCCTGCGCAGTGTCCTTGTTTCCCCTTTGGTGCAAAGGGGGCAAGCACAGGCCAAGGCATTAGGCAAAGGTTACCGTTTCAGTGCAACAAGAACAAGACCAGCGGAGCGGCGGGATGGAGGTCACCTGGAGCCCAGGACGGCGTCACCGTCAGAGTCTTTGGCAGTCGAAGACCAACTTTAGTCAGGATAAGTGTACTAGATGTTCCCCTTCAAAATGGCCAATTGTTGGCGCCCTTCCCACTCATTATTTGGGAAGAGGCCCAGGGCCTCTACAAATAGAGCTAGCCACCACCGAGTAGGGGGTATCCAGGTTTTAAGTAGGCTAGAGAGAGAGAGAGGTGACTGAACTCACCCAAGCAGTTCATCGCACTAGCTCAAGAATAGCCTCTCGCGAGGCTGCTCTCCCCTTGTATTGTTCATCAGGCCCCTGAGGCAATCCACCACACCACACATTGGAGTAGGGTAATACACCATAATGGTGGCCTGAACCAGTATAAACCTCGTGTCCCTTGTGTGTTCTTCTTTCTAGCTTAGATCCATTGCGAGGCTTCGAGATGTGAGTAGGTAGGGGAGAGATCTTCGCGCGCACCCCAGAGTTCGAACCTCAAGGGTCTGTCGGAACCCGAAATCCGACATTTGGCGCGCCAGGTAGGGGTGCGCCAGAATCCTTCTTCCACCGCCTCGCGCTCCATCGCCTCACTGTTCTCATGTCGAGCGACCCGACGGCCAACGCCGAACGCTAGGCGGCGTGGCCCGCCCATGCCATGTCGCCAGCCCAGGGCGACCTCAACCTTGCGACCTAGGCAGCTCGCGCTGCAGGGCGCGGGCGGCGCGGCCAAGTGCCGCCTTCCCTCACACCGCGGCAGGTGCGGTCAGCAGCAAGAGCCTCAAGCCACGCCGCGGCCACAGCACCGCACACCCGATGGGAGCAGGCGAACTCAAGGGTCGCGCTCACAGTAACCGGAGAGCTGCTACGGTGCAGGTTGCTGGAGGGCGGCCGTGACGTGTTGTTAGAGTGAGTGGCCGAGCTCCTGGACGCCACTGCCTCGGGAGCACCTCCTTTCTGCATCCAGCTACCACCCCAGATCCAGGGCGGGCCATATGGCGGCCCCATACATGCCCACGCAACTCCGAGCGGACTCCAGGGCCTACTCAATGCCAACCCGGCCGTCAGCACCAGGCGACAAGTCGCGCCGGCCCCATCTCTGGCCAGCGAAGGAGTGCACGCCGCGGCCTTCGGCCTCGGCGGGCCACCACCGCCACCACCCCCAAGACAACGCTCCAAGCCGGACTGCATGGCGTATGGGGCACTACGGCGAGGCCCACGGGGCGGTGGCCCCAGAAGCTTATGTGCCCCACATGGTGGATCAAGAGTGGACACTGGAAGAAGACCATGGCTCGTTCCTCGGGCCAGGCTAGGGCGAGGAGACACGGGAAGCTAAGCTCTTTCAGGAACCCCAAGAGAGACTCGACAACCGGGCTGGTGGCAGCAACTATCGGGTACCACTAATTCCTCAGGAGCAAGCTTATGCTAACCATGGGTCGCAGGAGGTACAGGTCGCCGCAGCAGATGGCTCCCCAATGCGGCAGCCTCCTACCCCTCAAGAGGAGGGAACCGGGGGCTGCAGGAGGGGGGCCGAGATCCGGGTTCACCCCTGCGGCGCTCGGAGCAACGTGTTCTCAGGAGATAGGCCCTCTGCCGGGGAGGTGCCTCAGGGCCTGCCCCCGGCAGAGGACCCGTGGTCGTCGGGGGAACCGCTGGCGACTACTCTACCCCATTGGCGTTGTCCTTGGTGTCCGGTCGCCGTCAATGGCGGTAGAGTGTGGTGCAAGGCGGGGCGCTCATTTGGCGATATGAAGCAAGGCCGGTACCTGTGAAGAAGGCCAAGTGCCTGTGAAGCTCGCCGCCCGTGACACTCTCACGTAATAATGAGTGGGGCTATACACGCCCCGGAGTCTCCGGAGAGCCGCCCTCAAGCCTCAGGGGTTCCCGCCCACGCCCAGTGGCAGCACTTAGCTCCGCGCTGGTGAGAAGACATCAAAGACTAGACTAGGTGCCGGACGTGGCTTTTTACCTTTTGCCTTTTCCTCTGTTGTCAAGGTTCTTCGATTCGAATTTAAGTTGGATTTGAGCTTGAGACTTGCGTGTGTCATGTTCTGGTATGGCCTTGCGTCCAAAGTTAGCGTCGGCTGCCTCCCCTCACGAGCCCCTTGCGAGCCGGGCCGGGTGAAGCACGTCTACAATCCAGACCGCTGTAGCCGCACCCTCTCCGGAGTTTCTCCTCACAGGATCAATGGGTTCATCCAGAAGACACTTGAGGCGTTGCGTCTACCACAGGCCCGCTCGGGACCCGTCAGGGTCAAAAGGTAAACAAGTCAGCTGACCCATCGCCGGGCCAGTAGCCCGGCATAAGCTCACACGCGGAGTTATGCTTACAAGGATACTGATCGCAAACCTTTACATGAGGGGCTTCCCCTCCCAAAATGCTCTTACAATCTTCAAGGCCGAGCCCGAACCTTCTTCATACAGGGTAAATAGCGGCAACATACGATCAGTCGGACATATCACTCACCGCGTCTTCCGGTGCCCCTCCGGAGGCGTCGCTGGCATCACTGACATCATCACCGCCACCGCCATCACCTCCAACGCCAGGCTCGTCCACAACGCCATCTTCATCGGCGACCACGATCACGCCGTCATCATCAGATGCAAAGGCCCTGACGAGGGCATCCACGTTGTTCTCCACCCATTGCGCCAGATCGCCCCGGATGGCTATGGGCACCGGTGCGATGGCGGCGTCGAAATCAAAGTGGGGGTCTCTATTCTGTAGATAGCTGAAGACATGGGAGAAGGCACGCCCAAGAAAGGCTCGGCTCCTCTTCTCGACCAGCCAACGGCCCTGTCAGAGTGGGTCTCCAGCTGTGTGACCACATTTGTGAAGAACCAGAGGTTGCCAGCATAGTTGATCACGCGAGGCTCGGCAACAGCCGCCTCACAAATGTTGCCCAGGTCCGCATTGGCCCTTTCCTGGCGTTGAACACGGGGCATGCTCATGCTCCAGTAGCCAGCAGCGGATCTCGTCCTCATTCCACCGCGCGACGGCCTCGGTGCCATCAACCCTCTGTTGGAGAAGCAGCAGCTCGGCGCGGGTAGAGGCCAGCTCCGCCTGCGCTGCACCGAGGGCGGCTGCGGAGGAGTCCGCACCCCGTGTCACTTCAGCCAGCTTGGCCCTGAGGGCCGCGGTCCTACCCTCAGCTTCGGCCCTGATCAGCTCCAACCTCAAGATTCGAGCAAGCTTCCGCCACGCGGCGGTCGACCTCTTCTTGGACTCGGGCTTCCCACGCGGCGATGTCATCCTCCACCTGGGCCACCAGGCGCTCCCTCGTCTCCAACCGCTCAAGGTCAAGGTTGCGCTCGGCAGCCTCCAGCGTCAGCGCCTCCTCGCGCTTCAGGAGCTTCGCCTGGTCGACGGAAGCCCCCTTCAGCGACACAAGGGCCGCCTAGCGCACTTCCACTTGCCGCTCCAGAGATTTGCTCCAGGCTTGGAGCTCCCACGCGCGCTCCTCCGCATCCTTGCGCCATTGGTCTGCTTCCCGGGCCTCCTCGACGGCCTGGGAGCAGGCCTCCCGCGAGGCCACCAGTGATGCTTCAGCCTTCGCAATATCAAGGTCACGCTAGTGACGCGTAAGGGCGACGGCTACCTTCAGCTTGCGCCTCTCTTCAGCAAGGCGCAGGCCTTCAGCCTCAAGGCGTGCATCCTCGCCAGCAAGCTCCGCGCCAAGCTGGCTCACCGCATCTGCCGCCCTTTGAAGGAACTCTTGTGAAGGCGCGGCGCTCCAGCGCTGGCGCGTCTTCCGCGTCTGCCATCCCTTTGGTTTATGTGGAGGGACCTGAGGCGGCATGACCCCTCCTGGCGCGGGGCTGGGGGATGGCACTCCAGCAATCGCCGGACGGACCTCGCCGGGAATGCAGCCTGGCACCGGTCCATCCCCAAAGGAGGAACTCAAGACCGACTTCAGCCAGTCACCATCCATGATCAGAGGAGGAGCGCGGAGCAAGCCAGTTGTGCCCCAGGAGCACTCGTGAAGGGAGGATAGCAGGCACGCAGGATCGAGGTGCCCAGCGAGACGGACCACTTCTCTGATCGGTCTAGCGGCGGGGGCGCTGCTCGAGCTCGGCGCGCCCAGGGTCAGCGGTGAAGACAAAGGTTGGGGGATGACTCCTTGGCCGTCTCCGCGAATTCGGCAGGAAGGGCCCTGAAAGGCCACAATCAGCTATAGGGACATTAAGGTAAAGGAGCAGAGAGAGAAGAGGACTTACTCGTCCACGGCAAAGTACTTCCTGCGCTTCAACAAGCGGCAAGGGTGATCGTCGCCACCCAAGGCCTCCTTCCTCTTGCGGAGGGCCTCGAAGTCTACGCGGAACCGACCTAAGCGCTCGGCACAAGGGTCGGCCTGTGGCATGGAGGAGGCGTCAAGGTGATTAGCGCCAAGGGAACCAGCCCGGGGGATGCTGCCAGGCGCCGCCTGATGAGGGACGGCCGGGACCTCGGAAGCCCCAGCCTCGGGAGCCATAGGCCGCAGCTCCCGGCGGTCCTCGTCTCCCCGCTCCATCGCCTAAGGCAGGACCGGCGTGGGCGACCGGAAGAGCGACCACAGCAACTGGGTTCTCGCGGGGCCCCGTGAGGCCAACCGGACGCAGCCCCCACTCGTCAAAGCTAGGCATCTGCCTCACAAAATCGGCCCTGCCCTAGCAAACATACAAGAGGGCAGCCCCGTGTCGAAGGCTGGCTAGGGAAGGATCGCCAGTCAGGACCCTGAGCACCGTCCTCAACACTTCAGGCGCCAGATCCTCCTCCTGGAGCCGCATGTGGTCTTCGTGCCCCGTAAAGGCCCACATCCGACGGGAGTGGCACTGGAGAGGAGCAATGCGACGTTGAAGAAACTCCTTCACCACCTTGGGCGCCGTCACATCGAGCTCCCTCAAACTCCGGAAGCGGCGCCAGACAAAGGTGAGCCGGGGGCTCGCGAGCGCCTCGTGATCCCAGCCTGAGTTAGGAACAGCGGGCGAGGTCGGGTGCGAGAGCAGGGAGCTGGACACTCCGACATCCACATACAGCCACCGCTCTCTGAACCTGGCCTCAGGAGGAGGAAGGTCAAAATCGATCCCCGAAGCAGCCGTCTTTGGCACGACGAGGAAGCTCACACACCCCAAGCATTGAGTGGGGCCACTCAGGCGCAAAGAGAAGAAGTGGCACAGGAGGGCAACGAAAGGAGGAATGCCCACCATTAGCTCGCAAACAAATGCGAAAACAGCAAGGAGGGTAATGGACTCAGGCCCCAAGTGCATCATGTGGATCTGATAATAGGAGAGCACCGCATTAAAGATGGCGGAAAAGGGGGGAACCAGACCCGCCCACAGGGCATCGGTGAAGAACCGGACCTCCATGATGACCCTATCGAAGGAGGAATGGGACGCAGGCCAGACCGTGGTCCTGTCGCACTTGTTGAAGATGGAGGCAAGAGCAGAACGGACCTTGTCCAAGGCTTTGGGGTTGAGTATGATTGACCGATCAACGGCGGGGGCCGCCACCAAAGACGAGCGGGGCGAAGGCGCGGGCTTTTTCCGCCTTTCCTTCTTCGTTGGCGCCATGGTGATGGGAAGAGGGGAGAGTTCGAGCTGGATTGGAGGCAGAGGTTGGAGCCCGAGGAAGAAGGAAGGGCAGGAAGCGCGCGAGCGGCGAAAGGGGAATGACTTGTGCAACCACGGGTCCGCCTAGCCGGGCGCGTAATGAGGCATCATGGGGAAGCGGAGACGCCCACGTCCAATCAATTGCCACGCGGCTCCCAAGGCCGCAGGCTATTGGGGCGTGCGGTGCTTCGCACTTGCCCCTTCGCTTCTCTGCTAAGCCAAGTCCAGGCGCGCCTTGGGCGGGGCTCTTGTCGGCGTCTTTGGGAATGTGGGTTCCAGACTTGCTCAGATGCGGCTGCGGCATGGCTCAAGCGGAGGCCCAATGCACCCCAGCTTCATCAGCTCAAGCTCAAGACCCTCGCGAGGGGCCAAGCCTGGTGGGGCGGACGACAGGAAGCGTCCTTAGGAGCTGCCTCATCAGGCGAGCTCGCGAGCAGGCGGAGAGATCAAGGCAGGGTACCTCGCGAGGTGCCCGTGACGCAAGCCATGACGATCCAGACCAGGCGGGCGCTAGGCGGGCGCCGGCCTGCGCAGTGTCCTTGTTTCCCCTTCAGTGCAAAGAGGGCAAGCACATGCCAAGGCATCAGGAAAAGGTTACCATTTCAGTGCAACAAGACCAAGACCAGCGGAGCGGCAGGATGGAGGTCACCGTGTAGCCCAGGACGGCGTCACCGTCAGAGTCTTTGGTTGTCGAAGACCAACTGTAGTCAGGATAAGTGTACTAGATGTTCCCCTTCAAAATGGCTAATTGTTGGTGCCCTTCCCGCTCATTATTTGGGAACAGGCCCAGGGCCTCTATAAATAGAGCTAGCCACCACCGAGTAGGGGGGATCCAGGTTTTGAGTTGGCTAGAGAGAGAGAGAGAGGCGACTGAACTCACCCAAGCAGTTCATCGCACCAGCTCAACAACAGCCTCTAGCGAGGCTGCTCTCCCCTTGTATTGTTCATCAGCCCCATAAGGCAATCCACCACACCACACACTGGAGTAGGGTATTACACCACAATGGTGGCCTGAAACAGTATAAACCTCGTGTCCCTTGTGTGTTCTTCTTTCTAGCTTAGATCCCTTGCAAGGCTTTGAGACATGAGTAGGTAGGGGAGAGATCTTCGCGTGCACCCCAGAGCTCGAACCTCAAGGGTCTGCCGGAACCCGAAATCCGACAACCACACACGGCTAAACAATGTCAACTTATGTGTCTATGGGGTGCCCCCTTCCCCCATATATAAAGGAGTGGAGGAGGGGGGAGGGTCGGCCCTCTATGGCGCGCCCTAGAGGAGTCCTACTTCCATCGGGAGTAGGATCCCCCGTTCCCTAGTTGGACTAGGAGAGAAGGAAGGGGCAGAGAGAGGGAGGAAGGAAAGGGGTGCCGTCCCCCCACCCAATTCGTATTGGATTGAGGGGGGGGGGGGCTCCACCTGGCCGCCTCCTCCTCTCTCCCACTGTGGCCCAATAAGGCCCATATACCTCCTGGTACTCTGGTATATGCCCGAACTCATCGGAACCATTCCGATGTCCAAACATAGGTTTCCAATATATCGATCTTTATGTCTCGACCATTTTGAGACTCCCTCTCATGTCCTTGATCACATCCGGGACTCCGAACTACCTTCGATACATCAAAACACATAAACTCATAATACCAATCGTCATCGAACGTTAAGCGTGCGGACCCTATGGGTTCAAGAACTATGTAGACATGACCGAGACACGTCTCCGGTCAATAACCAATAGCGAAACCTGGATGCTCATATTGGTTCCTGCATATTCTACGAAGATCTTTATCGGTCAAACGCATAACAACATGCTTTGTTCCCTTTGTCATCGGTATGTTACTTGCTCGAGATTCGATCGTTGGTATCTCAATACCTAATTCAATCTCGTTACCGGCAATTCTGAATTACCCGACCTCTAGCCGGATACCGTTCCGGAGACACCAACGGCTCCGGAACCGAATCAATAGCCCCCTCGTCAGGAGGGGGAGACAGCTATTCCAGCAGCGACCTCTATTAATGCGGAGGCGCCGAATATGTTGATGGATGCTCTGCAAAGTGCGTCCGTCTTGGTGGAGCACCGTACCTTGATGGGTACGGTGGTTGAGAAGGTTCACTCCACTAAGAGTGGACTGAATGAAGGCTTCACGAGCATACTAACAGGCTTCGAGGTATGCGATGTAATGTCTTTAGCCTCTTTACATATAAAAAATCTTCCTATATATAGATAGTAGCCCCTGAAACTATATTTGGCCAATGAAGGAGGGTGAACAGAGGGTCTATAGATATCCGCAGGAAATAACATAGTTGCCTGTTTGATAAAAAATAGGCTTCACTATTGGCGGCGACCGCTTAGGCCGCCGAAGTTTCCGAACTGAAGCGGAACCTGCAGCTAGTTGACAAGGACAATATCCGGATTAACAAGCTGCTCGACGAGGCGCATGTATGTTTCAAGTACTCCATATATAATTGAATTAGTTTGCAAACACAAAGTTGAAGCTTACACACTGCTATATGGATAATTGTAGATGGCGCTGCTGAGGTTGAGACCCTCAGGAGTGACCTTGCCCGCGCGAAGGAGTAGGGAAGGGTGAGCAATGCGGCTGCTAAGAAAGTGGCTGCTGATTTGAAGGCCGAACAGGTCTCCCGGCGCCAGTTCAAGGAGCGGGTGTCCAAAGTTGAGCAAGAGCTCAAGGATGCCACTCGCAAGTGCGAGCTCCTCTAGGAGGAGAATAAAGCTAAGACGGCCAAACTCGCCAAGGCCCTTCAAGAAGCCCAGGAGGCAAGGTCCGAATCCCAAGCGGCTCGCGAGGAGATCCAATTGGCCGGACAGATAGCGGCTGGTAAGCCCTTTCTTTTACAGTCTAAGTTTGGCGATCAGAGGTATGCCTTACTGAATCGACTATGGAGTTCTCCAGATGCCTTTGCGAATCTTCCGAAGAGCGCCACTGTCACTGTGCAATTCTACCGAGCCCAGGAGGGGCATGCGTCGGATGAGCTGTTCTGGTCATAGTTCGCGGCGCAAGAGCGCTCGACGCTGCTGAACGACCAAATGGCGCAGTGGACCAAGTTGCATAAGATGTCCGGAGCGGCCATGAGGGAGGTCATACTCTGGTTGTGGCCGGCCTAACCCGTTCCGAGTAGCTATTTTGGCCTAGTGCGGGGACTCATCAATGTCGTGCCCCGAATTGATGCAATCAAACGGTTAGTGTGCATAGAAGGTGCACAGAGGGCATTTGCCCGCGTCAAGGTGCACTGGGCAAAGATGAAGGTCGGCGTTATCGCGGTGGAGGGTCCTCCCGAAAGCAAGGACCACCGCACGCCGGAGCGATATTTAGACGACATCCTAGAGGGTGCTCGCTTGATAGAGGGTCAATGCTCAAAGGACATTATATTCGAATGAATTTATCCAAACGACCCGGACATGTTTATTGTTGGGGAATGCGGTAATTTCAAAAAAAATCCTATGATCACGCAAGATCTATCTAGGTGATGCATAGCAACGAGAGGGGAGACTATGTCCATGTACCCTCGTAGACCGAAAACGGAAGCGTTATGACAACACAGTTGATGTAGTCGTACGTCTTCATGATCCGACCGATCTTAGTACGGAACATATGGCACCTCCGAGATCAGCACACGTTCAGCTCGGGGATGCCCCTCGTACTCTTGATCCAATTGAGGCCGAGGGAGAGTTTTGTCAGCACGACGGCGTGGTGACTGTGATGATGAAGTTACCGGTGCAGGGCCTCGCCTAAGCACTATGACGATATGACCGAGGTGTGTAACTGTGGAGGGGGGCACCACACACCGCTAAAAAATGTCAACTTGTGTGTCTATGGGGTGCCCACTTCCCCCGTATATAAAGGAGTGGAGGAGGGGGAGGGCCGGCCCTCTATGGCGTGCCCTGGAGGAGTCCTACTCCCATCAGGATTAGGATCCCCTCTTCCCTAGTTGGACTAGGAGAGAAGGAAGGGGGAGAGAGGGAGGAAGGAAAGGGGGGCCCACCCAATTCAGATTGGACATGAGGGGGGCGCCCTCCACCTGGCCGCCTCCTCCTCTCTCCCGCTATGTCCCAATAAGGCCCATATACTTCCCAGGGGGTTCCGGTAACTTCCTGGTACTTCGGTATATGCCCGAACTCACCCGGAACCATTCTGATGTCCAAACATAGGCTTCCACAAGGTGATTGAGACTGTATATTGCTTGGGCCGGTTAGCCAAGAGAGATGTGGTTAGGGAGATCGGAGATGGTGATTTATTAGTATTGTAGTAGTTTCATATTCTGCTTAGGAGTTGCTGTTATATCATGGTAGTTGTTAATTTAATTAACCTCCTTAATGCTATGTTGTTGTTTTTCCTTGATGTTTTTGGTTGTTGTGAGCTTGTAGGTACATTCAATGTACTGACCTGGCGTGTCATGCCAGATTGCAGGTGATGTCGTGATTGCTTGATTGCTTGTCTTGGTTTCCGTTCGTGCGAGCTAGATCGTGTCCCAACCAGAGTCCCTACAGAGTGGAGTTCACCACCTTTGTCGTTGTTCCGCTACTAGAAGATTTCCGCTGCTTCGAGTTGTTCCGCTGCTAGCATCAAGAAAGTGTAGTATCACAGGCATAGTGTCGTCGTGTTGATGTGATTCTTTGTAACATCAGACCCGTGTATTATTATTCTTGTAATAAGAGCTGATTTTTTCTATGTCAAGCAGTGCCGATACCAAGCCTGTGGCACCCCGGCTCAGAGAAACTGGAACACCCCGTATTCCAGCCCAGAGATCGAGGAGAAGTCTTCTGGAATAAGACACTGCTTAGCATAGAACAAACCAGCTTTCTATTATTACACGAATATGAATACAAGGTCTCCGATATTACAATGAATAACATCGGCACGGCGACACTACGCCATCCTTAGTTGCTCTATGCAAGTAGCAAAACAGCTCAAAGTAGCGGAATAACTCTAGCAGCGGAACAACAACGACGGTGGTGAACTCCACTCCACAGGGACTCTGGCTGGAACGCTTATCCTAGCTCGCACGAACGGAAATCACGACAAGCAAGCCATCAAATCTGGCATGACCTGCAAACTGGCATGACACGCCAGGTCAGTACATTGAATGTACTTGCAAGCTCACAATAACCAGAAGCATTCAAGACAGACAACAACCTAGCAATTACAGGTTAAACAGGAATTAACATGAGGTCATTAGAATAACATGGCATGACCAACATAATCATGATATAGCTAGAACAATATGAGCATGATGATACTAGCATGCAGCATGATGACACTATATGCGCCACTTATTCTGCTCGGGCTACCTCGTAACCAACACATGCATCACTTACCAACCTCAGACATTAGACGATCATCTCAGGATCAAATCAAGCTTTGTATGAACAATACTGTAGTGATCATTAAATGACCACAAGGAGCTTGATCTTTTCCCACGATTCTCGCACAACATCACAAATATCCAACAACTCAGTATCCTCGATACCACGGTGATCTTTATGGCGATCACAACCACGACCAACACTTGGCCTCAAGCCGTGATCCTTACAACGATAACAACCACGACCAATATTTTGCCCGTGATCCTTACGACGATCACAACCACGACCAATATTTTGGCCCGTGATCCTTACGACGATCACAACCACGACCAATACTTGGCCCGTGATCCTTACGGCGATCACAACCATGGGTTGTCATTAATCAAGTTATTATTATTACTATTGACTCACGGTGTGACCTACTTTTGAACTGGGCTCTTATCCGCGGGCGCGGCTATCGATAGATTTAATATACACTCTGCAGAGGTTAGTACACTGTACCCACACTACGGAACCCATGGCCTCACACTCCCATTCGGGTGGATCAACGGCGTTCTGACAAAACCGATCTACTGCCATGACACTCTCCCGGCCACTCCGACTCAGTCCCCTCTGGGCTAAGTCATGGGTGGCCCCGTGTCTACCACAAGACACAACGACCACCGTTGTGGCCCGATCCACACTGGGACCCGCCGGCTATACCTCCTTCATACCGACTCTTGAGATCCAGGCGATCCCGCCAGCTAAGGGCTCTCCTTTCTCGGCTCGGGGGATGAAATAGTGGCGAAAAAGAGCAACATTTGGGTGGATGCCAACGAAATTCTCGCAGAGATGTGCGAAAACCGCCATTGTCAGAACGGCGTTGGGAGTGAAGTCCAGGAGATGAAACCCGTAGGTATTCATGATATCGCAGAAGAAATCGGAAAAGGGTGGGCAAAGCCCGCAGTAGAAGAACAAAGGAAAGAAGTAGTACCCTTTTGGGCACCGCTTCGAAGTAGAAGCTTGGCGAGATCTTGGCGTCGCGCGGATGCGCCGCGTCTCCGTCGACGAAGAAGTAGAACTCCTCCCGAGTGCCTTGGGGTGAGCTCGAAGTGCTGGCTCTTCTTGCAGCGCCTCAAGCCATGGCGCCTCGGCCGACTTCATACTCTTCCCAGTCTTCGGAGCCATGGCGGTGGCGGTGGGGCGCGGGCGTTAGAGGCGGCGCGGCGGCGGGGCGACAGGCGCTGCTCTCTTTCGGCTTGGGAAGCGGAGGGGAGCGGCGGAGCTTTTTGAGGAAGGAACCGCAAGTGGCGAAGGTGGGGGAACGGCCCCTGTTTCCTCTGCTTATAAAGAGGAGAGGCGAACGTTACGCCTTTCTTGATTAAAGAATTGCCCACGATCTCTCCCATGACGCCGTGTTTGACGCAAGCCGTGACGGGAGGGCGCGGTGGATTCGGAGTTAGATTTGGTATGGACCCAGGCCGCGCGTGCCCGTGCCCTGTTTTATGCCTGGCCCAACAGCGCTCGGCACCGTGTGTGGCCCAGGCCCAGGGGCTCCTGTCGGTGTACTAAAGTAGGGGTACCTTAGTATCCTGAACTTGTGCATGGGCAGTCGCAGCGTCCCGCGGCAAGGCTTGCCGGGCGTCCGCCAAAATCCTCCGCTATTCCTATTGATGCCATTCAAGAACAAAGTGTTTAAACTGAGAAGACAAGACCCCGGCAAGAGGAGCTTGCCGGAAGGACGAACCCCGCAAGAGGAGCTTGCGGGAGGGCTACCAAGAAACTTGCGCTGACAGCGCCACGCGCCCAAGAAGACCGGGCGGCGACAAGCTTTCGGATCACGACAAGACAACGGCCGTGGCAAAGGCGCTTACGGGCGAAGCCACCACTCTGCCATGCGCTCCAGCGCATCAACGGCGTGTCGCTGCGGATCGTTCTGGCGCGCGTGGCGGGTAGGCTGTGCAGCCAAGCGGTGCGAGTGGCAAGAGGAGATGACGAGAAGGCCATCATAGCGATCAGTGGCGCCCCTAACGGTCGTTTCCTGCACTGTTTGGACGACCGGACGGGCATTAAATGCCCTTGTCCCCTGCCGTCAGAGTTAGGTAGGGGGCACTGTTGATAGCGGTTGTACCAACCCCTCTTTTTACTTTTTTACCCCTGTCTGCGTTGCCACCTATCGGTGACCCCTTTAGCCTATAAAAGGAGGCCCATGCGCAACGTAGAAGGGGTTCGACTCATTCAAAACTACGAAATATCCACGCTCTCGAGCAAGAACAGAATAGAAACACAAAGCAGCAGTAGGAGTTTTATCTCTCTGGAGAGCTCCGAAGCTAGGTAAAATCCCTCACGTGCTTCGCCTCGATCTGCTCTTCATGCGCCCTCCGCTCCCTGCCGGACCGAGAAGGGGCCCTGCCCCATAGGTGTTCGTTACCCACGACATCTTTGGCGCGCTAGGTAGGGGGCGTTGAGGTTGTGCGAACCTGATCCGGTGTTCGCGCGCGCTACATCATCATCTTCATCGACATGCCACCGAAGAAGAAGGCTTCGGAGGTGGTTTGCCCGTCTGCGTTGATTCCACCGCCGCCGGAGCAAAAGGCGATGGAGTAGACGCCGGGCGAGGGGCGCCGACGGGAACTCACATTGTCACGGATCAAGGACAAGGCCCGCAAACTTGGCGTCCGTGCATCGCCTCGCCCTCTCGGGGCGCGCAGGATCGACAACGCCATGGTGCTCCTAACACCGTGCTCGCGCGTTAGAACAAGGCCAAGCTGGTGGATCGCGGGGCGCTCAAGGCCAACATACACGCCAACATGTTGTCACGAGTGCAACCGCGGTGCGCTGGCGAATGTTGCTCCTTCTAACACTGTTAGAAGTTTGAGCATATCCGCTCCTCGCGTCGTTCGCCCCGCCGAAAAACCCGGAAAAGCGTTGGCGAGCCCAACTGCTACTAGACTACCCTCGGCGCGGACAAGATCGGCGGCGGAGGATCACCATCGAGCCTCATCGGCTTAACGGCGACAAGCCCGGCAAAAACACGTCGAAGCGGCAGACGCCGAGCGCAAGCGATGGCGACAAGACTGGTGGGGGTGCCACCACCGTGCACTCCCCGCCCCGAAGGCCAAGATCGCCGACTCGCCGGGCTAACCTCGACACCGACTCCACCGCGTCGTCGGACCCGCGAGCTCGTCGCGATCAGCGCCAAGTTCTCCAAGAACGACGACAAGAAGACGCTCGTACTCGCATCGAGCGTCGAAGAGAAGCGCGGCGTCAGTCAGACCAGCGCGCTGGGCCCACTATTGATATGCATGCGCCAGGGGAACCAGGCGACTTGCCGTACGCGATAGGTTGCCCTGCGTTCACTCATGGTATGGCAGTCGATGGCCCGATACCAAGAACTTCAAGCGACGCGTGCAGAAATGCGACGGCATGATACATCCGTCGGAGTTCCTCGACATCTACACCATTGCGGTGCGAGCTCTTTGAGAAGCGCTGATGAGAGATCCTCGCCAACTACTTCCGTTGGTGCTCAAGTCAATGTCGAGATCTTGGCTCATGCACTTGCCGGACAACTCCATCTCCTCATGGGCGGATCTGTGCCATCGGTTTGTCGGCGCCTTCACGGCGACCACAAGCCCCATGGCGAAGCGATCTTCATCTGCTTTCGCCCGGAAGGAAGGAGAACCCTGTGCAAGTTCATCTGAGAGATTCAGCCAGTGCAGCGCAACATTCCGAGCGTCCACCCTCTGCGGTTATCGGTAGCGTTCCATCGAGAATGTGCGTGTCGCGAGGATGAGGGAGAGATGGCGATGTGCAAAATCAGAGATGTCGTGAGCTATATGATCGGCGACAAGTGTGCGTCTTGAGGAGGAGAAACTCCCGGAGAAACGCTTGAGGAGCGAAGAATCTCGGCGGTGAGGATGCCCCGGCAAAGAACAACCGGAGGCGGAATAACAGAAAGAGGAAAGCTAAGGATGTGCTAGTTGTCGAGCAGTCCGGCAATGGAGGTGGCGCCGAGAAGGCCAAAGCTGGTGACTCCGGCGAGGCTGTGGTGACCGCCGAGAAGCAGGACGGCACCGGCAAGCAGTACTGCAAGATCCACCGCACCAAGGGCCATGATCTCCAGGCCTGCAAGAAAGTTGAGCAGCTTGTTGAGATGCAGAAAGCTAAATATGAGCGGCGCGACAAGGAGAAGGCCCAAGAAGGTGGTGGAGGATCCGGCAAGAAGCCTCCCGCCCGGGGAGGGCGCCGCGGCAAGGCTAAGCAGCGGCAAGGAGACAGGCCTCCCCGCAGCCGCGACAAGGATGAAGACGAGGATGAAGACGAAGAGATGGATGAGGATGAGACCGAGGAGCAGGAGTTTCAGAAGGCAATAGAGGTTTTGTGCATCGACGGCGGTGCTTCTCACGCACCTCGCACCGCCAGCTCAAGCGATTAGGTGCGGGAGTAAATGCAGCAGAACCATCGGTTGAATCGCGCAAGCCTGAAGTGGTCCAGCACACCCATCATCTTTGATGTTGAGGATCACCCTGATCGCATAAGCTGCGATCGGGTGCTTGCGATGTTGGTTTCGCCAACCATCCGCAACCTCAAGGTCACAAAGATCTTTGGTTGACGTGCGAGGCGGCTTGAATCTGATCTCCCAGCGGTACTCAAGCTCAAATCCCGACAATGAGCTCGAAGAGACTGGTACCTTTCAAGGAATCAACCCGGAAGAAGCAAGCCAAAGGGAAGATCACTTGCCGATGACATTTGGCGTGAGCTAAACTTCGGGAGACGAGAAGGTCACCTTTGGCGTTGCTGATTTCCCATTGCCCTACAATGGGATACTTGGCGCCCATCGGCCTTCGCCAAGTTCATGGCAGCCTCTCATTATGCTTATAGCGTGCTCAAGATGCCCGGTCCGATAAGTGTCATTTCTGTCCTGGCGACAAGAAAGATGCCCTTATCTATACCGACAAGATCTCTGGGGAAGCAAAGACGCAGCGGATCGCAAGACACTTGCACCGAAGCTCTGGGGGAAGAAGAAGACCAAGTCCGGCAAGAACAGCTCGATGCCCTCCGGCAAGCGCACCTCTTGGTGCTGCGCTATCGTCGAGGACGCACCATCGAGCTCCACCAGCAAGTGCAAGAAGGCAAAGACAGCTTCACCAGAGACCAAGAAAGTGGCCGCCAAGGAGGACGGCACTGGTGGTACCTTCACCATCAGTGCCACGCTTGACCCTAAATAGGAAAGCGTGCTCGTTGCATTCCTACGGGTGAATGTCGATGTGTTTGCATGGCAACCATCTGACATCCCCGGTGTTCCCAGGAAAGTAATTGAGCACCACCTCGCCATCGCCCTCATCGTGGCACATCGGCGAGTAAGGAAACAAGCGGTGGGCGACAAGAATTCATTGCGAGAAGAAATCAAGAAGTTGTAAGCAGCGGGCCTTGTCGAGGAGTACTCCATCAACATGGTTAGCCAATCCTCGTAGTCATCTCGCAAAGCGAGCGAAGTGGAGGCTTTGTATTGACTTCAGCGATGTTAATAAAGCTTGTCCCAGGATCCATTTCCTTGCGGCGCATTGACCAGATTATCGACTCCACGGCGGATGTGATTTACTTTCATTTCTTGATGCATACTCGGGATATCATCGGATCTTCATGGCGAAGAGGATGAAGAAGACCGCATTCATTACTCCATGTGGCACATACTTTGCTTTGTACGGATGCCTTCGGACTAAAGAATGCTGGTTCAATGTTTGCAAGAGTAGTCGATCATGCTTTTGAGCCACAGTACCGCAGGAATGTAGAAGCATACATGGATGACATAGTGGTCAAGAGCAAGGACAAAGAAACTCCGATCCAAGATTTGGGCGAGACCTTTGCAAATCTGCGCAAGATCAATCTCAAGTTGAACCCGAGAAGTGCGTGTTTGGAGTTCCCTCCGGCAAGCTTCTCGGGTTCTTCATATCGAGGGGATTGAAGCCAATCCGTCAAGATCAAGGCCATTGAGCGGATCGAAGCACGAAGCGCGTCAAGGATGTGCGAAGGCTTGCCGGCTCGTTGCTGCTCTCGATGAGGTTCATTTCTAAGTCCGGCTGGCGTGCCACGCCATTTCTCAAAATTTTGAAAAAGCAGGTCCAATGAAATGGACTCGGAGCGGAGGCTGCTTACTTGCGGGACTTGAAGAGATACTGTCCTCCACTCCAATACTTATGCTTTGAACCACAAGAGAAGTTGTTCTTTGTATCTAGCGGCAACCAATCAAGTGGTTAGTGCTGCGTTAGTAGCGGAAAGGGAGGCGGATGATGAGCCAGCGACCACGGCAAGCGAATCCAGCGACAAGCAGGGGGCTTCCCCGACAAGCTCTGGTCCCGACAAGGATGGATCTGTGCAGCCGCAAGAAGAGAGACAAAAGAAGATGGTGCAGCGCCCAGTTTATTTTGTCAGTTCCCTTCTACAGGGGGCTAGGTCAAGGTACTCTGGGGTGCAGAAGTTGCTTTTCGGCCTTCTCATGGCCTCGAGGAAGCTGCGCCATTATTTTCAAGCACATGAGGTCACAGTTGTCACTTGCTTTCCGTTGAAGAGGATATTGCGAATCCGAAGCAACGAGGCAGGATTGTTGAGTGGGCCTTTGGGCTGTCGAGCTTTGGCCTCAAGTTTGAAAGTACTTCAACTATCGAGCCGAGCATTGGCGAAATTCATAGCGAGTGGGCGCCAACACGATGAAGAAACTCGAAGCGAGCATCCCGTCAAGGAGGCAAGCAAAGAATGGATCATGTACTTTGATGGTGCCTTTTAAGCTGCAAGGCGCCCGGTCTTGGCGTGTTACTTGTCGCTCCCACGGAGAGCACCTCAAATGCGTGGTCGGATGCACTTTCCCAGGAGCAAGCAACAAACAATACTGCAGAGTATGAAGGATTGCTTGCTGGACTCAGGATCACGGCAGACCTTGGGATCAAGAAGCTCATTGTCAGGGGTGACTCGCAGCTTGTCGTCCGCCAAGTGAACAAAGATTATCAGATTCCGTTGATGGAGGCCTACATTGATGAAGTGAGGAAGTTCGAAGAGCATTTTGACGGCCTGCAGATGGAACATGTTCCGAGAGCTCAGAACGACATTGCAGATGGCCTGTCAAAATCGCCCGCCTCAAGTTGCACTGTGGAACCAGAGATCTTTGTGCTCAAGCTGACTCAACCATCTGTAACACCATCAACTGGACAGAGCAAGAAGAGGAAGTTGATTTCTGGTGACTACTTTCCGGCTGAGCTCCCCGAAGCCGCCGCCAAAAAAGTCCCCAAGGTCAACACAAAGAGCTTTGAGGAGCAGTCTGCTCCGACAAGCCCTAAGGTTTGTTCCGTTGAAGCAGACGCTCTTGACAAGTTTTGCTCCGGCAAGCTTGCCGGGGAACATCAAGCTCCGGCTGAACCGCAGGTTCTTACCATAGAAGCAGATGTTCTCGCAGCAGCATTTGCGCCTTTAGTCCTTGTTGTCGAGCGCGGGCTCCGGCCTTGAAACCTGCAGATCGTCCATTTCCTTCAAGCAGGAGAACTTCCGAAAAGCAAGAAGAAGCGGAGAGAGTAGCCCGGCAATCAAGTATGTACCAGTTTGTCGATGACATCTTTTATGCGAAGAAGATTCAACGGAGTGAAATTGAAGTGTATTCCCCGGGAAGAAGGACAGGAGCTGTTGGCGGAGATACATGGAGGCATATGTGGTCACCACATTGGCGCAAGAGCACTTGCCGGCAGGGCTTTCCGGCAAGGTTTCTTTTGGCCCACAGCCCTCTAGGATGCAACTGCACAAGTAACCAAGTGTGAAGCATGCCAGTTCCACTCCAAGCAGATACATCAACCAGCTCAAGCTCTCCAAACAATCCCTTTATCCTGGCCTTTTTCGGTCTGGGGGCTCGATATCCTCGGCCCCTTTCCCCGAGCTGTCGGGGGCTTTGAGTACTTGTACGTTGCAATCGACAAGTTCACAAAGTGGCGGAAGTGGAAGCGATGAGGAAGGTGACAACAACGATCGTGATCAAGTTCTTGGTCGATTGTTTGCCGTTTGAGTCCCTAACAGGATCATCACCGACAATGGCACACAATTCACGAGCCGCACCTTCATGCGATATGTCCAAGATCTTGGCGCCAAGATCTGCTTATCTGTTGCTCACCCGAGAAGCAGCGGTCAAGCGGAGAGGCGAGCGCTGAAGTGCTGCGTGGGCTCAAAGACGAGAACTTCGACGGGCTGCACAAGTCGCGGAAGAAATTGGATCGAGGCTGCCGGTGGTTCTTTGGTCGTCGGGGCGACACCGTCGAGCCAGCGGCGGACACCTTTGCTCTTGTCTCGGAGCGCGGCGCTTCTCCCCACGGAACTCAGTTATCTGGATTGCCTCAAGTGCTCGCTTATGATGAGCTTGAGCAAGAGCAGCTGCGGCAAGATGACGCGCTGCTCCTCGAGGAAGATCGTCTTGAGGCTCTTTGTCACGAGCTGCTCGCTACCAGCAAGCTTTGCGTCGCTACCATAGCCGCAAAGTTAATGCCAGAAGCTTCGAGGAAGGCGACCTTGTTCTTCGGCGCGTTCAATCCGCCAAGAATTCTAACAAGTTGACACCAAAGTGGGAAGGCCCTTATCGGGTAAAGCGAGTCACTAGGCCTGGCGCTGTCCACCTTGAGACCGAAGATGGCTTTCCGATGAGCAACTCCTGGAACATAGAGCATCTTCGTAAGTTTTACCCATAAGGCGTGGTTGCCGGAACCTGCTGTCCCGGCAACCACCTTTTGTACAAGCCTTGCCGCTGTTGCATGTAACCCTTTGTACAAAGCCGGGCGCGGATCCCGTGCATAAATAAAGATCATATGCTCCGCACATCTTGTCAAATTTCAAGCCTTTTTCTTTTTTTCGCATGTATTATCTGACACCTTGTGCAACACTTGCCCCCGGTAAGTAATAACAAGCCTTAAGGCTCCATATCTTTATTTTCTCTTCTTTCTTTCTCTGAAAGAGAAGGTTCCTCCACCCACAAGTTCACCGGGGGGAAGGAGAAGATAGTGGTGTGGACTAGGCGTCGTTCAAAGAAGTATAGCCTTGTCGGGACGCAGACGACAGAAAAGCTAAGTTGCCAAAGTTTGAGCACAATCAGTTTTAAATTTCTTAAGTTATATTCCTTGAACGACCGTGCTTTGTATGGAAAACCTGTGCGCGGAGGAACCGGAAGAACCGGCTCGTGGCTAGTTGCGCCCTTACTTTGTTTCGAGTCCGCTCAGCAATGTAAGTGTGCTGCGACTAGTTTCGATAAGGTTTCTTGCCGGAGGCGGCACCGCCACAGAGGTCTTGATGTTCACTTTTCGGCGCCCATACACAAAGGGTGCTGCGGCAAGCAAGTTTCCTAAAAGCGTAGGGTGAAAACATACAAGGGAGGGAATCAAGTAAAGGAAATAACATAGCAAACACTACACAGAATAAAGTTATATTACAATAATGACTTGCCGCACTCTAATAGATTGTTCCCGTGACATGTCTGGCAGCGGCAAGAAAAAGGAGGAAAAGGGCGGCCTAATCTACACGATCGCCGTCAACCCTGCTGACTTCATTCACCTTGTCCACAATGGGTGCGACAAGGGCTTTGAGCTCTGCAAGATCAGCACCTGTCGGCAGCTTCTTGAGAACGTTGGTGAGGTTGAGGGTCCGATTGCGGAAGAGCACCTTCACCAACACCTTCTCCAAGACTCTGGCGCAGATTGCGCGCGATTCGTCAGCCAGCTGCTTTGGGATCCTTTCCCGGAGTTGCTGGAGAGCCGTCGCCACGCCCTTGAAGAACAGAGTGAGCTTGGCGCTGGGCTGAAGGTTCTCGTCGGAGGAGTACTCGAAGCCCGCCAAGTCCAGCTGTGCCAGCTCCTCATCGATGACTGCGGCGATGTTGACGAGGCCCTCCGTCCAGACCTCCACCGTAGCCCGGAAGGTGTTTTGGGTTTCGGCGGCCCTCGTCAACAGCTCCTCCTTGGACTTGAGTTCTTGCTTCAAGTCCTCCTCCCTCTTCTTGGCGCCGTCTAGCGTCTCTGTCAATGTGGCCAGCTTCAGCTCCAGGTCGGCATTTGAGTCCTTGGCGGCGTTCAGTTCCTTGCCCTTGTCGGCGAGTTGGACTTGCAGATCGCCATGAGCAAGGGCATCCTTCTCGCGTTCGCGCTGGAGTGCGGCAAGCTCCTCATTCTTCCCTTTCAGATCAGCCTCCAGCTGCGTCACCTTCACCTCCAATTCCTTCTTGGCGGCCTCGGCAGCTGCGGCAGTCGCCCGCCTCCTTGGCGCCACCTGCCAAGTGATTGCTCGCGTGCGGCGAGCTCCTCCTCGTAGCTGTCAGTTGACTTTCCGCTGCGTCGTTCACCTTCTCGGGTGGACACCTCCTCGGCCGCAAGCCTCTGTTGCTCCTCGGCTTCTCCCTTCTCAGGGCCGAAGGCTTCGCGCCTCGACAAGCTGCGGCCTCTCCTCCAATGGGCCGGAGGGCCTCTTGGTTCGCTCTGGAGCTCCTCCGCATGCTTCTCTATGTCAACTCCGCTGCGACAAGCGCTTCCGGACTCCAGCCGCTTGCGGGCGCGGTAGAGGGGACACCAACCGGGCGATTGCTCCTCCTCGGACTCGCCGCCGCTGCTGCTTGAGTGCGTCAACCACTTTGTCAGCCCAAATGAGGCGAGCACCTCCGTCAAAAGCCTCTCCTCAACCTCGACACGGGCTCGATGCCCTGTGGAAGTTTGATGAAGACACCTTCGCCGGCCTTCAAGTAGGCACCGGCTAGGGCTCTTGAGCCCAATCTTTGCATCGGCGGGGGGGTCGGCCGGTCGGTGTAGCGCCTTGCGCTCCTCGCCCTCGGGTCATCAGTCTGTCGCGGACCCTCGCCCGGCTCCTGCGCCAAAGAGCCTTGGCCTCTTCGCCACGGGGTCGTCGGCTGGCCTCTTCCTCGTGGCGGCAGCATCATCGGTGTTGCCGCATGCATCCTCCTCGCCGGTGGCCTCGATCTCCATCGGATCTGTGGCGGGGGATCTCAAGGCAGAAGAGGAAGGAAAAGTCAAGCAAATATCCAAAAAGAAGACCAGAAGAAGAAGAACCCAAGGGAAAATTTCCGACAAGGAGGGTTACCTGTGCTAGGCTCTGTGACCATGGGCTCCACCACCAAAGGCTCGCTTCAGCAGTATCGGAAGCGGGGCTCGGCGCCTCCGGCTCGAGCTCTAGTCGGCGACTCCTCGCCAAGGCCTCCCGCCAGGTCTGCTCGCGTGGAGGTTGTCCGCCGCTCCTCAAGCAAGAAGCCAGACCGCAGCGGCTCGACTCAGACTCTTCCCAGCCTCTCTACCGACGCCATGGCTGGTGCGCGGTGGGTTGCGCGGGGCGAGGCAAGCGCGAAGAGCGGCGACACGGGGCTCCGAGTTGGGCTCCTTCGGCGTTCGCTTGCAAGCGACGGCGATCAGCCGGGAGCTTGTTGAGCAAGGATACCGCCTGCCTGCCAACAGGTGGTGGGGGTTAACGCTCTCGAGCATTCTCCCCAACCTGATAAAGGAGTAAATTGAGGCTGCGCCTCTGTTCGCGCCTGAAAGAAGTGCCTCACGCATCTCTCCCATGAGGGCGTGCAGGAAAGTTGCGCACAGCCTACGGAGGGCCCGCAAGCTCGGGATTCGGGAGTCAGATCTTGCACGGATGCGACCAGCCGCCGAGTTCGCTTCCAGATGCCCGCCCAACACACCCGGTGTAGTTGGTGCTGAGCTCTGGAGCATCGCCATGACAAAGTCAGCACTTGCTCATCCCGCACTTGTGCATGCGGCCCCTCCAAGCAAGCCTCCTCTGCAAGGCGTTGGCCAGCGCCCGCCACAAGGACCTCCTTTCCGGGGTTGATGCCTCAAAAAGCAACATGGGTGGATGTAAACCGAAGATTCCGCAGAGCCCGTCAAGAGCGCCAGTTGCGAAGGACATGGGCCCGGAAGCAGGAATGACGCCGAGGATTCATGAACGCAAAGAAATCCGGACAGCCGCAAAGCTCTCGCAGAGAAGCCCAAGGAAGAATAGCTACTTGCAACCGCTTGAGATGCTCGGAGAGACGACCGCGCAAGGGCGCTCTTGGGCCGGGATAACTCTGCTACCACGCGCAACATTGGGTGAGTCCGAGGAGGTCGCCATTGTCGCATCGCCGCACGACGGCGCGTAGATTCCCAGGTTCAGCCAATGCGAGCGAGGTGGCAGCGGAGAGACGGAAGGTCATCATGGCGACGGCGCTCGTGAAGCGGGCGAGTTCGCGACGTCTTTGATTGTAACCGTGACGGGCATAGGTGGAATCCTGCCCCGCTTCCGAGTTAGTAGGGAGGCACGTTCGCTAGCATTGATTAAAGCAACGCCCCATCTTCATACCCGTTCTTGAGCAACCGTGACGTGGGGCGCGTGAGTTGCGGAGTGATCTTGGGACAGCCGCTTGTTCGCTTATGACGAAGGAGGGCACTGCGGAGCAAGAGGGGTCGACTCGCAGTGCAAAGTAGGGGAACCTACGCTTCCAGAACTGTAATGAGGCCAAAGAGTACCGCTAGGCTTTTATCTCGAGAGCCCAAAGAAAATCCTCCCTGACCTCCTTTCGAGCGCTCGCTCAGACCAGGTTACCGAGAGATGGAGACCTGCCGCAAGAGGTGTTCGAGTTACCAGGCCGAACATGATGAGAGTGCAGCCAGAAACTCTGGAGCGGCCGCGCCTTGCAAAGAGGGGCTTTGATTCACTCAACTTTGATAGGCAGATAAGTACCATCGCGCAAGGCGTTGAAGTCTCGCTACTCCTTTGATGCCATCCAAGAACGTGTTTCACCAGAAGAAGTACCGCGTGCAGGGAGCTGTGGAAGGCAGATGCAAGTATAGAGGATACGCCGGGTCCAGCCAGAAACTCCTGACAGGATTACGCGCTAAGCCTTTCCGACCCGAGGCGAGGGACAACGCTGATGGCTGTACAGAGCCCGACTCGCCGCCAAGTGCGTTGCCGTTGGGCGGGTTCCCTGCACGGCAGGGCCTCATCAAAACCACGGACACGGTCCAACGCCTCAGGCGGTAGAGAAGAACCAAGCGTGCAGTGGTCACGAGGCAGCTGAGTCATCTGCCATCTGCCGCCTACGGTCGCTGGATGTTGCAGGCGCGGCTGCCGTCCGCGCCGAGTAGAGGGCCTCCGATAGCGTCGTTCCACCCACGACCACCATGTGAAGTGCACAGCGGGCCCGAGCCAAAAAGGAGGCACACCATGGAGACGAAGATGAGGGGTTCGGGACTTTGCAAAATCTACGAGACAGTCCAGCTAGGCAAGAAGTCAGGAATACGAGCCACAGAGTCAGTAGGAGTATCTACGGAGGCTCACGTGTATCCACGGGGGGATCTACTGGGCGCCCCGCCTCGCCAGGGGAAGGGTCCCGCCTGGCCTCATACTCCACGACACCGGAAAGGGCCAGACGAGCGGGCCGATGCAGAAGGGCTGGATTTCCCTCTGGAGCTACGAGCGAAGTGTGACGGGAGGGTTGAGTCGACTGAGGGCTCGAGTGCAGCACGACGAGTCCGGGAGTGGCTAAGTAAGCCAACAGAGAGGATGGGCTCGGTCAGCTGAGCATTCGCCCACTTAGGCGACGGCAAGAAGATGGGAGGCGCAGTGGGAAGGCGACGAGTCCAAGAGAGCGGGCGGAGCTCACTAGACGCACGGGTCACCTGCGGCGACGAGGAAGGGCTCACTGCTAACGGGCCAGGGCATAGTGCAGGCCCATGGCGTCATGGGCGAAGGCTGGTGAGCGCTGGGCTGGCAGATGACGAGGCGGAGACGAGGTCCGAGGTCGCACCGACGAGGCTGATTCATCGGAGAGTGGGCTTGCCAGCCAAGCACGACCCAGAGGAGGGCGCCAAGAAGATGGGCGCCAGGCCCAAAGAGATGGGACGAAGGCCACATGTGGGAGAAAGAGGGCAGCCGGAGTACGGAGTCTAGGGGCGACAGGGAAGGGCTCAACGCTGGCCCGAACTCAGTGCACGCCAGAGCGCCATGGCGAAGGGCTGGGCTGGAGCTCGGATCAGACGAGGGAGAGGGTCTGGGACGAGGCAGAGTGCTCATGAGGTGAGCATCTTACAAGAGGCCGAGGATGGTAAGTTGAGCCCAGCAGAGAGACTTGCCGCCTGGACAAACGATGTAAAAGGGCCAAAATCCAGGCTGTTAGGATTTTGGACCTTTTCTGGATTTTGGCCCTTTTCTTTTTCTTCTGATTTATTTGGTTTTTGCTCTGTTTTTCTTTTGGAGTGGTTCTGTGGCCTTGTCACCTGGGAAATCATCCTCATTCCTCCTCCCAAGTGGCTCATCATTCTCAAAACCTTGCCAAGATCATGTCACTTCACTCCTTGACCAAACCCTAAACTTTTTTCTAGGGAATATTCCTTTTCATTCAAGGAATAACCCTATCTGCCCTAGGTTGTGAAGCCACCTATATTTCTGTCCATCCAAAAAATCCCCAAATAATTCTCATAATTCCTTTGGGTCATATATAGCTCAAATATGCCCAAACATTGCCTTGGCCAGTTCAAAAATAATTCCCCAATATTCCTTTTTCTATTCTACCCTGAATGGCACTTTGTGAAGGAAGTGTCATTTAAATTTCTCCTAGTGACTCCCAACCTTTTTGGGCATGATTATATGTGCAAATAATTGCCCCATGCAGAAGTTCAAATTTATTTGCCAAGCCAATCTTCCTCAGTGAATTTTCAAAGTTTCTGTCAAATAAGCTTTGTGAAGGAAGTACTAGCTGGGAGTACCCAAATGAGTTGAAATTTTGCACACTCCTTAATGTGCTCATATTAAACCCCTCCACCCATTTTCAGCCCGTCCAATACCTATGTGAGCACAGGAGTAAATCTTTGGTTCTGGCAATATTTTCAAGTTGTGAAGCAAGTATATTTTATATTGCTTCAAAAATCCTAATAAACTACCAGATCATCCTTATACCCATAAAACTTCCCTCCACCCAATTTGGAATCATTTCATCAATCCATTGACCACCAAAATTATTCCAAGTTTCTGTCCAGAGGAGATGTTTGTGAAGCAAGTACCAGTTTAGCTTTGCCAAATGATATGAGACTTTTTGAGCATCTTCATCAGACCAAATGACTCTTCTTTGCCCAATATGAGCTCAAGTTGACACTCCATGTGAGTGAAACATCATGATCTAGTTTCTGGACCATTTTGCTGAGTTGTGAAGCAACTGCAGTAAATCTTGATCCATTTCTCCTCAAACTTACGAGGATGAAAGTCCTTCTTTACCTCAACCTTGCAGACAACTCCATTGCTCCCAAAACCCTTCCTGTTGATCACCAGTGCTCACGCAAGTTTACTGCAGTAAACTTCAAAGGGTGATAACCATTTAACCGTAGCAGTTTTAACCAAACTACCACCACCGTTGAAACCACCCTTCGAAGGACTTACCACTAGACAACATCGGCCAGCCATTTGGCTCTTCTTGATGCCAGTCTGCGTGGTGACCATCGCTTTGGCATGCAATGGCCGCACCCAAAATGGCTTCTTGCTCGGGCCCCTCCCCCTCTCGTCGGCTTCGCACTCGTGAGGATGTCTAGTAGATAGCCCGCGTCGTCACCGTCCCCCTTGACCTCTCTCCCCCTCTGTCCTCTTCCTCGTCGGCGCTCGTCGCCGAGTGCCCACGAGAGCATAGTGCACCGACCGTCGTCTTCCTCCTCGGCCGCATCCTCCCTGCCTCCCTTCGCCTTCTCCTCGACTCTCAGGCCTCCTACATCGCTCACCTCCAAGCTCATGAAGCTGCAGCACGCTGGTCCCATGGTGGTGCCAGCTCGGCCACCTCGCCCCGCGGCTATATAAGCCCACCCCGAGGCCTCTCGACCTCACCACTGGCCTCGCCTCTCTCCCAGCTCCCTCCCCATCCACTCGCTCGAGCTCTAGGAGCTCTCTGTGCCCCCCATCGCCGCCATGGCTGCCGCAGTGCTCCGGCTAAATTCAGATGAGCCGAGCCCCCTCACTCCATTCTGCCGCCATCTTCCTCTTACCCACTCCTCGAGGCACCTCTTCCACCCCTCGCCCACTCGTCAGAGTGGAAGAAGCCTCCATCTTCAAGTCCAACCACCGTCGGAGGCGCCTCTGTTCCCCTCTCCTCGCGGTCGTCCCGCCCCTCCCCGGTGTTGGCTGACCTTGGGGACGGGTGCGGTCGGTCCTCCCGAGCCCGCGGGTGGCCCCCGTTTGGTCGGAGGTGGCCGGAGTTGCCAGGGCCGGCGCCAGCCGCACCACTGCCTCGCCCCTCCCCTGCTCCTGCCGGGGAAAGAAGAAGGAGGAGTGGGAGGAGGGCGTTGACCGCGCGTGGACCCCACGGGCCCCAGGCGTCAGCGACCCAGAGGACGGCCCCATCCCCGCTGACGTGGCTAAGTGGAGACATAATTGGGTGAGTACGTTTTCAACTATCGAAAGCGTATTTCCAATTTTGCGCCTCTGCCTTATCCACTCAGGGACCCGTCTGTGAATATAGTTTTTACAGAAAAGTCCCTGAACTTCAACCCTCCATAACTTTTTATTCGTAACTCCAAATAAGGTGAAACCAATGCTCACTTCTTTGTTTCGTCGAGCCTGGTCTGATGGTTTCATTTTCACTTTGGTTTGACACTGTGAAAATGACCACTTTGTCGCTGTCCTTAATCAGCCCCCTCTGAGAGAGAACATTTTCTGGCGATTCGTTCTGCGAGTTTCTCGCACTTTCTCCCGGTGATTCTTCATCCCCAGGCAAGCCACAATACCCACTTGCATGATAGTCATGCAGTAGCCATGGTTTTCAACTTGAATCTTTATTAAATGTTTGCTTGTTGAAAAGATGGTTATCGTTGTTCCGGTGATGTTTAAATTTGCATGTTCACTTTTGTGCTATGTTTTCTTGTACTCTGTTATCATGTTATACCTGCTAGTATTTCCTTTCATATGTTTATGCTTGCTAGTAGTACATGTTGATGTTGGTGATGTTCATGCTAGTCAGTATGCCATGCTCAGTGGATATGATTCATCGTTGATATGGTGGATAGTTATGTGATACCGTCATGATTATGTTGATATCATGTTCATGCATTGTAATTGGCATCATGTTATTTTATCATGCCTCAGCATATTTGCATTCAAATTTAACCGAATTAAATTGAACTTGAGCAACTGTTGGCTGAGTCATGGTGCCGCTGAATTGAGCTGACCAGTGCAACCATGCTTGCCGGTATGGGACGGCCCTAACTGGGTCTCTTGTCGTGCCTCTCGCCGGTGCCTCCAACTAGGGAAGGTTATGGGCGTGCTGTACCCTGGCCCGGTAAGCAGGCATAACCTTGTGAGCCTGTTGTTAAGTTATTTTGCACGCATGTCCCCGTGTGGGACGAGCCACGACGGTGGTCATTGTGTCTTGTGGTAGACATGGGGCCACCCATGACTTAGCCCAAAGGGGAGTGAGTCGGAGTGGCTGAGAGAGTGTCATGGAAGTAGATCGGTTTTGTCAGAACGCCGTTGGTACACTTGAATGGGAGTGCAAGGCCATTGGTTCCGTAGTGTGGGTAAAGTGTACTAACCTCTGCAGAGTGTATATTAAATCTATCGATAGCCGCGCCCGCAGATAAGCGCCCACTCGGAAGTAAGTGACACCATGAGTCAACTGTAATAAGAATAACTTGATTAATGACAACCCGTGGTTGTGATCGCCGTAAGGATCACGAGCCAAATATTGGTCGTGGTTGTGATCGCCGTAAGGATCACGGGCCAAGTATTGGTCATGGTTGTGATCGCCGTAAGGATCACGGGCCAAGTATTGGTCATAGTTGTGATCGCCGTAAGGATCACGGGCCAAAATATTGGTCGCGGTTGTGATCGTCGTAAGGATCACAGGCCAAAATATTGGTCGTGGTTGTGATCGCCGTAAGGATCACGGGCCAAACTTTGGTCGTGGTTGTGATCGCCGTAAGGACCATGGTTTGGGACCAAGTGTTGGTCGTGGTTGTGATCGCAGTAAGGATCACCGTGGTATCGAGGATACCGAGATGCTGTATATCCGTGATGTTGTGCGAGAATCATGGGTAAAGATCAAGCTCCTTGTGGTCATTTAATGATCGGTACGGTATTGTTCAAACCAAGCTTGATTTGATCCTGAGATGATCGTGTGATGTCCGAGGTTCGTAAGTGATGCATGTGACGGTTACCAGGTAACCCGAGCAGAATAAGTGGTGCACATAGGTTCATCATGTTGCATGCTAGTATTGTCGGATTAATATGCTCATATTTTTCTAATTGTATCATGTTTATGTTGGTCATGCCTTGCTATTCTGATGATCTCATGTTAATTCATGTTTAACCTGTAATTTCCATGTTGTTGTCTGTCTTGAATGCTTCTGGTTATTGTGAGCTTGCAAGTACATTCAATGTACTGACCTGGCGTGTCATGCCAGTTTGCAGGTCCTGCCGGATTTAATTGCTTGCTTTTTTCCATTCGTGCGAGCTAGGATAATCATTCCAGCCAGAGTCCCTGCGGAGTGGAGTTCACCACCGTCGTCGTTGTTCCGCTGCTAGATTTTTTCTGCTGCTTCGAGTTGTTCTGCAGCTTGCATAGAGCAAATGAGGATGGCGTAGTGTCGCCGTGCCGATGTTATTCATTGTAACCTCAGACCCTTGTATTAATATTCGTGTAATAAGAGCAAGCTGGTTTGTTCTATGTCAAGCAGTGCCATATTGCAGAAGACTTCTCCTCGATCTCTGGGTTGGAATACGGGGCGTTCCGGTTTCTCTGAGCCGGGGCGCCACAGGCTTGGTATCTTCACCCAAGTGCTTCTACTCCTTCGCAAACCACCCTTCATCTCTGGATCATCTCAAAATATCACTTGGAATATTTGTCTTAAATGAAAAATATTCATTTTGCCCTCCAAAAGCCTAGCTAGCCCTTTGTGCTCCAAAGCAACCCTAATTTTTCTTGCCCCTAAAATCCTGAGAATAATCCCAATTATTATGTGAACCCTAGGGCACCTTTCTGAGCAAAAATATTTCATCACTCTTTGGAATATTTTGGCTACAGAAAATATTTTCATTTCTAGACAGAAAAGGTAGTTTCTAAAGTAACTACCATTTTACTAGTTCCATTGTAGCTGGTTTTTCTTGTGCCTCTTTACCTTAGTAAGTGATGGCTAGCCTCAAAAGCTCAGCCCTCAATTCCCAGTGGTTTGACCACAGTAAACCTCCAAAGTTACTGTCCAGAAACTTACTTGGAGTACAAATTCATTTCTACTGCACCTGGAACCAAACCCAACCGTAGTAACACCCAAAACTACCAAGGACTACACGTCAGACATGAAGTTAGCGCTTAGGTTGGCCTGATGTCATAGTTCACATGGCGATCGCACTCGTCCAGGCGTGCTGGCATGCAAAACACGCGCTCTAAGTGCCGCCGAAGGCCTGTTATACAGGCTGTGCTCGCGCCCACCTGCCCGAAGGCAAGCAAACCGAGCCACCATCTCCGTCTCCATTCCCTTAACTCCTCCCTGGCACTCGCCAACGCCGGAGCTCGCCGCAGCAGGCACAAGCATGGTCCGGCCAATGACACAATGCATGGCGCACTGTGCTCGTCGTCTTCCCCCTCGCCCCTGTGCTCGTCCGTGCTCGCCAATAGCTCCCTTGTGAACTCCGTCCTCTTCCTCCTCTCTCACTAGCGCCGTTCGTCGCTGGGCACCGTGGACAGGTGTCCTTGTAGGACCTTGAAGTATGTCCAGAGGGGGGGTGATTAGACTACTTGACCAATTAAAAACTTAACCTTTTCCCAATTTTAGAGTTTGGCAGATTTTAGCTATCTTAGGACAAGTCAAGCAATCATCACACAATTCAAGCAAGCATGCAAAGAGTATATGAGCAGCGGAAATTAAAGCATGCAACTTGCAAGAAAGTAAAGGGAAGGGTTTGGAGGATTCAAACGCAATTGGAGACACGGATGTTTTTGGCGTGGTTCCGATAGGAGGTGCTATCGTACATCCACGTTGATGGAGACTTCAACCCACGAAGGGTAATGGTTGCACGAGTCCACGGAGGGCTCCACCCACGAAGGGTCCACGAAGAAGCAACCTTGTCTATCCCACCATGGCCGTCGCCCACGAAGGACTTGCCTCACTAGCGGTAGATCTTCATGAAGTAGGCGATCTCCTTGCCCTTACAAACTCCTTGGTTCATCTCCACAATCTTGTCGGAGGCTCCCAAGTGACACCTAGCCAATCTAGGAGACACCACTCTCCAAGAAGTAACAAATGGTGCGTTGATGATGAACTCCTTGCTCTTGTGCTTCAAATGATAGTCTCCCCAACACTCAACTCTCTCTCATAGGTTTTGGATCTGGTGGAAAGAAGATTTGAGTGGAAGCAACTTGGGGAAGCCTAGAGATCAAGATTCATATGGTAGGAATGGAATATCTTGGCCTCAACACATGAGTAGGTGGTTCTCTCTCAGAAATGGTAAGTTGGAAGTGTAGGTTTGTTCAGATAGCTCTCTCCACGAATGAAGAGAAGGTGGAGGGGTATATATAGACTCCACACAAAATCTAACCGTTACACACAATTTACCAAACTCAAGGGACCGATTCAATGCACTCACCGCACCGATGTAGTAAACCTAGTGACCGTTAGGATTTTCGGTGGGACCGACATGCAACTCGGTAGGACCGATATGGTTAGGGTTAGGGCATAACGTAATCTCGGTAAGACCGATTACACAAACTCGGTGAGACCGATTTTGGCACTAAGCTTTCCAGAGAGTTGGTCAGGTCTACTCGGTGGGACCGATTCGCTCATTTTGGTGAGACCGAAATGTTACAAAAAGGAAACAGGGAGTTTACATTGCAATCTCGGTGGGACCGATCGCTCACTTCGGTTAGACCGAAACGTTACGAAGGGAAACAGAGAGATTACAATCCCATCTCGGTGAGACCGAGATCCCTATCGGTAAGACCGATTTGCCTAGGGTTTGTGGTAATGGCTATGACATTTGAACTCGGTGGCGCCGGATAGAAAGAATCGGTGTGACCGATTTTAAATTTGGGTTTAGGTCATATGTGGATGTGAGAAAGTAGTTGAGGGTATTTGGAGCATATCACTAAGCACATGAAGCAAGAGGCTCATTAAGCAACACCTCATCCCTCCTTGATAGTATTGGCTTTTCCTATAGACTCAATGTGATCTTGGATCACTAAAATATACAATGAAGAGTCTTGAGCTTTTGAGCTTGAGCCAATCCTTTGTCCTTGGTATTTTGAGGGATCCACTTTCATCATCCATGCCATGCCATTCATTGAGCTTTCCTAAAATAATAGTCTTGGAATAGCATTAGCTCAATGAGCTATATGTTGTTATGAATTACTAAAACCACCTAGGGATAGTTGCACTTTCAAGCTCCCCCTTTTTGGTAATTGATGACAACATATAGATCAAAGCTTTGACAAATGATAATAAGATTGAAAAACATCGTCGCTTTGAGAAGTATGTGATAAGCAAGAGCTCCCCCTAAATTTGTGCATAGTTTAAAATTTGCTTTGGACTGCAAATGCACAAGGAATTAGGCTCATGGGTTACTCTTTCATGTCACATACATCTTGGTGGAGTGCTGAAACTGATAAAGATTGAATACATGCACTCATCACCAAGCAAAGTGAATGATCACATAAGGATAGGTAAGATAATATCATCAAACATGCATAAGTGTAGCTTATGATCAAACACATGATCATCAATGTCTCACAGATAATAGCATAGTATCTCAAGCAATCAAAAGCAAACAAAGTTTTAACCACCAAAGCAAGAGAGAACAAAAGCAACACTCTCTCTCTCTCTCTCGAAGCCTATGATTTATACATTTTTCTCCCCCTTTGGCAACAAGTTACCAAAAAGTTCATAGAAAATGCATAGTGCTAGATCGACTCTCGGGCTTGATCTTCAGGTGGTGGTGTAGAGATGGCTCCTTGGACGAAGGCTTCAGCTTGAAGTGGAAGGAGCTGGAGGAGTTGGTGCCGGAGCTGGTTGCACCGAGCTGAGGAGCTGTAGTGGTGCAGATGATGTGGCTCGTGTCTGCATCACGTGCACTGCAGTGACCTCTGAGCTCTAGGCACTCTGGCAAATCCATCGCTGGTTGTCTTGCCCAACCTCTCCTGCATGTCATCTTGGAGCTGTTCCACAACTGATTGAATCTCAGTTACTTTGACATCTAGATCATAGAATTTTTGTTCCATGATTCTTTCCAGGCTCTCCTGGTTTTGAGTTAGGGTGGCCAACCCCTTCTCAATCCTCAGAGTTGATTCTATCAAGTAACCAAGCTGCTCCTGCTTGTTCATCAAAAAGTATTCAGATGCCTCCTCTTGAGTTGGCATCTTGGCAGCCTTCTCTCTCTTTGCCTTCTCCTTCCGCTCTTGAGCTTGCACTAATGATGGTTCATTCTCATTCATGACAACATGATTGTCCTCAAAGTCTGGATAGAAAGCAAAATGTTCCTTATCCAGCAAGTAAGTTCCTGTGCCCATCTTTGGGTTAATCAACTCCTGAATCTGTGGGGCATACCCACAACTCCTCTTCTGATCTGCTGTTGTCCTCTTAATGGTCTCAACAATGAGGCTCATGACCTTGAATTTTTGTGGCACATAAAACAAATGAAGCAAGTTGATAGCATGCCCTCTAATCATGTTGTGGTCACCTGACTTGGGCAACAGAGTGTGCCTAAGAATCCAGTTGATGGTTGGCAGCCCTGACAGAAGAAAGTGGACTGACCCAAACTTGAAAGTCTCAAGAGCTTTGTTTGGGATCTCCTTGTACATATGAGACATGGTATTGTGGTCCATTTTCTTCTTGGCATAGACATACAAGCCATCTTCACTCTCCTTTGGGGCATTGATCAGACTAGCCCATTCCTCAATTGTTGACCGGTACCTTGTACCTTCAGACATCCAAACTATCCTGCCATCTGGATAGAAGTGTGCTGTGGAGTAGAATTGCATAATGAGCTCATCATTACACTTTGTGAGCTTCTGCACAACAAAGTCTACAACTCCACAAGCAACAAAGCTGTCTTGCACTCCAGGATAGTGTTCCTCATTTTCCTTCATGTAGGTCCAGTCGACCCACCTCATATCACACACTATGGGTTTCTTGTCCAATAGCACAGTCTCATAGAAGTCCTGCTGTTCCTTAGTGTGGAACCTGTAATCAACAGCAGTTTTTCTCCTAGTGGCATATGGATCTGTCAGCCTCCACAATCTGAGTCCTGCATCCTTTCTCAACTTCATATTCTCAGCCACAGGATGAGCATCATTGTGGTCTGGAATCTTGGGCTTTAGCTTCCTCAGGACTTGTCCTTCTTCATCTTCCTCATCAAGAACTTGAGCACTCGGAGCCTTATTCTTCAAAGCAATGGAATACTCCGGTATTCCTCTTTGGTGCAAGCTTGGGCTTGGGGCAGCTTTGGGTGCTTCCTTGGGCTTTGATGTTGCAGCCCCTGACTTTACAGCATCACCCATTAGCTTCTGTGCCTTGGGTGCTGGTGCCGCAACCTCTTCTTCCTCTTCAGAGTCTCTCCTCATAGAGGGATTTCCAAGAACCTGGGCAATAGTGGTTCTGGCTCTCTTCTTCTTCTTATCTTGTCCAGCAGCTTCATCTCCTGATTCCATGGTAAACTTCATAGTTTCTCCAGTGGGAACTTTCTTGGGTTTGGAAGTTGTGACTCTTCTTGCAGGTGAATCTTTGGGTTCAGACTTTTCAGGCACTTGAGTTGATCCTCTGACCTTCGGCATAGGTGTCCTCTTGGCAGAACCTTCCTATTGAGTCCAGGCTTTCTGTTCTTTGGTGAGGCATACTCCTTTTTGAGCACTACCTTCTTGGAGGTAGCCTCATCTTCTTCTGCCATATAATCCTCATCTTCAGATTCTGAGGTTCTCTTCTTCCTTGTCCTATTGGCAGCTTTAGGCAGATTGCTTGGGGTGCTCCTGCTGCCATCATCTGAAGTGCTAGAGGGACTAGTGCCCTCACTCATGTGATTGTGCTCTTCTGACTTGTTCTGACTATCACTTTGGTCCGACATGCTGCAAATCACCGATCACTGACCACAGTGAATAGTTAGAGATGAGATAGAATGGATGAGCATCACAAAATGCAGAGATTTTTGCAAAAGAATGATTCAAAAAATCAGTTTTAGTTTTCCACAGAAAGCATTTCGGATCAACCGATTTTCAAACTCGGTGATACCAAAGCAGTTTTTGGAACCTAAACTGGTGAGCTCGGTCGGACCGAGTCACAGTTCGGTGGCACCAAGACTGCTAGGGTTTCACAAAGTCCTAAAATCGGTCACACCGATTAGCAATTCTTGGTCAGACCGAGAGTTACTAGTGCAATGGCGTTAGCCAAATCGGTGGGACCGAGTTTTTCAACTCGGTGGGTCCGAGATGGTTTCGGTGGAAACCTAACCTTAAATTTTCAAATCGCATCTAATCTAAGGATTGTATTGACTGGATAGGAGTGTTTCAATCGTGGCAAGAATCATAATGAACACAATGTGCTAGGAATCAGATGAGGATAGCACTGTGATCGAGTCCATACCCTAACTTGGCGATGAACTCGCTACGGCGGGGATGAATTCCGTTGACGGCGGCGGAGACCAGCGACAGGAGGCGGTAGGCGACGAGGAGATGATCCAGAGACCCTGGTGGCATAGCGAGCTATTGCGCGGGCGAAGATGTTCAGAGAAATTTCCAAATTTTTGCCCATGAGTATATATAGCCCGACCCTGCCGGTGTGACCGAGTGGAACAACTCGGTGGCACCGAGATGCATAATCAGATACAAGCATCGCAACTCGGTGTGACCGAAAAGTTCAAATCGGTTGCACCGAGATTGAAAACCTAGATTGACTTAGTGATCTCGGTAGGACCGAAATGGAGGAATCGGTCAGACCGAGAATCACAAAGAAGTTTTGGAAGTTTAAGTCTATGACGAATCGGGGACTCCGAGTGCTCCTCACACAGAGTGGTTCGAATCTGACTTGATCAAATTTTGTGATGTAGCATGAATAGAGTTTGAGACGAGAAAGGTATAGATAGCTAGAGAACGTTCTTAGGCATTCTTGTCCATCCACTTGGCAAAAGAAAAAGAAGCCAAACAATCAAAGCAACAAGTGGATGTCCTCGAATGAGTAAAATATGCAACCAACATGCTCACACAATAAGATGGCAAATGAAATATGTGGCAAAGCATGCACAACCAATTCTAGCATCTATCAAACAATTGGCGATGACTAGGTCATCTATATATGAGTATATTGACTTAGGAGTCAAATGAGAACATTTGATCATAGGTCATACTCATCGTTTAAGCTCAAGTGGGGTTACCACTTTTACATAATGCATTGATGTGTTCACACCATTAGAGTTGCTTTGACTCAATTCTTAGAGTTAAGCTCCCCCTAGATGTGAGATCCCCTTTTAAAGGGATGAACTAACCTTGGGTTTTGTCGATGATGACTTCATGTAGGTGTTGAATATGTGGATGCTCAATGTTGATGTAGATCATTTGGAGCAATCCTTTGGAGTGAGTTGCACTTTCAACATACCTACATGGGTTAGTCCCACAAGGAACAAACAAGAATATCCATAGACATAGAGTGATGCACACACAAGATGATGTCCATGAAATCATTAGGTTACCTTGTCCCTTGCCTTACCAACATGAGGGTTTGTGACTCCTTGAACTAGTGCAAGATGTGCAAGTTGATTGCACTTGTCCTTGCCATAATGATATGAGTGAAGAATGTTGGCGAAGTCACCCTCAAGAACTCTCTAGTTCTTTTTCTTCGGGATCCACATCATCTTGATGGGAATCCTTGGAGTTGTAGTTGTACTTGATGAAGTATAACTTGACGTAGTCTTGGGAATCCACTTGACCGAGGCCTTAGGTGCTTCTTCAAATGCATCAATCTACTCTTGAAGCTTGTCCATGCCTTTCTTCTTGTGGTCTTGTGGTGGAAGATCATCTTGTGCTTGTGTTCCCTTGAAGGAAGTAGGATCATACTTCTCTTGTTGAGGAACAAACTTCATCTTGGGGTATTGATCTTCTTCCCACTCAACTCCATTGGCATTGAACTTTCGCTCAAAACCAACACCTTGATTCTTCCGTGCCTTCCTTGCTTATGCATAATTTCCTCAATTGCTTACTCCCGGCAAGGCTCTTGTAAACACCTTTCTCTATAATTCCCTTCAATAGGCTATTTTCTTGCTCAAGTGTAACTTGGCAAAGAGAATCATTAGTGGAATTAAGAGAACTACTAGAAGCAACAATATTGGATTTGACATTATTATTGTTACTACTAGAGGAAGGATCTTTCTTGTACTTGTTACTAGACCTGACTTGAGGCATGTAAGTAGATAAGAGTAAATGCTTGGCAATATAAGAAGAACTTTTCTTACGGAGATCATCATTGATTGCTTTTAAGAACTCATGCTCTTGCTCAAGATTGAGCTTTTCAAAGCGTAACTTGTCATGAGCTCTTAAAAGTTCTCGATGATCTTCGAAGATAGTTTCATGAGCTAACTTAAGAGTGTTTAGTTCTTTAATTAGAAGCTCAATCTTCTCCTTATCATTGTCATTCGTTTTATCTTGATTAGCATGATTAATTGACGTTTCATCATAGTATTCATCACTAGAGTTGTCAAGTAAATCATCATCAACTAGCAAGTCATCTTCATCACTATTGAAATCAACATACTGGATGTGTTACCTTTGGACCTTTGTCCATGAAGCATCTTCCAATTCCTTCATTTGGTGAGTCAAATATGTCGAGGAGTTGGTTGACACAAGTGCTAGACCGCAACACCTTCATCTTGAGTATATTCGAGTCGGAGTGATAGCTTCTCTCGAGTGATTGTCGAGTCGGAGCGGATACCCATTCACCAACATGAGCTTGATGTCTTCGCTTTGTGTAGCTCCTTGATGACTTGTCCTTCCTTTCCGAATCCTTGCTTCTCCGTAAGGGTCTTCGCTCATAACGATCATCTCTCCTCCTCCTCTCTCTTGGTGGTGATTCTTCTCTTTGCTTCTTCTTTTGGAGAATCTTCTCTTCTTTTGTAGGGTGTCGTACACTCATTGGAATAGTGTTCGGTCTCCCACAATTGTAGCAATTGCGCCTCGACTAGAAGATCTTTTGTCATTGTAGGACCTTGACTTAGAGCTTCTTTCTTTGCTTCTGCTCTTGTAGAATTTGTTGAAGTTCTTCACCATTAAGCTCAATTCTTCATTGAAGGTTTGTTTCTCACTTGATGATGTGGGGGCTTCACATGAGGCTTTGTAAGCACCACTTGACTTGTTGTGAAGTTCCTCCTTATCCTTGAGTGACATCTCATGAGCAACAATTCTTCCAATGACTTCCGTTGGCTTGAGATCTTTGTAGTTTGGCATCATTTGGATCAATGTGCACACGGTATCATACTTTCCAACCAATGCTCTTAGAATCTTCTTGATGATGGATCTGTCGGTCATCTCTTCACTCCCTAAGCCTAGAGTACATTTCAGCGACACCTTCACCATCCTTCATTTTGAACTTGTCAAGATGAATTTGGAGCACATCCAACTTGGATTCCTTGACGGAGTCGGTACCTTCATGCATATCAATCAAAGTATCCCAAATTTCCTTTGCATTCTCAAGACGGCTGATTTTGTTGAATTCTTCAGGGCACAGTCCGTTGAAGAGGATATCACAAGCTTGAGCATTGTATTGCAGCATCTTCAACTCTTCCGCGCTAGCTTCACAGTTTGGCTCTCTCCCATCAAAGAATTCACCGTGCAAGCCAATACACACAATAGCCCAAACGGCGGGGTTATGTCCAAGAATATGCATTTTCATCTTATGCTTCCAACTAGCAAAATTAATACCATCAAAGCAAGGACCTCTATGGTGATAATTTCCCACGCTAGACGCCATACTCTCCTAGGTTGTGAAACCAAGGCTATGACCACCAAAAGCTATGGAAATCAAAGCAAATGGAGACCAAAGCTCTGATACCACTTGTAGGACCTTGAAGCATGTCTAGAGGGGGGGTGATTAGACTACTTGAACAATTAAAAACTTAACCTTTTCCCAATTTTAAAGTTTGGCAGCTTTTAGCTATCTTAGAACAAGTCAAGCAATCATCACACAATTCAAGCAAGCATGCAAAGAGTATATGAGCAGCGGAAATTAAAGCATGCAACTTGCAAGAAAGTAAAGGGAAGGGTTTGGACGATTCAAACGCAATTGGAGACACGGATGTTTTTGGCGTGGTTCCGATAGGTGGTGCTATCGTACATCCACGTTGATGGAGACTTCAACCCACGAAGGGTAACTGTTGCGCGAGTCCACGGAGGGCTCCACCCACGAAGGGTCCACGAAGAAGCAACCTTGTCTATCCCACCATGGCCGTCGCCCACGAAGGACTTGCCTCACTAGTGGTAGATCTTCACAAAGTAGGCAATCTCCTTGCCCTTACAAACTCCTTGGTTCAACTCCACAATCTTGTCGGAGGCTCCCAAGTGACACCTAGCCAATCTAGGAGACACCAGTCTCCAAGAAGTAACAAATGGTGCGTTGATGATGAACTCCTTGCTCTTGTGCTTCAAATGATAGTCTCCCCAACACTCAACTCTCTCTCATAGGTTTTGGATCTGGTGGAAAGAAGATTTGAGTGGAAAGCAACTTGGGGAAGGCTAGAGATCAAGATTCATCTGGTAGGAATGGAATATCTTGGCCTCAGCACATGAGTAGGTGGTTCTCTCTCAGAAATGGTAAGTTGGAAGTGTAGGTTTGTTCTGATAGCTCTCTCCACGAATGAAGAGAAGGTGGAGGGGTATATATAGCCTCCACACAAAATCTAACCGTTACACACAATTTACCAAACTCGGTGGGACCGATTCAACAGACTCGGTCGGACCGATGTAGTAAACCTAGTGACCGTTTCGGTGGGACCGACATGCAACTCAGTAGGACCGATATGGTTAGGGTTAGGGCATAACGTAATCTTGGTAAGACCGATTACACAAACTCGGTGAGACCGATTTTGGTAATAAGCTTTCCAGAGAGTTGGTCAGGTAAACTCGGTGGGACCGATTTGCTCATTCGGTGAGACCGAAATGTTACAAAAAGGAAATAGGGAGTTTACATTGCAATCTCGGTGGGACCGATCGCTCACTTCGGTTAGACCGAAACGTTACGAAGGGAAACAGAGAGATTACAATCCCATCTCGGTGAGACCGAGATCCCTATCGGTAAGACCGATTTGCCTAGGGTTTGTGGCAGTGGCTATGACATTTGAACTCGGTGGCGCCGGATACAAAGAATCAGTGAGACCGATTTTGACTTTGGGTTTAGGTAATATGTGGATGTGAGAAAGTAGTTAAGGGTATTTGGAGCATATCACTAAGCACATGAAGCAAGAGGCTCATTAAGCAACACCTCATCCCTCCTTGATAGTATTGGCTTTTCCTATAGACTCAATGTGATCTTGGATCACTAAAATATACAATGAAGAGTCTTGAGCTTTTGAGCTTGAGCCAATCCTTTGTCCTTAGTATTTTGAGGGATCCACTTTCATCATCCATGCCATGCCATTCATTGAGCTTTCCTGAAATAATAGTCTTGGAATAGCATTAGCTCAATGAGCTATATGTTGTTATGAATTACCAAAACCACCTAGGGATAGTTGCGCTTTCAGTCCTCCAGCGGAGCCCGAACCCCCCTCGCCACTCGCCTATAAATGACGGCCCCCAGCCTCCTCGAGCACCCGCAACCACTTCCACCCTCACCGCAACCTAGTAGAAAGCCGCAGCCAGGCCGGGTAGGCCACGGGCTGCCGTCCTTGAGCTTGAGCTCGCCGGCGATCCCCTCGGGTCGTCTCTGCAGCTCCAGCCCGTCCCAGGCTAGGGCAACCCTGCCAGGGCCTCCGCCACTCTTCGGTGAAGCCGTTCCGCCCTGTTGGAGCCCCTAGAGCCGCCCGTAGCCGCCGTCGTCTTCGTCTCCGGCGACCGCTACCCTCTGCCTCCGCTGGAGAGGCTGTTTCCGACACCGTCCGACCACCCCTAGCCACTCCACTGGTACGGGCAGGTGCGCCATCATCTTCTCCTTCGATCCCCCCTCTCGTTTGGTCCCAAGAGCCCTCGCCGCCGGCGTGCGCTCCAGCGAAGCTCCGCCACTCTTTGTTTCCCTCTCCCCCTCCTTCTCACCTGACTAGCGAGGCCCGCTAGTCAACCACTCTGTATGCGCGCGAAGCGGTACAAGTGGTGGCGCCCTTGGCTTTTACGCCTGCGACGTCACCCCCCCAGTCTATTTTTTTAATTCAAATTCATTTAAATCCAGAGAGCTTCAAACATCCACAACTTTTTATCTATAAGTCCAAATGCATTGATTCTTTTTGCATTGTGTTCTTTGTCCAATAATCTAGCAGCACACCAAAGATGGGATTTCCCCTACTGCCTAGATTTTCTGGTGAATTTCATTAGGTTTCTTGATGTTTTCTTTTTGTGGTTTTATTTATTTTCAGAAGAGCAGGCTTCTCTTGAGGATCACCAGGAGGCTTGTGAACCTAGATTTTTGTGGTTTTATTTGTGATTTTCTTACTTGAACTTATGATTATTCATGCATTTAAATTATTAATATGATAATTATATTCTGTTAGATGCTTGTTATATTAAATATGCTTGATTTATAGAAAGTTTGAAGTGAATCAAGTTGATAAGCTAACAAGGATTTAGTTATGAGTAATGATAAGATAATATGGTTATGGAGATAAATAATTAGTGAAATTGTTTTTGCATGATGAAAAATGATGAGTTTGCTAGAAAAGATTCTGGTTTAAGTGACGTTTGATCTTAACCAGAGGAGTATCATGAGTTGATGATTGCTCCGTGAGAGCGTAGTTGACTTAGTTATTTTCATTGATATGTGATGCATATGTTGGTGATTGATGTCATGGCTTTATGACACCGATTACTTTAACTTTAAGTTGAACCTGATAATAACTCAACTTGGATATGTTGTTGACCGGGTCATGGTGCCACTGAAACGAGTCTTTCCCAGTGCAACCACATTTGCCGGTATGGGACGACCTTAATTCTTTTCATTGTCGTGCCTCTGGTCGGTGCCTCCATCTAGGGAAGGTTATGGGCGTGTTGTACCCTGGCCCGGTAAGCAGGCATAACCTTGTGAGCCCGTTGTTAAGTTTTTGGTACCGGGTCCCAGAGTGGATCGTGGCCACGATGGTGGTCGATGTGTCTTGAGGTAGACACGGGGCCACCCAGGACTTGCCCGATGGGGATTGAGTCGGAGTGGCCGGGAGAGTGTCATGGCAATGAAGTGGTTTCGTCGTAATGTCATTGGTCCACCCGAATGGGAGTTCGAGGCCATGGGTTCTGTAGTGTGGGTCCAGTGCGCTACCTCTGCAGAGTGTATTTATCTATCGATAGCCGAGTCCATGGTTACGGACATGCTCGAAAGTAGGGTACACCATGGGTCAACACTTAATAAATTTGCACACTAAGTATGCACTGAGGTGATGGCTGAAAGGCCATCATGTTGAGTTGGACCAGGTGTGGTCATGGTTGTGATCACCGTAAGGATCACGGGCCATTTATTAGTCGGGTTGTGATCGCCGTAAGGATCACGGGCCATTTATTGGTCGGGTTGTGATCGCCGTAAGGATCACGGGCCATTTATTGGTCGGGTTGTGATCGTCGTAAGGATCACAGGCCATTTATTGGTCGGGTTGCGATCACCGTAAGGATCACGGGCCATTTATTGGTCGTGGTTGGGATCGCCGTAAGGATCACGGGCCATTTATTGGTCGTGGTTGTGATCGCTGTAAGGATCACGGGCCATTTATTTGTCGTGGTTGTGATCGCCGTAAGGATCACGGTTTGGTTTTGATCACAAGGTGATCGAGATGGTATATTGCTTGGCCGGTCAGCCAAGGGAGATATGGTTATGGAGATCGGAGATGGTGATTTATTAGTATTGTAGTAGTTTCATATTATGCTTAGGAGTTGCTATTGTATCATGGTAGCTATTAATTTAATTAACCTGCTTAATGCTACGTTGTTGTCTTGCCTTTATCTTTTTGGTTGTTGTGAGCTTGCAAGTAAATTCAATGTACTGACCTGGTGTGTCATGCCAGATTGCAGGTGATGCCGTGATTGCTTGATTGCTTGTCGTGGATTCCGTTTGTGTGAGCTAGATCGTGTCCCAGCCAGAGTCCCTGCGGAGTGGAGTTCACCACCTTCGTCGCTGTTCCGCTGCTAGAAGATTTCCGCTGCTACGAGTTGTTCTGCTGCTAGCATAGAGCAAGTCGATCCGCATGGAACAGGGGGCCTTCGCACGTCAGCCCAGGAGAACACCTGACGCATGACAGGTCCATGATTCAGCATTCCTGGTACAAGAATATTCATCAAATACATGTGTATATGATTACATCAGTGATGAATGTAATCTTATGGCAAAGCCCTAAGGCTATTTACATGACAACGGAAGTCTATTTAAATGGCGGTGGAAGTCTTGGCAGCATATCACTCTGGTTGGGCTCCACAACTCACAGGACTGGCAAGATTACGGCCTAGCATGACGGAACAACGAAAAATTCGGGCACGACCTACAAAACAGGCATGACACGCCAGGTCAGTACATTGAATGTACTTGCAAGACAACCAAATACATAGCATCCAAACAAGCAGAAGACAAAGCAGGAACCAAGTGTATGCAACAACCTATTGCATATCAGAAACTAAGCATGGCATGATGTTAACCAAAGACATAAATTAAACTAACATCATGGCATCTACTAGCATGGCAACAACATAGTATATCAAATTTACTTGTAATGTGGCAGCGGCAAAACATGGCCTAGCATAGCATCTTGATCATAACATGGCATATCAAAACATGGCATAAGCTCAATCAAAACAAGGCATGGCATCATGAAACTATGCTGAAACTAAACTACCGATCCCAATGCAGACATAACAGGTTAACTGTATGCAACCATCTCATGTTCTACCATGGTTCTTTAAATGCAAACATATTACACATACAATGCAACCAAACTTGTGCACCGAGTCCCTCGGACTCTCTTACCAACGATGATCGCTACTGAATCACAAACGTGCCAACCTAGAGACATCTCGTGATCCTTACAGCGATCACAACCATGACCAATATTTGGTCTCAAACCGTGATCCTTATGGCGATCACAACCACGACCAATAACTGGCCCGTGATCCTTACGGCGATCACAACCACGACCAATACTTGGCCCGTGATCCTTATGGCGATCACAACCACGACCAATACTTGGCCCGTGATCCTTACGGCGATCACAACCATGACCAATAACTGGCCCGTGATCCTTACGGCGATCACAACCACGACCAGTACTTGGCCCGTGATCCTTACGGCGATCACAACCACATTAATCAGCTTAATTATTTCCGGTTTATCCTCCTTTTCGACTAAGACCCGATAGTGTGACCTACTATGAACTTGTGCCCATGACCAAGGACGCGGCTATCGATAGTTTAAATACACTCTACAGAGGTAGCGCATTGTACCCACACCAGGAACCCTTGGCCTCGTCATCCCATTCGGGTGGACCAACAGCATTCCGACGAAACCGATCTACTGACATGACACTCTCCCGGCCACTCCGACTCACTCCCCTCTGGGCTAAGTCATGGGTGGCACCGTGTGTACCTCAAGACACAACGACCACCGTCGTGGCCATGATCCACACTGGGACCCGGTACCAAAAACTTAACAACGGGCTCACAAGTCTTATGTCCGCCTACCTGATCAGGGTAGCGCGCGCCCATAACCTTCCCTAGTTGGAGGCACCGACTAGAGGCACGACAATAGATCGCATTAGGTCGTCCCATACCGGCAAATGTGGTGCACTGAAAAAGTTTGATTTGGCAGCACTATGACTCGATCCCATCGACGATGGAGGAGGTTTGTTATTATTAAGTCATTTTATTTCCTTCTCCATCATCATGAACATGAATGCAACAATGAGCATACATCATACAAATGCTTTAACAAAACATCGAGCTTCTCAAGTGAACAACTACCACATAAAGAATATGACAATACCAAGTACTAGCATACCAACGGTGCATTACAGTCATCATAGCACTTTATAAAAATGACATGAAAATAAAGTAGAGTAGTGACATGGCATTTTCAATAACAACATTCTAACTATCATGGCAAGAGATATCATGAACACACAAGCATAGATGATAAGCATAATGAAATGACTGCAATGAAACGATAAGAAACCACTGCAACTACACACGCACAAGGTGCAAGCAAAGTCAACATGCAAGTTCGGGGCTCATGATAAAAGGTTGGCTTGCCTGGGGGTCGACAAATACTCCGGGAAGAAGTGAGAAACGACCGCGGAAAAATTTGCCGGAAACAGTTCTCTCTCGGAGGGGGCTGTTTACGGACAAGGGTGCTACGTCTTGAGCTTGCGTTGCTTTTCCTTGAAGAGGAAAGGGTGATGCAGCAAAGTAGCGTAAGTATTTCCCTTAGTTTTTGAGAACCAAGGTATCAATCCAGTAGGAGGCTCCTCAAAAGTCCCACGCACCTACACAAACAAACAAAGAACTCGCATCCAACGCAATAAAGGGGTGGTCAATCCCTTCACGGCCACTTGCGAATGTGAGATCTGATAGATATAGTATGATAAGATAAATATATTTTTGGTATGTTATAATATAGATGCAAAAAGTAAAGATGCAAATAAAAGTAGATTGAAAGATTATATGATAAAAGATAGACCCGGGGGCCAGAGGTTTCGCTAGTGGCTTCTCTCAAGATAGCATAAGTATTACGGTGGGTGAACAAATTACTGTTACTCCACAACAAGATAGAAAAGCGAATAATCATGAGATTATCTAGGCATGATCATGTATATAGGCATCACGTCCGCAACAAGTAGACCGACTCCTGCCTGCATCTACTACTATTACTCCACACATCGACCGACTCCTGCCTGCATCTAGAGTATTAAGTTCATAAAGAACAGAGTAACGCATTAAGAAAGATGACATGATGTAGAGGGATAAACTCAAGCAATATGATATAAACCCCATCTTTTTATCCTCGATGGCAACAATACAATACGTGCCTTGCTGCCCCTGCTGTCACTGGGAAAGGACACCGCAAGATTGAACCCAAAGCTAAGCACTTCTCACATGGCAAGAAAGATCAAAATAGTATGCCAAACCAAACTGATAATTCGAAGAGACTTGCAAAGATAACTCAATCATACATAAAAGAATTCAGAGAAGATTCAAATATTATTCATAGATAAACTTGATCATAAACCCACAATTCATCCGATCTCGACAAACACACCACAAAAAGAGTTTACATCGAATAGATCTCCACAAGAGAGGGGAAGAACATTGTATTGAGATCCAAAAAGAGAGAAGAAGCCATCTAGCTAATAACTATGGACCCGACGGTCTGTGGTAAACTACTCACAACTCATCGAAGGGGCTATGGTGTTGATGTAGAAGCCCTCCGTGGTCGATTCCCCCTCCGGCGAAACACCGGCGAAGGCTCCAAGATGGGATCTCGCGGATACAGAAGGTTACGGTGGTGGAAATTGTGTTTCGTTGGCTCTCTGGATGTTTTCGGGGTACGTAGGTATATATAGGAGGAAGGAGTACATCGGTGGCCGCCTGTGGGGCCCAGGAGATAGGGGCGCTCCCAGAGGGGGTGGGCGCGCCCTCCTGTCTCCTGGCCACCTCGCAAGCTTCTTGACTTGCACTCCAAGTTCTCCGGATCATGTTTGTTCCAAAAATCACGCTCCCGAAGGTTTCATTCCGTTTGGACTCCGTTTGATATTCCTTTTCTTCGAAATACTGAAATAGGCAAAAACAAAATAATACAGGTTGGGCCTCCGGTTAGTAGGTTAGTCCAAAAAATGATATAAATGTGTAAAATAAAGCCCATAAACATCCAAAAGGGGTAATATAATAGCATGGAACAATCAAAAATTATAGATACTTTGAAGACGTATCAAGCATCCCCAAGCTTAATTCCTGCTCGTCCTCGAGTATGTAAATGATAAAAACAGAATTTTTGATGTGGAATGCTACCTAGCATAATTCTCATTGTAATTTTCTTTATTGTGGCATGAATGTTAAGATCCAAATGATTCAAAATAAAAGTTCATATTGATAAAAGAAATAGTAACACTTCAAGCATACTAATCAAAGCAATCATGTCTTCTCAAAATAACATGGCTAAAGAAAGTTCATCCCTACAAAATCATATAGTTAGGCTATGCTTCATTTTCATCACACAAAGATGTTCCCAACTTCTATACCCCCGATGACAAGCCAAGCAATTGTTTCGTACTTAAATAATCTCAAACCTTTTCAACCTTCACGCAATACATGAGCATGAGCCATTGATATAGCACTGTGGGTGGAATAGAATATGATGATGGGGACTGTGTGGAGAAGACAAAAAAGGAGAAAGTCTCACATTGACGAGGATAATCAACGGGCTATGGAGATGCCCATCAATTGATGTCAACATGAGGAGTAGGGATTGCCATGCAACGGATGCACTAGAGCTATAAATGAATGCTCAACAAAAGAAAACTAGTGGGTGTGCATCCAACTTGCTTGCTCACGAAGACCTGGGGCATTTGAGGAAGCCCATCGTAGGAATATACAAGCCAAGTTCTATAATGAAAAATTCCCACTAGTATATGAAGTGACAACATATGAGACTCACTATATGAAAACATGGTGCTACTTTGAAGCACAAGATATGAGACTCACTACATGAAGAACAAGGTGCTACTTTGAAGCACAAGTGTTGAAAAAGAGATAGTAACATTGCCCCTTTTTATTTTTTTATTTTTTTATTTTTCTTTTTTTCTTTTTTTTATTTGGCCTTTCCTTTTTTTTCTTTTTGGGCAATGCTCTAATAATGATTATCATCACACTTTTATTGATTACAACATGTGGATTACAACTCAAAAATAGAACAAGATATGACTCTATATGAATGCCTCCGGCGGTGTACCGGGATGGTGCAATGAATCAAGAGTGACATGTATGAAAAATTATGCATGGTGGCTTTGCCACAAATACAATGTCAACTACATGATCGTGCAATGGCATTATGACAAAAGTAATGTATGTCATGATGATGAACGGAACGGTGGAAAGTTGCATGGCAATATATCTCGGAATGGCTATGGAAATGCCATAATAGGTAGGTATGGTGGCTGTTTTGAGGAAGATATAAGGAGGTTTATGTTTGATAGAGCGTATCGTATCACAGGGTTTGGATGCACCGCGAAGTCTGCACCAACTCTCAAGGTGAGAAAGGGCAATGCACGGTACCGAAGAGGCTAGCAATGATGGAAAGGTAAAAGTGCGTATAATCCATGGACTCAACATTAGTCATAAGAACTCATATACTTATTGCAAAAATTTAGAAGTCATCAAAAATCAAGCACTACACGCATGCTCCTAGAGGGGTAGATTGGTAGGAAAAGACCATCGCTCGTCCCCGACCGCCACTCATAAGGATGCACAAGCCAGGTACACTTCATGTTTCAAATTTGTTACACAACTTTAACCATACGTGCATGCTACGAGACTTGCTAACTTCAACACAAGCATTCTTTAAATTCATAATAACCCAACTAGCAAGACTTTAATATCACTACCTCCATATCTCAAAACAATTATCAAGTATCAAATTGATCATAGCATCCAATTCACTTTCTATGATAGTTTTTATTATACCCAACTTGGATGCCTACCATTCTAGGACCAATTTTATAACCATAGCAAATACCATGCTGTTATAAAAGACTCTCAAAATAATATAAGTGAAGCATGAGAGACTAGCAATTTCTACAAAATTAAGCCACCGCCGTGCTCTAAAAGATATAAGTGAAGCACTAGAGCAAAAACTATCAAGCTCAAAAGATATAAGTGAAGCACATAGAGTATTCTAGCAAATTCTAATCAAGTAGGCTTCTCCCAAAAGGTGTGTACAGCAAGGATGATTGTGGTAAACTAAAAAGCAAAGACTAATATAATACACGAGGCTCCAAGCAAAACATGTATCATGTGGCGAATAAAAATATAGCTCCAAGTAAAGTTACCAATGAACGAAGACGAAAGAGGGGATGCCTTCCCGGGGCATCCCCAAGCTTAGGCTTTTGGCTATCCTTGAATATCTTGGGGTGCCATGGGCATCCCCAAGCTTAGGCTCTTTCCACTCCTTATTCCATAGTCCATCAAAGCTTTGCCCAAAACTTGAAAACTTCACAACACAAAACTCAACAGGAAATCTTATAAGCTCCGTTAGTGAAAGAAAACAAAACCACCACATAAGGTAATGTAATGAACTCATTCTTTATTTATTTTGGTGTTAAACCTACTGTATTCCAACTTCTCTATGGTTTATAAACTATTTTACTAGCCATAAATGCATCAAAATAAGCAAACAACACACTAAAAACAAGATCTCACAAAAACAGTAATACAGAGAAATCAGAACTAACGCAAACTTCTGGAACTCTAAAAATCATACCAAAATAGGAAGTCCTGTACAATTTGTCTATTGATCAGAACCAATAATAATCAACGCAAAAGCACGTTTCTGTGATTTAACAAAACTAATTTCGTGTGTGCAAAGTTTCTGTTTTTCAGCAGAATCAAATTAACTATCATCATAGGTTATCCTATAGGTTCTACTTGGCACAAACACTAATTAAAAGATAAAAACACATATAAACAGAAGGTAGATGCAAAATTTATTACTAAACAGAAACAAAAACAAAAAACACAAAGAAAATTGGGTTGCCTCCCAACTAGCGCTATCGTTTAACGCAACTAGCTAGGCATAAAATCGAAGATAGATCTAAGTGGTGCCATCTTTAATTTTCAGTTTTTTAGCGGAGTCATGCTCGAATCTGGGAGGTTCTTTCCGCTTCCCTTCATACTCGGAAATTTTTAGATCTAAAGAATCCAACCACTTATTGCCAAGAGTAATCAACATATTCATGCGGTGAAGATTTCCGCTAACACTTTCAAGAGGCTCGAGAGACTTTTGTAATATTTTTGTTACTTCGCAAATCTTTCCAAACACTTGGGTTTCTTCTTGGGTAGGATGTGGTCCTCCCTTTTGAGGTAGTGTTCCCACTATTCCCTCTATAATTTCATGCGTGATACTGGGATCAATTTCAATAAAGTTTCCCTTGGCAACGCAATCCTTGTCTATGCGTCATATTTAACCCAACATAAAAATTGCGAAGTAGAATTTTAAAGTTCACCTCTAGGGTGCACTTGCGATAAGATTCCATCAACCTATGCCGAGCATCTTTTAAGTTTTCTCCTTGACTTTGCTTGAAGTGAAGAACTTCAAACTCGGGAGACATAGGAGCGGATAAGGAACTAGACATAACGACGAGCAAACAACGGGCAAGCGAAAGAGAGAGAGAATATTGGGAAAGAGAGGGCAAATAAAACGGCAAGGGTGAAGTGGGGGAGAGGAAAACGGGAGGCAAATGGCAAATAATGTAAATGCGAGGGAGTTAAGTTTGTGATGGGTACTTGGTATGTCTTGACTTGAGTGAAGACCTCCTCGGCAACGGCGCCAGAAATCCTTCTTGCTACGTCTTGAGCTTGCGTTGGTTTTCCTTAAAGAGGAAAGGGTGATGCAGCAAAGTAGCGTAAGTATTTCCCTCAGTTTTTGAGAACCAATGTATCAATCCAGTAGGAGGCTCCTCAAAAGTCCCATGCACCTACACAAACAAACAAAGAACTCGCAACCAACGTAATAAAGGGGTTGTCAATCCCTTCACGGCCACTTGTGAAAGTGAGGTCTGATAGATATAGTATGATAAGATAAATATATTTTTGGTATTTTATAATATAGATGCAAAAAGTAAAGATGCAAACAAAAGTAGATTGAAAGCTATATGATAAAAGGTAGACCCAGGGGCCATAGGTTTCACTAGTGGCTTCTCTCAAGATAGCATAAGTATTACGGTGGGTGAACAAATTATTGTCGAGCAATTGATAGAAAAGCGAATAATTATGAGATTATCTAGGGATGATCATGTATATAGGCATCACATCCGCAACAAGTAGACCGACTCCTGCCTGCATCTACTACTATTACTCCACACATCGACCGACTCTTGCCTGCATCTAGAGTATTAAGTTCATAAAGAACAGAGTAACGCATTAAGAAAGATGACATGATGTAGAGGGATAAACTCAAGCAATATGATATAAATCCCATATTTTTATCCTCGATGGCAACAATACAATACATGCCTTGCTGCCCCTGCTGTCACTGGGAAAGGACACCGCAAGATTGAACCCAAAGCTAAGCACTTGTCCCATGGCAAGAAAGATCAATCTAGTAGGCCAAACCAAACTGATAATTCGAAGAGACTTGCAAAGATAACTCAATCATACATAAAAGAATTCAGAGAAGATTCAATTATTATTCATAGATAAACTTGATCATAAACCCACAATTCATCCGATCTCGACAAACACACCACAAAAAGAGTTTACATCGAATAGATCTCCACAAGAGAGGGGGAGAACATTGTATTGAGATCCAAAAAGAGAGAAGAAGTCATCTAGCTAATAACTATGGACCCGAAGGTGTGTGGTAAACTACTCACAACTCATCGGAGGGGCTATGGTGTTGATGTAGATGCCCTCCATGGTCGATTCCCCCTCCGACGGAGCGCCGACGAAGGCTCCAAGATGGGATCTCGCGGATACATAAGGTTATGGTGGTGGAAATTGTGTTTCGTTGGCTCCCTGGATGATTTCGGGGTACGTAGATATATATAGGAGGAAGGAGTACGTCAGTGGCCGCCTGTGGGGCCCAAGAGATAGGGGGCGCGCCCATAGGGAGTGGGCGCGCCCTCCTGTCTCCTGGCCGCCTCGCAAGCTTCTTGACTTGCACTCCAAGTTCTCCGGATCACTTTGGTTCCAAAAATCACGCTCCCGAAGGTTTCATTCCGTTTGGACTCTGTTTGATATTCCTTTTCTTCGAAATACTGAAATAGGCAAAAAAACAGCAATACGGGTTGGGCCTCCGGTTAGTAGGTTAGTCCCAAAAATGATATAAATGTGTAAAATAAAGCCCATAAACATCCAAAAGGGGTAATATAATAGCATGGAACAACCAAAAATTATAGATACGTTGAAGACGTATCAAAGGGCAAAATTGTCATTTTCAATATGTCAAATCATAGTGAAAATAATCTCATCAGAACGGGCTCGACAAAACGAATACGTGGGCGTTGGATTTACCTCAATCGGAGTTACGAGTGCAAAGTTGTGGTCGTTCACATTTTAGGCAGAAAATGCACTAACCAGCAAACATTCACAAATTAAGCACTTCGGCCGGCTGGGCTGGGCTGAAAGCGTATTTGCAGAAATACGTCTTCGATTGGGGGAAACGGCTTCGCGGCGAGCGCCTCCACTTATCCACGCTGGCAACGACCTGTCAACGCAGCCGAGGCGGGGTCGGGCGCCAGGATCGCTGCCAGGTGGGGTCGCGGGGCCCGCTGGCCAGGTCAACGCCTCTCCTGGCCACTCCCTTCTTCTCCCTGAAGCACACCTGACCGAGGGAAGACGCCCGCCCTGACGGCGCTCGCAGGCGCGTCCGGCCACGGCAGCGGACGGGCGACCTACCGAAATGCTCAGGACGGCGAGGGGCACCTCGGGGTGGTGCTAGCTTCCACTGAGGAACACCAGGGAGGGAGCTGCACGGCCCACGGCGGAGAGTGGGTTCGGCCGCCGGTGGATACAATGCTATGGTGGGGAAGGGAAGAGCCCGAGGCCACTGGGAGGCTTGCCGGAGCATGGGGATGCGGTGGTGGAGGAGGAACGGCAAGGGGAGACCCTGGCACCGGAATCAGAGAAGACCGGGGCGGCGGCCATGGCGATGGGGAGGGGGCCAGAGAGGGGCTCCAGGAAGAATGAGCGCTCGTGGAGGGGTTGAGGACTGCGAGGGGCTCGGGAGCGCTACTTATAGCAGCGGGGAGAGCTCTTGAGGGAGGGGCGAGGTGGCACGCGGCGGGCGACGTGTCCGCGCGTTGGCGACGGCGCAGCGTCTGTTAGCGCGGCCAAGGCTCACGGGAGGCGGCGGGGAGGCGACGCGGAGGATGCAGCCGAGCAGCAGAGGCTCACCGAGCAACGCAGCGCCAAGGAGGCTAAGGGAGGAAGAAGACAGAGGAGGAAGGCGACGGTGCACACAGGCACACACTGTTCGACCTTTGGCACGGCTCGTCGGAGAAGAAAACGGAGGGGGAGCGGGGTTCGGGCGAACGGCGACGACGATGCGAGCTACTGGACATGCGGGGATGAGCCAAATCCAGCTGAAGCAATGATGCCGAGGCCAACAGTGGCTAGGCCACCGTTTTGGCTGGCTGTCCTCGTGGTCACCACTGGCATGGCGCGCTCTGGAGGTTTTACTGATGCCAGCTCATGTCTACAGCGTAGTCCTACGAAGATAGATTGTTACTACGGTAAAGGTTTGGGCAAAGACAAATGGAGCTGAGTAAACCAAGCTCCACAAGTTTGTTGTTGCAAACTTGGCAACAAGTTAGAGATAAAACCAGAGAGGTGAAATGGTAAACTTGATGTCCGGTAGGCTTAGGGTAGCAAGGACTACAGTCCTAGGAATTATGAGGGCATTAGCACAATGATTTAGCATAGCTGCAGTGCAAATGCCAAATCTAGTCCAGAAAACAAAGAGGAAGAATCACTCACTAGGAGTGTTGTATTGAGCTATAACTTGGCAAATCCTCATTATTTGGTCATAAGTAGATGCTGTAAAAAGATCACACCAAATGGACTTGCTAAAATGGTACTGGCTTCAGAAGCATTACTTTTGACCAGAAACTTGGGAAAATTCTAGGAAAAGATTGGCTAAATAAAATTAGCCAAACTCTTGGGTAATTGGTTTTTATGGAAGGAGAAGGCTTGGAATTATTTTCAGCCACAATGGAGCTAGATAAAATGTACTTGCTTCACAAACTCAAAATTTGGACAAAAAACAAGAATTGCTCCTGTGCTCACATAGATCAATGAAATGAGTTGAATTTGAGTGAAGGCTAATTATTTGTGATACTTGAGAAGATGGAAAAGTTTCATCCCATTTGGAAACTCTATGAAGGTACTTCCTTCACAAAGTGACAATCTGGTCAGAAACTTTGAAAAACTGCACAGGGAGCTAGGATGATTGGATTGAGCTCATCTTTGGTATTCATGGGTGATTTATCAATATTAACAACCCTGCTAAATTGCATCTCAAATGGAATTAGGAATAAAGCACTTCCTTTGTAAAATTTTAGAGAAGGCAGAAACTTGCATTGGATCATGTGCCCAATTTTTGATCTGTGGAACATGAGAAGATGGAACCAATGATTATATAGCAAGGACAAGCTCCACAATTTTTGTGGGAATTTTCCCTGCTACAAAAATAGTAGTTCCTGTAGAAAATGGCAGAATTGGAATATTGGCATTAAATAAGAAAATACAATTTTACTTATTTAATTATGGTCAATATAATTGCCAGAGGTTGGATTAGGCATAAATGTCAACTCCACCAATTCACATGAACTTAGGAGATTGCTAGACATGCCTTTTGATTTTATTCCTCAGAAATGCTAGAAAAGGAATAAACCACAATTCAAAAATATTGCATGGGACTTGGCAATATTTTTGCATATCCAAGGTTGAAAAGGATAAGAGGATCTCTAGGAACAGATGGGATTATCAATAGATCAAGGAAAATGATGGCTCCTTTGTAATCACAAAGGGCACATTCAAATTCCAAAAATTTGGAATTAGGGTTTGAGAGGGTTTTCTGATGTTGCAACTGAGATCTTGCCCACTGAAAAAGACATGAGCAAGTTTTGAGATGTTGGACATGACAAGAAATCTCAGAGTCATCCAACAAACTCAGGAGAAAGATTTTGAAAATGAGTGCCAGGAAGGAATAACAGCACAAAAATTGATAACCCAATATTGGGGCTGTTACAAACCTTCCCCCCTTAAAAAGAATCTCATCCTCGAGATTCTTAGGGTTACATCCCAAAGAAAAGATAACCACTCCGGGGAAAAATCTCTGGTTAAATTTTAACCCTTTGGGTCAAACTCGAACGAGCTGGGCTCCGATAATTTGTACACCCACGAAGAGATATGGGCAAACACGGTTACATCCACGGCTAGGGGCACTCGAGATCAAACTCTCGAAAAATTGCTAGATGCACCCAGTGAACAGTGGACTCACCTGCTGACACGTGGGTCCAGGGCCCACTGGCAGCCTCCTTCTTCTACCTCCGGCTAGGTGCTTCTCCCGTGCTGCTGCTTCGCATGCGGCTTGGCGTAGCGTGCATCTAGCTCCTATGGCGATGAGGACCCTAGGGCCGTAGTGCGCGGTATGCACGACGCTGGTGCAGCGAGCACTCACGTCGCGGGCCAGCACCTTGTCGGTACTACTCGTGGATTCGCCTCCTGGACGCGGGTGATCGAGCGACGAGCGAGTTTCCTGGACTCCGCTCACCGTACACTAGGGCTGGGCTATAAAAACGGCAGCGCGACTTGCTTCGAACACACAAACACAATGCCACTCTACTACCTCTTCGATTTGGTTGAGATCGATCCGAGCTCCTTCGATGAGGAGGTGTTCTTGGTCGCACTATGGTTGTTCCTCACGGCACTGCTGGGCACGCTGATCGGCTCGTCGATCCTCCTGGTGATACTCATCAGGAACAAGCGAGCTCGAGACAACGTGCAGCTGGTGGCTCGAGGTGTGGAAGAAGACGGTCCACGGGGGGTTCCTCTGCCACGCTTGGTTTTCCATCGCTTCGCGCCGGCGGAGTAATCGCGTGCTTTGATCGGTCTATCGGTTCATCCCCGATATGAGGATGAACCGATATCGGGGATGAACCGATAGACCGATCGACTGACAGGAACCACTGACTGCGTGAATGGAGTCAGGCAGAAGACTGACCTTGTTGGGGCTCTCCCGGAGGACGAAAACTGAGCCAATCTCCATCTTCATCATCTGACACTTCTATGGGTTGGGGAGGTGGGGCTGAAATTGCTCCAAGAAAATGCTGCTGGTGGATCTGGAGAAGAGACTTGTTAAGGGTGATGATATTTGGCTTGGGCCACAGCACAGTCTGAGAGGATAGCACTGGTTCGGATGGCGTTGGGCAAACAGCTTGAGATGCGAACTTACGAGCCTCACGGTAAGCTTCCTTGACGACTCGTACCACATTATTGTCCATGGCTCTGAACTCGACAAGAAGCATTGAAATCAACATCCCCTGGTGTAGGATCGGAAGTATGTCTAGAGGGGGGGTGATTAGACTACTTGACAACTTAAAAGTTTTGCCTTTTGATTGGAGTAGATTCTTAGCAAGTTCACAATGATAACCAAGTCAAGTATCACCCTACACATGCAATTCTAGAGTTGTGGCAGCGGAAAGTAAATTGCACGTATAGTAAATGAGAGGTGGAGAAGAGCAAACGCAAGTTGGAGACACGGAGATTTTTTTCTCGTGGTTCCGATAGGTGGTGCTATCGTCAATCCACGTTGATGGAGACTTCAACCCACGGAGGGTAACGGCTGCGCGAGTCCACGGAGGGCTCCACCCACGAAGGGTCCACGAAGAAGCAACCTTGTCTATGCCATCATGGCTTATGCCCACGGAGGACTAGCCTTACTCGGGTAGATCTTCACGAAGTAGGCGATCTCCTTGCCCTTACAAACTCCTTGGTTCAACTCCACATCATGACGGAGGCTCCCAAGCGACACCTAACTAATCTAGGAGGCACCACCTCCAAAAGGTAATAGATGGGGTTGGTGATGATGAACTCCTTGCTCTTGTGCTTCAAATGATAATCTCCCCAACACTCAACTCTCCTCACCGATTTGGCTGTGGTGGAAGAAAGGATTGAGTGGAAAGCAACTTGGGAAGGCTAGAAATCAAGTTTCATATGGTGGGAGTGGAGCAACTTGATCTCAACACAAGGGTAGGTAGTTTTCTTCTCGAAATGTAAGGTAGGAGTGGTAGTTCTTTCGATGGCTCTCTCCATGAATGAAGAGGAGGTGGAGGGTATTTATAGCCTCCACACAAAATCCAACTGCTACACACATTTGACCAATCTCGGTCGACTGAAGTTGACAACTCGGTGAGACCGAAAGTTCAAATCTTGTGAACGTTGGGATTTTCGTGGGACCAAAATACAATCTCGGTTAGTCCGATTCTTCCAAAGTCTAGGGTTTGCCAATCTCGGTGGGACCGACTTTCTCATCTCGGTGACACCGATTTGAGTACGTATGTTCTGAAGCTTGGCAACACCAATTTCGTATGACCGAGTTTGGAATCGAAAATCCGAAATTCTTAGGGTTTGGGTATATGGCTGAGGTGGTTCATCTCGGTGTGGTGGTTTGGAATCGGTGGGACCGAGATTACTTATGAGTTTATGTTGGAATGAAAGATTGCTGATAGTTTGAGAGATAAATCACTAAGCACTTAGAGCAACCAGATCATCATCATAACCTCACCCCTTTTAATAGTATTGGCTTTCCTATGGACTCAATGTGATCTTGGATCACTAAACCAAAAATGGAGTCTTGATCTTTTGCCAATGTTTTCCTTAGCATTTTGAGGGGTCCACATCATCACCATTGCCATACCCATATCACTGAACTTTCTGAAATATTCTCAAGAAATGATTAGTTCAATGATATATATGTTGTTATTAATTACCAAAACCACCCGGGATTAGTTGCACTTTCAATCTCCCCTTTTGGTAATTGATGACAACATATAGATCAAAGCTTCGACAAATGATATAATCAATGAATAACATCGTCGCTTTGAGAAGTATGTGATAAGCAAGAGCTCCCCTAAATTTGTGCATTATTTAAGATTTGCGCTTGAATGCAAATGCACAATCGATTAGGATCATGGGTCACTCTTCCATGTCACATACATCTTGGTGGAGCGCACAAAATGATAAGAATGAATAACATGCACCCAATCACCAAGACATGAGTAAATGATCATACAAGATATGAATTGAATATGATAAGCATCAAGCACACATTAAGCACAGATGATCAAGCACTCATCAAGATAGAGCAAACGAGTATCAAACACACGAAATGTCTCAAAGAACTCAAAAGTATCTCAAGGAAAACCGCAAACGAAAGAGCAAAAACGAGCACTCTCTCTCTCGAAGCCCTATGATCTATACATTTCTCCCCTTTGGCAACAAGTTACCAAAAGTTCGAAGGTATAGAGCTAATCGTCACTCGGGACTCTGCTGGCGGCTCTGTCGCCGATGGAGTGGAGATAGCTGCATCTGCAAAAGCTTCGCTGAAGTCTGTGGAGCTGGAGGAGTGGATATTGGAGCTGGTGCCGAACCGATGGAGCTGTAGGAGGTGCTGATGTAGTAGCCTGGGGTCCGACATCGAATAGCAAATGATCTGGGCTTTGTGGGCACTTTGAGCAGGCTGCTCATAGTCATCTGGACCATATCACCTTCCATCTCTCTCATGAGCTCTGCCTTTTCCTCTTAGCTTCCTCGATGTCGCCTCAAGCTTGTTGACGGTGACTGCACTTCATCCACTTTGACGCCCGAGCATGGAACTTATCTTCAACTATCCTCTCAAGGCTCTCCGAGACGCACTATGCTGGCCAGCGTAGCTCAATTCTCCGAGTGGCTTCAAGAAGTTGTTCTGCAACGCTCTTGGGCTTTGCTATCGCTTCCTTCTCAGCTTTAGCTTGTTTGGCAGCTTCAGACTTAGCATGTCCTTCTACAGATGTGGGAGCATCCTCACCATCACAACTTCGTTATCCTCATGTTCAGGCTGCAAAGTGGCAAGTGGGGTCTATCCAACCGTAGGTGTCCGTGCCAAACTTGGCATTAATGAGCATCTGAATATGCAGAGCAAACCCACACGACCTCTTCCGTCACCGTCCCTCTTGATAGTCTCAACTATCGTGTCCATCACCTTAAAAGGTGTCTTCGATCTAGAATGTGCAGCATGTTGATAGAATACCCTCTTATCATGCGGTGGTCTCTCGACTTAGGCATCAAGGTATGCCTCGTAATGGTGTTGGTGGTTGGGAGACCTGCTCAAGATAGTAGACCAACCAAGCTTCCATATCTCAACATCCTTCTCATTTACCTCATTGTACATGTTCCTCATTGACTCGTGATTTTTCTTCGAATGCCATAGACATCAACATCATCTTCCCTTGATACTGGTGCATTCAGCAACGCTCTCCATTCTTCAACAGTTGAATGGAATCTCGCCCTTCATCATCCATAAAATTCTGCCATCCGGATAGAAGTGTGCGGTGGCATAGAACCGCATGATCATCTCGTCATTCCAAGCAACAATTTCGACCAACGAACTCGCAATCCCACAAGCAAGGTGAAGCTTTCATGCACATGTGGGAAATAGTCTCTGTGTTTTCACCGCCGATGTATTCCCAATCTACATATCTGTGTCAAGAATAATTGGCTTCTTATCCATGAGCACTGCCTCATAAAAGTCTTGTTGCTCTCTTGTGTGGAATCTTGAGTCAATCTGCTGTTCTTCTCCTGGTGGCATATGGATCAACTTGCCTCCATAGCTCGAGACCTTTATCCTTCCTTTCTTTCATATTTTCAGCTCGAGGATGAGCTTCATTATGAACCGCAATTTCGCCCGAGCTTGAGCAAAACATGAGCCTCATCATCCGATCTCGCAGTGGCACATCGTCCTTCTTCTTCTCTCAAGCGTATGTTCTCACAGTCTTCTTTGGCTTGGCAGCAGGTTTGGCTTGGGCTGCCTTTTGCTGGAGCTGATTGCTTAGCTTTTGTGGGTGCTCCTGCCCTGATGGCATCTCCCATCAACTTCTGCTTCTGAGGAGGCTGAGGTGCTTCCTCATCAGAATCATCATCATCAGCTTCTTCATGAACTTTCCTCTTCCTCTTGGAAGTTTTCTTGATCTTGCTGGAGGTTTCTACTTCCATGCTGAGCTTCTTTGCAGCAGAGGATTTCGTCACTTTGCTTGTGCCTTTGTTTGACTGTTGCCCTTGATAGCTCTTGGCAACCACTTGCCTTTTAGGCTTAGATGTTATCTCCTCATCTGCAACAAAATCTGAATCTTCCTCATCAGAATTCCTCTTCTTCCTGGCCCTGGTGGCAGCTGCAGGCAGTCCACTTGGAGTGCTTCTCTCTCCATCATCTGAAAAGCTGCTTTCTTCTGGACTTGTCACTGCCTCAGGAATCTCAACTGGCATCTCAGACCTGTTCTGACTGTCACTTCCATCAGACATGACTGACAACCTGTGAATAGAATAGGTATAGGCAGAATAGAAGAGTTATCACAAACTGCAGAGGATTTTGCAAAAAGAATGAGTTCAAACTTTAGTTTTAGGTTTTCACAGAATACATGTCGGTCTGACCGAGTCTATAAATTCGGTGAAACCGAAGTGTCTAAACAGACCACATACACCACTTTCGGTTGGACCGAAATGGGTTTCGGTCTAGCCGAGAATACTAGGGTTTCACTAAATCTTCACTTCGGTCTTACCGATTTGCACAACTCGGTTTAACCGAAAGCGTAAAGGTAATGGCCAGAGGCCAAATCGGTCAGTCCGAAAATGTCGAATCGGTCACACCGAGATGTGTTCGGCGGAAACCTAACCCTAAAATTTTCACTCGAATTTTGTTCTATGATCTAAACGGCTGGATAGGGAGATCTCAATCTTGGCAAGAAACATGACAACACCTAACGTGCATTGAATCAGCGTTTGGAGCACGAGAGGGATGAAACTCACCCAATGCGGTGGAGCTTCACTACGGCGGCAACGGCGCGATGAGAAAGACCGTTGACGGCGATGGAGACCCGCGGCGAGGGCGCACAGGCGATGGCGGAGACGATCCGGAGACCAAGGCGACGGCAGCGAAGGGTTTGAGGGCGAAGCGTTTGAAGAAGTAATCAACGCGCTCTGTCCTCGAGTATATATACCCTTCGGCTGTCGGTGGGACCGAGTTTGAAAACTCGGTGGGACCGAGATGGTTAATCGCGTGCGATTACACACTTCGGTCACGCCGATATTTGAAACTCGGTTTCACCGAGGTGAAAACCTAGATCAATCCAAGTGATTTCAGTCTGTCCGATTTGAGTATATCGGTTTGACCGAAAGTACTTAGAAGGTTTTGGAAGTTAGGCTTTTGACGGATCGGTGGCTCCGAGTGCTCCTCACTCGGTCTGTCCGAAAAAGTCTTGTTCAAAGTTTGTGATATAAGCATGAATAGAGTTTGAGACAAGAAAGCATAGATAGCTAGGAGGAACTTAGGCATTCTTGTCCATCCATTTGGTCAAAAGAAAATCCAAAAGACCAAAGCAACAAATGGATGTCCTCGAATGGATAAAATCATGCATCCAACATGCTCACACAATAAGATAGCAAATGAAATATGTGTCAAACATGCACAAACAAAACACTAATAGCTAGCACACAATTTGGCGATGACTAGGTCATCTATATATGAGTATATTGACTTAGGAGTCAAATGAGAACATTTGATCATAGGTCATACTCATCGTTTAAGCACAAGTGGGGTTACCACTTTTCCATAAAGCATTAATGTGTTCACATCATTTGAAGATGCTTTAGCTCATTTCTTTAGAGCAAAGCTCCCCCTTGATGTGAGAACCCCTTTTACAGGGTCAAACTAACCTTGGGTTGTCGTTGAAGACTTCATGTAGATGTTGAAGATGTGGATGCTCAATGTTGATGAAGATCATCAAGAGTTGGGAGCAATCCTTTGGATTCGGCACTTTCAATACCTACATGGGTTAGTCCCACAAGGAACAAACAAGAATATCCATGGACATAGATTGAAGTACACAATAGATGATGTCCATGAAAGCAATGATTACCTTGTCCCTTGACTTACCAACATGAGGGTTTGTGACTCCATGAACTAGTGCAAGATGTGGAAGTTGATTGCACAAGTCCTTGCCAAAATGAATGTGAGTGAAGTATATTGGCGAGTCACCCTCAAGAACTCTCTAGTTCTTCTTCTTCGGGATCCACATCATCTTGATGGGAATCCTTGGTGTAGTAGTTGAGCTTGTCGAAGTAGAACTTGAAGTTGCCTTGGGAACCCACTTGACCATGGCCTTGGGTGCTTCAATGAATGCATCAATCTCCTCTTGAAGCTTGTCCTTGCCTTTTAGCTTGTGGTCTTGTGGTGGAAGGTCATCTTCAGCTTGTTCCTCATTGGAAGAAGTAGGATCATACTTCTCCTTTTGAGAAATAAACTTTGGAGTGGGATATTGACCTTCTTCCCATTCAACACCCTCGGCGTTGAACTTTCGCTCAAAACCAATTCCTTGATTCTTCCTGTCTTCCTTGTTTGCGAACAATTTCTCAAAGCTCTTGCTTCCTAAGCAAGACTCTTGTAGACACCTTTCTATAATTCCTTTCAATAGACTATTTTCTTGCTCAAGTGAAACTTGGCTTG